>CM041647.1:5002077-5036675 GCA_023333625.1 Bothriochloa decipiens
CCATGCAGCCAGTGGCAGCAGCACCTACAACAGCTCCAGTGGGCATCTAGGCAGCACCAACAGCAGCTCCAACTCAAGATGCTCTCCAGGATGCTGGTGGAAGACATGATAGGAAAGATGGGCTTTTCCAGCAGCTCAAATGGATTGAAAAGCTGGTCTATGTTGCAATATTTCTTGCTTTGTATGCAATAATGAAGAAGTAGGTGTGTGTGTGTTTGCCATTGTATGTTATGAATGTATGGATGAACAATCAATGAATGAAGGATGCAATGGCATTTGAAACCACAAGGTGAACCAATATGACAACAACATGTCCAAAGTAGCATTGACTTATTCAAACATTACATCACCAACATAAATTCAGTTCACCAACATTACATCACAACACATAAGTTCAGTTCAGTTCATCAACATTACACCACAGCACATGACCACATCACAAACATTGTCTCAGGTTTTCAAAAGAAAAGGTATTCACCAACAAGTTCTCATCCAACCAAAAGATTAGGAGTCACCTGTGCTTCAACTAAGATGTAGCTTCTTCTTGCCTCTGGTATTTGCAGCTGGGCTAGAAGGGTCAACTGTAACCTGGCTTTCATTGGCCCTCATAGGACTCCCAAGATCACCCTTCCTTGGCGTAAGCTTCTTCTTGACATATATTTTCTTCCTGAGAGGACTGGCAACCTGGACAGACTCTTGCTCCTTTAGCGGTGCCATAACTGTGGCACTCTCTGCTGCTTCACTGCTGGCATGGTAAGGGGCTAGGTACACAGCTTGGAGAGGAACATGTTGATTGGATCTAGTTGCAGATCTTCAAGAAGTAAAGAAACAATCACAAAATAGTTCCAGATCTTCAAGTAGTAAAGAAACAGTCACAAAGCATACAACCATACCTTGTAGATGAGGCTTTGCTTTTGTTGCTACTTGGTGCAGCTGAAGTCTTTCTCTTCCTTGGCTGCACTACTGCATTGTCCACAGCCTCATTGGCTGGGTAAACCATGCCAACAGGTTGTGTAGCAACAACAATGCTTGTCTCTGTGTTGGCTAAGGCTGCTTTCTTCTGCCTCTTCTTTGGGGGACTCCTGCAGTCAACATTGAACAAAAGTTAGTGATCATTAACCAACAAGTTAGTCAACATTAACCAACAATGAATGATGTTTACCTTTCCTGTTCCATTGCAGCTATGTCAGCTGGATCGCCATTTTTGCAAGTGTACCAGTGGTGCCCTAACTGATGACATATAGGGCACTCATGCTTCTTTGTCTTCTTCTTGCTTCCTCCTTCTAGTGCTCCTTTGTGTCTGTTCTTGCTTCTTCCAGCTGTGGACTTCAGTAAAGGAGGGTGCATAAAAAATCCATGAGTGGCTTTGGGCCACATGGACTTGTCTGGAATTGATGGGATCACATCTTCATATGCAGCTCTGAACCTTTCCACTGAGTAGTAGTCATCTACATAGTCCTCAAGCTTTGCTTCTGGAATGGAGGTGATGTAGGCAATAGCATGCCTACATGGTATTCCAGTCCCTTGCCACTTCCTACATACACAGGTCCTCTGTCTTAAGTTCACCACAAACCTGAATGCCCTATCACTGCTCCCTTTTGCACGTAATTCTGCAATTCCATCACTCTCAGTAATGACATCAATGTTTAAGTTGAAGCTGTCCTCCCTCAACTTCTTACAATGTGGGACATGATCTTCCCATCAAACTTCTTTGCAACCTTTTTTCTAATATTCCACTTAATTAACAACTTCTGCCTAAAAGTATCCAACAAGTCATCAAGGTGCTTCCCTTTGTCTTTCTTTATCCAGTTGTTAAAGGACTCTGCCAAGTTTTGGTAACATAGTCAACCTTGCTGCCAAATTTATACTGGCTCCTAGTCCACAAATTCTTGTGAGTTTCTTTCAGATACTTCATAGCCTCTGGTTTGGCTTTATCCATTGCATCATAGTGCACATCAAACCAGTACTCAGACCAAGAATTATAGGCCTGCCAAAGATGATCATAAAAAATCTTGCCATTTTACCTCTTCTTAAAATTCTGTACAAGGTGGTACATGCACTCTCTATGTTCTGCATCTAGAAAGACCTCACTGACCCCATGCATCACTGCTTATCCATAGTCTGTACTGATGCAGAGACCATCTGGGGTGCCTATTGCTTCCTTCAACCTCTCCATAAACCACACCCAGTTGTCATTGGTTTCAGAATCTATGATACCTACAACAACTTGATACATCCAGTTGTGGCCATCAACTGCACATGCTATGCACAACTGACCCCTGAACCTACCATACAAGAAAGTGCTATCTATTGCCAAATAGGGTCTACAACCCCTAAGGAACCCATCAACACAAGCCTTCATTGCAAAAAAAGCCTGTTGAACCTAAGCTTGTTGTTTATTATGTGGTTATCAATCGCAACAACTGACCCAGGACTCTCACTCTCTATCTGTGCCTTGAATCTGTACAGGTTATCAAAACTCTTGTCCTAGGGCCCATAAAGCTTGTCCATAGCAAGATTCTTACCATTGTACACTCTCATGTAGGGCATCTCAACTTTGAAATGTTCCTTCAGTTTCTTAATCGACTCAGTAGCACCCAAAGTCCCATCTTTTTTGAGCCAGTCAATCACTTTCTCACTAACCTAGTACTTGGTGTAGCCTACAGGAACACCAATGGTCTTCTGGCTCTGGCAATCATGGTTATCTGGATTCCTCTTAATCTGCAAATGAAAACAGGAAAGCAAACAGCTATGAAAAGGTCAAGTATGAATATATATCAATGAAGGCATAAATTTGAACATAGAAGAGGAATCACCTGAATAGTTTTGCCATCCCTCATGGTTGATGCATGGATTCTCCAGGGGCAACCTTCATTCCTCCATAAGCAGTACACTCTGTACCTTCCTTTATCACTCTTCTGAATGAAATATTGTCTCATTTATTGCAGCATAAGTAGCTAAAGCCATCTTAAATTCAAACATGTCTGCATACATGCTTCCAACACACATGGGGGTTGTTTTTGTCATAATCATCATGTGCCATGTAGTCAGGCTCATGATCCTTAACCATTTCATCAGGATCCATTTTAGGATCGCAGTCATCATCAGAAACTGAACTAGCATCATTTTTAGTTTCAGATTCAGAGCATTCTGTTGGCTCAGGACTTGGACACTCCCTTTCAGTGGTTGCAGATTGTATCTGATCTTCTGCAGGCGCTGGGAGCTGTGCCAATGGGGGAGCTGGTTGCTGTGGTTTTAGAGGTGGTGGAAGGTCAAGGTACAAGAATTCATCATCAACACCCACATGCTCATTTTCAGGGTTTGGGTTAGCCAAGAATTCATCAGCTGCACTTTTATTTTGTGTCTGGGATGGTTCTAGAAAGCTAGGAGTTTCCATTGAAGGAGTGAGGGGGGTTTCAACAGATTGCTCAGCAGTGGTATCCCAAGAAGGAATGGCAGGAGGCTCACAGTTGGGTTTATGGTAGGCTAAGGTCATGAAACAACACTTGGTAGCTCTATTTTTGCCAAACATCTCAACTAAATGGTGGTCATTGGAGATGGGGATGTTTGTGTCAAGGCACCAGTAAAAGAGACTATAAACTTCTCCATAGCGACCAGGATACTTATCAACAACACCTTTCACCACATTTGTATAGTTTGCAACATCAGCATCAATAACTTCACTCAGGCTATACCAGTCAGCATGAGTATTTTTAGCAACAATTCGAATTTCTAGGTTGTAGCTACTATTTGGGTCCATCCTACAGATGAACAACAAGAATCACAAAGGCGAAACAAACTACTAAACAACAATCACACATAACAGAATTAGATCTACACCTAGCAGGCAGCAATCACAACCAATCAAGGGAACAATGGAACTCACCCCTCTCGGAACCAGGAAGGGCGCTCGGCAGCCGCCATGCTCATCGTCATGCGCCTCACGGGACCTCCTTTCTTCCGCTATGCCATCCCGTGCAAGCTCTAGCAGGAATGGGCTCTTCTTGTCTCCCCTCCCGCCATAGCCAGCCGCTGGTCAAACGCTCGCCACCACCGCCGCAGCCACCGCCCTCAATCGCCGCTAGGGTTTCGGGGATGGGGATAGGAAGGGGCGAGAGAGATGGGGAGAGAGGAGCGCTCGGGAGAGAGTGACGAGGAGTCAACCGGTCAACACAACATCCTTCAGTTATTCCTACGGCCAGGGGCAACCGAGGTCATTTGCCGAAGCCGACCCCACTTGTCAAGGCTCTCAAACGGCACAAAACGAACAGAAGGTGGACGGAAGGGCGTGGGAGAGAAAAGTTTTGAGACCCAGAGACATACACGTGAGAAGCCATTTTTTAGTGGCGTGGACGATTAGAGCAATTTTTTTAATGGCACATGACAAAAAGGCTTTAGATTATATGGTTAGAAAATATGTACACAATCACTGAATTTTAAATTCTTGTCATCTCCGGCCTATCCCTTTGTGCTGCTTCTACTCCATGTTCTATTGTTCGCTCTAGTTCTCTCTATGTTGTGTGCTTATCAGAACACGAACCTGCATACTTTAAAATACTAATTGAACAAAGATTCCTGAATAATCAACCCAAATTTTAGAAATAAAAAGAGTGAGTAAAGTCAACGAGTTTTTCCATGAAATTTAACATGATTAACTGGGAAGGTCCTCTGAACATATCTGAACATATATTTTCTTTGGTTAATCTGCCAAGAAGCTAACTGTGTGTTTGCTTTTCTAGACTATAGAGTAAACCATACAATAGTCAACATGTGCATTTCTGGATGAGGCCTAGCTCAGCCATATCTGGACTTTTACACTACAACCCTTATATCCTAATGCATGATCCTTCTATATAACACAACGAAATAAGAAAACATGCACAATTAGTTCATACCTAGTCCACATGCTTCCGATGAAGAGCACCATGAGTCCATGAAGTCATCCCAAACAGTGACAACATCAACTCATTGTTGAGCACAAGTAGCGCTAATATCACCTCAGTGTTGGCCCTCAGAACGTTTGTCACACTATGGTGCACTTAAGGTTTGGGCCTTCTATACATGTATAGTGGTTGTGGCACTTCAGTAGTTCTGTTTTCGACCTTTGTGGTTTTCAGTTTCACATTAGCGTTACCAGAGATTCGGCAATGTTGGGATCATAAAATTATACCTGCATGATGGTTTTCTAAAGTAAGTAACAATTTATTTTTGTGTGGATATTTTAGTTTCAAGGTAAATAGGGTTATTATTTTTTATTCTTTGTCAATGCTTTTCCAGAGAAATAAATATAGGTGCCAAATTGAGAAAATAATGTACATAAATGTTATATCATCATAAGTAAGAAATAGAAATTAAATATCTGATTTCACCAGTGATAGAATGCCTAATTTCTATGTGAAGCAAGAAGGATGATCTCAAGGCACTGAGGCAGAGGCAAGGAACAGATCACCAGAAGAATCATAGATAGAAGCACTGACAGGAGGTGGCTTATGTGAAGACAATGCCTTCTGGAAGAAGGCGAAATCATTTACGGATTAACAGACAGTAAGGGCGCCCACCTTTAAAAAGCGCGATTTACATAGGCGCTGAGCCTCCAAAAACCCAAAACGCCCGCCTGCTAAAACCTGCACAATAGTAATGACGTGATCAAGGCCTTATGATACAATGACACTAATGAAGGTCAATTTAATTTAAGTTGATTGAAGTCACAATGACTGCTCATGAGTTGGATATAGGAAATAAGATCGGTTAGAAGTAGCAATACAATTTGCATGGCAGTTTTTTTTTGCAACTCTAATTCCTTTGAATTACGAACTATAAATGGAGAAGCACCATAAGCACCAGCCATAGGTGGAACAATCCAAGCAGAAAAACTATATATATTTACTCTTGCTTGATGGCCATGAGCGCATGGTATATTCCTGGTGCATGGGCTATCGGCATGCGTGCTCATGGATGCGTTAATTCAAGAAGGCAGAAGAAAGAATTGCAGCACAATGCTTGGCACGACCCCAGCACACCAACACCTCCGATCCTGCGGGTCACCGCCTCGGCAGCAGCAGCATCATCGTCCACGTCCATGGCCCATGAGGATTGTCACCAACCATGATGGCACCGTCCTGTCCTTCCTCGATTTGGCGGACTTCTATATATCCTAGCGCTGGGAGCCGGAGGGTGAAGACGACGGCGGCGTCGACCTCCAAACCCTAGAGAGGCAACACCCGATCCCGTAGAAACTGGATATATCGGCACTTGATCCAGACTTGACCGAGGGAAGGAGGATCTATATGCGAAAGAGGGAAAAAAGAGAAGGGAACGTACGTGCGATGGGTACAGGCGGGCGGGTATGCAGCATGTGGGTGAAACAAAAACGCGATGATGGGCGTTCGTCGTTCCTTCTACGTCGGCAGGAACGTAAGACTTTCTTACCGTCAGCGTAAGACTTTGTTGTGGCCCACAATTACATGTATAAGGGCCGTTAGATTAAAATATGATGCAGCATCCGAGAACTCTAATAGGAGGTGGGTATAAAATTTAGGTGACACCTATTTCTCAATTTGTTCGCTCTTTTATAGTATAAATAGATAGATAGATATAGATATGTAGGTTAGGTTGGTGCAGAAGGTTGGTACATTAGGCAAATTTTATGGATACCATAGTTGTGGTACGAAACCAAACTATCTTGAAAAAATCTGACATGACTAGTATAGCGCGACAAGTTACGATACCAACCAAACCATTTTTTAGGGGTCGGATCATAACTTCACTACTGTCATCATCCATCCATAACTTTTCGTTGATCACATCATGATACCACTACCCGAACTATCCTCTAAAACTATTTGTCAAAAAAAAAGAAAGAACTATCCTCTAAATTTTTCACTTTACAAGTTTACATAGCACTATCAACATGCACGTCGCACCGTTATTACCTGCTATGAACTCCTTGCATTAATTCTCGCAGGCGGATTAGTCCCTTCCTCTTCTAAAACTGACTAGTAGTAAACAAAGGTGTGACACTCTATCTCTATGATGTGCGGGCCCGGACTATGGGTCGATGTGCACAGTGAGTGGATCGGGTGGATGGTTGGCGCACGCCGTAGTAGCTCTGGAAGGGGCATGTATGCTCCAATAGTAGGGTCCACTGTCATTGGGTGCGGACAGCAATAAGGCAACCACGCTGTTCTTTGAGCTGATTTTCTTTTTCTTTATTGAATGTTATCTTAACATAACTATGTAATATATGTCATCTGTTATAAATTATAAGCCACTTTGACTTTTTTACATCAAATTTTGTTATATATCTAAATATAACGTATGTAGAGATACATAATAAAATCTATATACCAAGAAAACAGAGTGACTTATAATTTAAAAAGAGATGAGTATATGTTTTATGTTTAAAGTGTTATTAAAATTTCTTCTCTATTTTTTCTCTGGCTTAGCTCTTGTATATTCACTTTTGTTAATCACTTCTACCACCTGTATTGCAAGCTACGAATAGAAACGGTGGAAACTAGTAGGAGATCCAATGCATACAACTTGCGCAACATAGGAGCGGGAAGGCAGGCCCGGCCTGGTGGCCCAGCTACCAAGCGGGCTTGTATAGGATGCATTTGCAGCATCATCACACCGTGTATAAGTGAACCACAAATCACCAAATTCAAATTAGAAATTAGAAATAGCCTCTAGTATAGTCGATACAATAGCCTCAACAGTATTTTCAGGTCCTGAGTTCAACTCCCCTCATAGAGCGCTATCATTTCATGAATATTTTTTTATTTGCGTTATGCTTTCGGCGGTATGATTTATCATTTTAAACTTAGTTCGAAATGCAAACAAAACAAAAGAACACGGAGAAACAAATAAATAAAGCAAAACAAGTGAACGTGTGGAACTCAATAAATAAAGCTAAACAATGCACATGTATACTAGCTATGTTTTCCAATATTAAAGTATCAGTCCATTACACAACTAAGTCGGCATCATCATAACTTAATAAACAGAATGCAACACAACACTTGGTTGGCCTAGCTAGCTAGGTAGGGCTCTCAAGAACTGAGGCCATGGCAGCGTGTAGATTATTGGCTTCGAATCAGGAGAGAGATTGATGGCCACATCATGAGGCACCACCTGCAGCTGTGCATTGTGTCCACGTCGAAGGAGAAGAGCCAATGACTCGATGGTAAATATACTCTCAACATGGCCAATCTAGTGCCACCGGCAAAAACAACCACCGCCATCCACCGAGAACGCTCCGGGTAGCCTTGCAGCCCGCGTGTGGCCTCCGACAACCGGGGGATGCTGTGCTCGAGCACCCACTCGCCGCTGCTGGGGATTCGTAGGAACAACTCCAGGTAATCTCCGCATATTTGATGATAGACGTCGTCGCCGGGGAGGCGCCATGGACAACGGCGAACGTCGAGAAGTTAAACTTCGTCCTCACACGCATGGGCAAATCGACCTTGGACAACTCCAACGTGGCATTGTCGAGCATCCTCACGCTGCCCGTGTCCAGGGAGGCCACGTAGAGAGATCCGTCGATCCGGCCAATGTCCTCCCCAGTGTAACTACCGAAGTCCGTCGACTGCCTCACGAAACGCCATTCTCCACCGTCAGCCGATGAGGAGAAGACCCAGACACAACGTGCCCAAACATCGGTAACGTCGTCCAAGGTGGAGCAGTAGTACAACACCCTGAAATTTGATATCGAGATGTGGTTGCCGTCGGCGTTGCCGCCATCGAGCAAAAGGACGTGTGGCTCCGTATACTTGAATCTGGCTGCTCTGGTTAACGCTGCCAGTTCCGGCGGATGGTAGATATACCGGCATCGGCGTGACAACGGGTCGCAGACGACAAGGCATGACCTGAGGTCGAATCCCTCGCGGAGGAGGACGAGGCCACCGTGGCAGCCCGCGATATGCCAGTCTCGCCAGTGACCGACAATGGTGTGGTGGTGGCGCTGTATGAATTCCGATGGGCAGAAGTCGAGGGACGGGAGGACGGGCGGCGCCGGCGACGAGGGTACGAACCGGTGACCACCACCATCATAGCTGTCGTCAGCGTCGTCGTCGTCGTCGTCGTGGTCACCAACATAGCTGTGGTAGTGGCCGAGGACGATGGGAGGGTGGAGAGATCTGGCGAGGCGGAGGAAGGCGCGGCCGCCGTCGCCGCCGTCAACAATGCGGCGCCACCGCTTGCAGACGCACGCCGCGCGCACGAGCCAGAGCGGGGACTCGAGGCGGAGGAGGATCAGCTCAGCCTGAGGAGATCGTCGGGGACATCATGGACGACACGTGCAAATCTCGGCTCCTCCGACGCCGCCGGCTTCCGTTTCTTGCACTGCCGCTCCATGGTTGCCGTGGAGAGTGGATCGGAAGCCACAACGCCGCTGCCAGCGCGCTGCGATCCGCGGCGGCGTGAACGGGGCCAAATATCACCTGTCCCTGTCTTGGTGTATGATCCCAAACCGAATAGGATTGGAATTTTGCAATGGGCCATACCGGCCCAGACAGCGAAGCAGCCCAACATGTGTCATACAATGTGGATATATATTGTTTGCCTGTAATCGAAACAGGAAAAAATGTTTATTTATTATATACAAATTTTCGCATTAATTATGTTTTATCCATCTATAAAATTTTAAAGCCATATTTTATTTTATGATGATCACAACATCCATGACAAAAATTAATATTAACAATAATATGACAATGTACTATAAACATGTATTGAATCAATATATAACTATAATGGTTTTTTTCTCCCATGTAAAGTTTACTTGTAAATATATCACATCATAACTTTACTTTTCGTACCATCCATGCATTACTATAGTTATTAAATATTGAGCTCATCGACGTCCTTTGAGGACCCATTAAAGTTTGTAATGCTTCTTTTTATTTAATTAACTCAACAAAAATACAATTGTGGGTATGCCATTCTTGACGGAAGAAGTTGGAAGGAATCCATAAAACTTAATAATGGCAGGGTGCCTTGAGAGGAGCCGCAAGAAGTTAGAGCCGGAGCCAGAGAGCCGGAGCATAAGCAGTGCCACATGGGGCCTTTGTGAATCGTCTTCTCCTCCATCCTGCTCAACAGCTAGCATGATGTCCGCACAAGCTTCATGATTGCCCGTGACGCCATCGGTGCCACACCCTTCTATATCAGACGGGGAATAGAGAGGTCGGTGTTGATTTTGTCGAAGGTGAAAACGCTGGACGACGAGATCTTCCCTCCTAGCCACCTCTCCTCCAGCAATGGATGAGGGAGGCTTCAACGTACAACACTCCATTGTTCTCTGAGGCCATCCCCTCACTACATGTTATATGTACAACACTACTGCTGTAGGAGTAGGACGAAAGGAACCATGAGACAATTTGATCACATATGTCCCTCTTTTGGCACTAAATAAACTTTATGACATTGTTCTGAAATGGGTTTGCATTCGCACGTCTACAACAGAGGGCATCACCGGTCGTATCCAGTGCCGTAAGCTCCCGCACTGCGGGGTCTGGGGAAGAAAAAATAGTCAACAGCCATCTCTGCATAAATGTGTAGAGGCTGGGGCTTGAACCCTGAACCTCTTGGTCACAGGCGGTAAAGCCCTACCGCTTGCACCAGGGCCGCCCTTCGACAGAGGGCATCACCATCATGTCAAAATTATCCATCTTTTTTTTAACATACTTATTGAGTGAAGAAGAAAGAGTCAGGGATGACCACGAGGTAAAAAAACATAGACTTATAATGCAAAAAAAAGTTTTAAAAAACCCTTCATAATTGATATATTAACTACTTGACGATACACAGCTGACTGACGACAAAGCTTTTGTCGTTCGAAAAAAACAGCTGACTGACGATAAAACTTTTATCGTTCCTTTCGAAAAAAACAGCTGATTGGATCTGAAGGCGTTCCTTTCGAAAAAAACAGCTGATTGGATCTGAAGGCACAGAAGTCGTACAAGAAAATGAATGACTTCCACCATGTTTGCCTTTTTTTTTTGAGCAGAACCACCACGTTTGCTGCAAGCTACGAATAGAAACGGTGGAAAGACGTACAACCTGCACAGCATAGGAGCGGGCCGGCAGGCCCGGCCCAGCTGGCAAGCGGGCATGTATGCCGTCAACAACCAGTAGGGTGCATTAATTTGCAGCCTCACAACGTTCTTAAAAAAAATTGCAGCCTCACACCGTGTAATAAGTGAATCAAAATTCAAATTTGAAATTCGAAATAGGCTCTAGTCACTACGGGAAACAGGGGCTTTGCCGACTGTCAAAGACGGGGCAGTCGGCAAAGAAGACCTTTGCCAACTGCCAAACATAGCAGTCGGCAAATCCTTCTTTGCCGACTCCCCGGCACTCGGCGAAGACAAGCATTCGGCACAGACTCACTTTGCCGACTGCTTTATACTCGGCAAAGAGGGGCACTCGGCAAAGTTTGGTGGACGCAAACGGCGTCCGTCGCCGTACCCTTTGCCGAGTGCCCTAATGTTCGGCAGTCGGCAAAGATAGTTTTTTTGCCGACTGCCACGCCGCGCACTCGGCAAATCGACACGTGGCCTGGACTGGGCCCGGGCCGGCCTTCTTTGCCGATTGCCAAGCTGGGCAGTCGGCAAAGATAGCATCTTCGACGACTACCTTGCCGACGGCAGTCGGCAAAGAGACTCTTTGTCGAGTGCCGTCCTTGGCACTTGGCAAAGTTTTTATTTTTTTTGAATTTTGAGTTCAAATTTTTTTTAGCCCAAGCATATTGTTTACAAGCACATGTTCGAATTTGGGAGCTTTTAATAATATTTTGCTATATTTTATTTACTTGAATTTTTCCACATAATCCAAATTTGAACTGCAGGTGCAAGAAATAATGAAACGTAGCTATTTAAAAAATAATATTCATATTGGAGAGTGTATTTTGAGGCCGTGTTCATAAACTCATCCAAAAATTTCAGCGCTTTGTTCATGAAACATGACCATCCAGGTGCGGTAGAAGTGTTTTTTAATTATATAAAATCCAAACGAAGTCCAAAAATTATGAAACTTGTCTAGGTGTCATGTTATCGCATGTAGAGGCTATGATAAAAATTTAGGAATGTTTGGAGCAAGTTGTGACATTGGATGCCTAAAACCCAGACATCTCCACGCGCGCCCATCGCCGCCGTCGCCCCTCCTCACCGCAAGCGCCCACCGCCGCCTCGTCCTGCTCGCCGGCGAGTGCCGTCGTCGCTGCTCGGCCGCGCTGCCGCGGCGCCAGCCATCACCGCGGCTACCGGCCCGACCGTGGCAGCCCGCGCCGCCAGCCTCTATCGCGGCGGCCCGTCCCATCGCACCACATGCCCGAGCCGTGGCCGTGCCCGCCTCCACCGCGCCGTCCCTAGCAGGAGGAAGAGAAGGGAGGAAAGAGGAAGAAGAAGAACGGGAAGAGAAGGAAGAAGAAGAAAGAGAAGGAGGAAGAAGAAGAAGGAGAAAGAGAAGGAGGAAGAAGAAGAAGGAGAAAGAGAAGGAGGAGGAAGAAGGAGAAAGAGAAGGAGGAGGAAGAAGAAGAAGGAGAATGGGGAAGAAGGAGGAGGAGAAGAGAGGAGAAGAGGAGGGAGAAGGGAGGAGAAGGACCTTAGTCCGATGACTGTCCATGCCGTTTCTTGACAGCGTTCGTCCACACGGTAGTTCGCGCCCCTCGCCGGAGAAGAAGGTAAAGCCCCAGGTTGTCAGCCATCGTGCTACTTATGTCGTTGATGGCCTTCGTGCCGAGTTTGTGGATTTATGGCCGTTGTGCCGTATATGTGTCATCGGCCATCGAGCTGGCTTCTTTATTGCAGGTTTTGAAACCTCCCCGTACAGGAGAGGTTCTGCCGAATTTTTCAACTTATAGTGTTGTCTTTCTTCTTTTGCAGAGCGGGTCTACAACACCGCATCGCCTCGCCACTGCACTGACCTGCCACTGCCCCGCTAGCCTGTCTCCACTGCCACCCTAGGTATAAATCACCTCCCTTCCTTACCCGTTGTTGTACTTAGGTCATGTAACCCAGTTAGGTGTCTTCCATCCGAAAGAGATACAGTCGAGAGGTATGCAGGTCTTTGCATATCTGCGACCATATCTGTTTTGGATTGTCCACATTTTTTGGACAGCCCGCGGATGCATAGATGAGTTAGCTTCCATGTTCTGCTCCCGTCTGAGTCAGAGTTTCAGCAGGACCTCCCCGTTGTTCTACGGATACACACTCTCCCTGTGGGGACGTGTATCGGGAGAACAGCGGGGAGGTGCTGCCAAAATTCTAACTGGAACGGGGGCAGAACATGGAAGCTAACCCATCTACGCATCCACGGGTGGGATTAGGACCTATCCTTCACCTACTAGATGGTAGGAACACCATGTAGATGCAATTACTGGTTTATTACTCGCTTACGCATGTGTGTGACAGAGGATGGACAACCGTGAGTGGATGTACATGGGCTTCACAGCTAAGAGGAAGAGCGCTGAATGGGTTAGGAGGACCAATGATTTCCTGGAGCCAGCATTTGGCCCGGCTGCTAAAGGGTCGATTCGGATGCCGTGTCCCTACAGCCAGTGTAAGAACTCAAAAAGAAAAATGAAGGAAGATGTATACAAAGATCTTTTCAAGCACAGATTTGTGGAAAACTATAAGAGGTGGAGATTCCATGCTGAAGGCAACCGTATTAGAGAGGAGGAGGTGAGAGCACGCCTCGAGGAGTATGATGGAGACGCCGGGATGACCAACATGGTGGTAGACTATAACGAGGCATGTGGCAATGAAGGATTGGTGGAGGAGGATCCAGAGAAAACCGCAAAGGCATTATACAAAATGATGTCTTTGGCACAGAAAGCCCTTCACGAGAAGACAACAATGTCACAACTGGATGCCATTGGACGCCTAATAGCGTTGAAGTCGCAGTTGAGCCTGAGTCAAGACGGCTTCGGTCACATGTTGACAATTTTTGGCACAATGCTTCTGAAGGGTCACATGCTGCCAAAGAACACGTACTAGTCACATAAACTCCTTCGTGCACTTAAGATGCCGTATGAGTCGATCCATGCTTGTCCTAACGGGTGCGTCCTATTTAGGGAGACCTTGAGGAAGCAACGCACTATGCAAAGTGCAAAGCCTCTAGGTATGTGGAGGTAGACGGTAATGATGGTAAGAAGAAATAGTCTAAGATCTCCGAGAAGGTCCTACAATACCTTCCTATCATATCGAGGCTCCAATGGATGTACATGACAGAGGAGTCCATAAAACAGATGACATGGCACAAGGATAGCAAAAGATACACTGACAAGATGGTACACCCATCGGATGGTGACGCATGGAAGTACTTTGATAACCAACATTGTGACAAAGCTATGGATGCTCAGAATATACGTGTAGCGATAGCAATAGATGGGTTCAACCCGTATGAAATGATGGCAACCCCATACACTTGTTGGCCCAAGTTCATGATCCCCCTCAATCTTCCTTCCGGTGTCATGTTTGAACCCAAGAACGTGTTCTTGTCACTAATAATACCTGAACACCTTGGCAATAATATGGATGTGTTCATGCAACCACTGTGGGATGAATTGCAACATACTTGGGAAAATAGGGTACTGATGTACGACTGAGCTACAAAGAAGAACTTCACAATGCATGTGTGGTATTAGTATTCAATGCATGACTTCCTGGCGTATGGCATATTCAGTGGGTGGTGTGTTCATGGGAAGTTTCCTTGCCCAGTATGCAAGGCATCCGTGATGTTCACTTGGCTGAAGAAGGGTGGCAATTTCTCTTCATTTGACAAACATCATCAATTCTTAGATGACGACCATAAGTTTAGACGAGACATCAAGCACTTCATGAAAGGTGTTCAAGTCACCGACCCCATTCCTCAGATTATGAGTGGTGCCCAGGTCCTTGCCCAATTAGAGGCTCTCAAAATTGATGAAGACAATGGTGGTTTTAAGAAGTATGGTGTGGAACACATGTGGACCCATATATCAGGCTTGACTGGCTCCCCTACTTCAAGGACCTTCTTCTTCCACACAACATAGATGTAATACACACAAAAAAGAATGTCGCCGAGGCACTTTGGGGTACACTCATGGACATAAAGGAGAAGTCAAAGGACAACGTTAAGGCTAGACTAGACGTGGAGGAGATTTGCGATAGACCAAAGCTAGTGATGAAGACCCCCACGCAAGGCAAGAGTTGAAAAAGGGGCCTGGCCGATTACATCCTGAAAAGAGGTGATAGGAAGGAAGTGCTTCAGTGGATCAAGACATTAATGTTTCCTAATGGGTATGCGATGAATCTGAGTAGGGGAGTGAACCCTAAGACTATGAAAGTCTTAGGGATGAAGAGTCATGACTTTCACATATGGATTGAGCGGCTCCTTCCTGCGATGACCCGTGTATACCTCTCCGAGCCAGTGTGGCGCGTCCTGGCAGAGTTGAGCTGTTTCTTCCGCCAGCTTTGTTCCAGGGAGTTATCTCGGGAAGTGATTCGTGACCTGGAGCATGTTGCACCTCTGTTGATGTGCAAGTTGGATATGATCTTTCCACCTGGCTCCTTCCTGCCAATGCAACATCTGATTTTGCACCTACCGCATGAGGCACGGCTGGGGGGTCACGTGCAGGCCCATTGGTGCTATCCAATCGAGAGGTATCTAAAGACTCTTCGAAAAAAGTGTAGAAATAAAGCCAAAATTGAGGCTTCCGTGGCAGAGGCATTCAGAGTGGAGGAGTTGTCGAACTTCACAACTGCGTACTATACTAAAAACCTTCCCAACGTGAACCCACCCCATCGTTACAACGATGACGAGAGTTCATCGACCCTGAGCCTTTTCAAAGGGCAACTCGAAAGGGGAAGCATAGGTACCCCCAAGAACTTGCAACAACATGAGTTTCTCACTATCACACTCTATGTGTTGTTGAACCTTGAAGAAGTGGCTCCTTATCGAATGTACGTTCTCAATGAGCTAGTTACATACGCAGTCAATATCCTCCACCTATCAGTCCGACCCCCTTTGTCTCTTGTTTTTTTAGGGAGTTTATTAATGAACACTGGACAGGGAATAGGGCTCTACCGACCAAGAAGAAGACAATCTTCTCAAAAATGGCGTGCCCAATTTTATTTCCTGGTTCTGTACGAAGGTACCATCCAACTTACCTTGTTCTAACTTTGAGATTCCACTTCGCTCCTAGGAGCAAGTAATGTAACGATCTAACTGGCCTTACCTTGCAGGCACGCACAGATAGGACAATGAGTGGTGAATTAAAATAGGTTGCACAGGGCTTCACCTGTAGGGTCAAGACATTCACCATTTATGATGTGAATGGCTATTGCTTTTGCACAAGAAGCTACGAGGAGAGTCGACCCACCCAAAAGATCACGTGCACAGGAGTTCGTACGCCCGGCAATGACGATCATGACTATTATGGCATAGTCGAAGAAATTTATGAGCTCCACTTTGAGGGCCCCATAGATCTTAAACCAGTGGTATTCAAATGCCA
Source organism: Bothriochloa decipiens (assembly GCA_023333625.1). Lineage (NCBI taxonomy): Eukaryota > Viridiplantae > Streptophyta > Magnoliopsida > Poales > Poaceae > Bothriochloa > Bothriochloa decipiens. Next base: position 5,018,573 of record CM041647.1, read on the forward strand.
TTGGTTTGATCCTAATGACACGAGAAGAGCCGATGACATTGGGCAAGTCAAAATTTGACTGGATTCCATATTTATTGGAGAAGATGTCTATATTTTGGCTCAAGAGGCCATGTAAGTTTATTATCTCCAATGGCCATGCCAAAAAGATGAGAGACTTAAGGGTTGGTACCTTGTGCACTTGGTATCGCCGCGCGGTAAAACGCCTGTCCTAAACGATGATGATTACAACTTTGACCCAAAGGTAGATACCAGAGAGTTCTATCAAGCTGAGGGGCTAGAAGGGCGTTTGTCGATAGACATTCATTCGCGGATGGACATGGAAGTAGACAGCGACATCGATGAGGACGAGGCTGAAGTGGTGCAAGATCCTAAGGACATAATGAAGCTTGAGAGATGGAGGGCTCAGTGCGATAGAGTTGTTGAGGACGATGCAGGTGGTGAGGCTAGTGGAGATGATGAGGACTTAGTTTTGACAATATTGATAGTGATGATGACAGTAGTGATAGTGATGACGTGGAGCCAACCACTGCTGTTCGTGGAGATAATTTCTAACTCATGTAATACTGTATCATTCTTATTATTATTTTGCAATTATGTTTTGTTCATTTTGCATCTCTTTACAAGTACTTATCAATTATTTGTGCTAATTGGTTTAATCTTTGTCTTTGTCATTGCAGGCACATGACAAAATACTGGGCGGAAGTAGACGACCGCGATGAAACATCACCTCGTGCTACATGGTGACCTACCTGGAGGACGAGGCGGTGAAGGAGCCATCGTTGGTGGAGTCATCGGCGAGGCCCTGCAGACATCGCCCGTCGATGAGGTAGTTGTTTCGCACGAACGATGATGACCTGTAGATGCAGGACGAGGAGGAAAGGGGCGAGCATCACGGGAGATCACATCATGGGGGCCAGCAGGACGGGGGCCAACAGGATTGGGGTGAGGCCGATGGGGACGAGGCGACACTAGGGGAGACGGCTTCCTCAGGTTTGATCAAGGTCTACCAGCGCGGGATCACACACCTCCCTTCCGCGCTGCTCGCGCCAGACCAGCATCCGGTGATTCAACCCGACGGTGACACGTAAGTAACCATTCATGTTTTCATGACTTATTTGTATGACATGTTTAAAATTGAACTTTAGACTAACAATTCGTCTTAATGACTTGTGCAGTAACTGGAAGTGTGTGCAGGGGGCCAGTTCACACCATCATAATGGCATGCTTGCCCTCCTGATTAAGAATCACTACCCTAGCCTTGTCACCCATGACGGGACCACAGCGCCGCTCTAGAAGTGGTAGGACTTCTTCAACTTTAAGGATGCAAACGATGTCCCGATTGCGACCAAGATCAAGAGGGAGTTCTAGGTGAGTCTTCATCGCACCGCTTTGTCAATACTACGCATTCATTGGACGTTCTTGAAATAATCAAATGATACATGATATCTGTATGCAAGAGTGGTTCACGTGCTAGCAGGGAAAAGAGGTCAAGGCATCGCAAGTGCAGAATAAGGTCTGCTTGGAGTGACTCAAGAAGATGTACTACGAGGCGCACCTCCAGGTCCTCATCACCTACTACACCGAAGTGCTTCGCCAGTCTGTTGATGCAAAAAGGCGTTAGATCTACAAACACACCGGACTAATACCCTGGTTCGATATCAAGGCGTGCCAGTCGATTTGACCTGTTAATTGACAAGGATGATAAATTTGAATAAGATCCGAACGAGACGACAGCGATACGCCCGGACGTCAAAGCTCAGACGATATTCGATAACTGTTGGACAGATCAGACGAGATGACAGCGATACGCCCGGACGTCAAAGCCTGAATCGTGCTCGGTAGACGTGGAACCTGCAAGGTCGCCGGAGATCAAGTTGATGCAGCCCACCGATTCTTGAAAGAACTCGTTGAAAAGGAAAAGATACTGGTGACAAAGTCGTCAAAAAGTAAATTGCTTGAAAAGTAGATAAAAGTAATAGATTTGTTGTATTTGATTGTGTATATTTTACATTGTCTCTCGGTATATATTTATACCCTGTTACTATGAGTCCTAAACAGACACGACAAAGTATTACCTAAACAAGTCTTATTTCTAAGGAATAAACAATAACGACTCGTACCAAGGTCGGACTCAAAAATAAACTATTAAAATAATGGCATAAATATTGCCAGTTTCCTTATCCATTGCTCTACGATGAAACTTCTATTAGCACGCTCCTCATCTCTGTAGATTCCATCGGCAAAACTCATTGATAATGACTCAGATCTACTTTCCACGTCCTTCAGCTCTGCTTTCCATCGGCAACCATGCCTCTCTCTTCATCGGCAACAGCCTTCTGACTTCATCGGCAATGTACGAGATCAACATGTCCTTTATCGGCAATCATCCATCGGCAACTCAGAAGCAATGCTGGAGAATAACCACTCTTGCCGATTGGCACATTTTTCAGCCTATATTGACACGTGTTAAAAACGGTGTCAACACATGCCCCCCAATTTCGGAGTATAGAATACTTTATGCACCGAAATTTCCTCCAGGTCATAATTGCCCAAACCGCTTGAACTTCTCTTCGAGAGTTGCGCGCGTGGTAGTGGAGATCCCGTACCAACAGGCCCATATAATGCTTTTTCCACCGCGGCCCATTCTTCATCTGCGATTCAAACCCTAGCTTTTCTCTCTCCAGCGGCGACATCAACAGGCGATCCTTCGACGAACTCGATCATCGGCACTCTTGACGGTGATCCTTAGCCTCCATTAGCATTCTTTGCCTTCTCCATCTCCGTCGCGGCCATGGCTATCCGTTTTGACGTCCCCAAGGTTAGTCCTTTTTCTTTTGCCTGTCCTCTGACATTTCGTTTCTCCTTCTCTGCGCAGTTTATGACTCTTCCCTGTTCCCAATCTTTAATCTCAGGAACTTTGCAATAATCTTCTTATTCCAACGCATCAGAATCACTTTATCTGCCTAGGCCCAATGGGAAATCCAGACCCAACCGACATCATAAACACAGAAACCAATCGAATCCCCTTCAGAGCTCAGAATTTTGACCTGGGATTCTGGACTGATACCTTTCGTTCCTGGCCAAAAACCACCAAGGGATGGAAAGATTGGTATTTGAGGGTCGCTAGTCCAATGGAGCTATATTGGGCGGAACGCAAATTAGAACAATGCATCAGAATATCTATTGCCGATATGGAGAGGAATGAGTCTTTGTTAATTGCCGCCTCCTATTTCTGGTCGGATACCCTGAATGCCTTTATCTTTAAACATGGGCCAGCTTCTCCCACCCTTGCCGATGTGTACATGCTCACTGGCTTGGACATCTCCTCTGTCGATGACAACTCACTGTTCCAGCGAAAACCTGAGCATCGGCTGACCACCAGGAACATTGGCGGCTGGACTGGCTATACCAGCGAGTATAAGAAATCTGGTTCAGTCAGTCACAGGGAACATTCAGCTTTTTTGAATATGTGGCTTGAGAAGTTTATTTTCTGTGGCAGAACAGTTGGACCGACCAACATGCACCTTCCTGCAGCAGAGCTGTTGGCTAGTGGCATCAAACTCCCACTGGGCCGATACCTTCTTGGCTCAGTCTACCATCTCCTCCACCAAGTATCACAAAGGCTGCTGCAAGGTAAATCCATCGGCAACCTGGGGGGTCTCTGGTGGTTCATCAATATGTGGTTGAATGCCCATATGCACAAGTATTTCCATATTGACCTGTTCGCCCAGCAATTCCCTCAAAGTCTTCCTTAAGATTATCAACTCGGGGAAGAAGAATTGGCAACGCGCCCCCTATCAACTTTGGAGAAGCACTGGCAGTACTACCAGGGGCAGAGGCAAATAGAATCCAGATCGGCAATCTCCTCCACAGCCTCTACATCGGCATCCCCTCTGAGCTTCGGGCCTGGGTCCCGTATGTTGATGAAGCAGCAAGATTCCCTCTTTCCTTTAATCTTATCGATGAGGCCCTGAACCAGGATGCCGACATTCTTAGGGCAATAATCACTCCTCGTGCTATCCTGGTCAACATTTTTGGAAGCGGGAAGAATATTAATCCCACATACGAGTTCTATTATCCATCGGCAGCAGCAAGACAACTAGCTTTTGGACAACTGCCCATCAACCTATGTTTTGCCGATGTGATTAAACCGAGAGAGACTATTGCGAGCCGTGTGGATTGGCACAAGATTGTCACTCTCCTTCCCAATGCCGATACCTCAAATGTCGATCTAACTGATTGGGTACCGGCTTCTTTTGTCACCGAGTCCTTCAAATTATGGTGGCAAGAATGGAAAGAGCAGCTATTTTTTGCCTCTCCTCATTTTTACTGGAACCTCATTGATCCTGATCGCGCCGTCCCTGCCGATGCAGTAAGTCTGACCCTCTGTACTTCTTTCAACTCCCCTTTAATCCATCGGCAACTAACCCCTTTCTCTTTTTTTAACAGGTTGATGACCCAGTTCTAACATTGAGTAAGAGTGGTAAGGTCATACGGCTGTAGCCGATTTCCCCGGTATCCATCATCGGCCATAAGGTTCCCTCGCTAGATGCTCTAGTGGGCCGTGGTCGTACCAAGAGGAGTACCAAATTAGCCACATTTTTGGCACAGTCATCTCAGGTAACCATCTCACTTTCTTTTGCAGATGCCGATTACTGTGATTTACCGATTTCACATTTCAGGGCGCGAGTTCTACACCTTTAGAATCTTCATCGGCAATTCGCCCTTCATCTCCTCCTGCAGTGCCTTCGTCGCCCCATCTTGTTGTCCTTGATGACTCTCCAGAGGTATTCTTTATTCAAACCTTAATTATGGGATCGGCACTTTTACTCATCTGTCTCTCTTGCAGCACCGAGTGATTGCATCGGCAACCGTCCCAAGTGTACCGATTCCTCAGCTATCCGTTGCCGATGCCCCCAAGCCGTCCGATGCCGATATCTTACAACACAAGTGTAAGGCTTCATCGGGCGAAGAATCACAATCCAAGCGGGCAAGACTTACACCATCTCCGTCGGCGTCTTCGCCTCGCCCGATATCGCCTGACGTATCTGTGCGGACCTCTCCATCGGCACCTGCTCTTCCATCGGCCATGGTACCCATACAAGGATCTTCATCGGCATCGGTACTGCAGCAGTAACCAATCGAGGTACCAACACAAGGAACGTCATCGGTAATTATACCTAAGGTTGTTTCTCCGAGCCAAAGGCGAGAGATTGCCTTGAAACAGGTGCGTTAACTCCCTTAGATAACCTTTAATACTTTGGGCTCTTCTACTGACATCATCCTTTCCTTTTTAGAAGCAAGATTCCTCCGATAGTCTATTCTCCTTCTCCATCAGTGGGATTGTTCCCGATGATGAAGATTCTGAAGAAAGCTCTGCTCCAGCCCTTGGAGCTCTATCACCTGAGACCAAGTCAAAGCTAGAGACGCTGTTATCATTGCTGCAACAGGAGACCTCTCTACTGATCCAAGATTCTAACTCTGCAAGAGCAACTTTTAAAGGAATTCGAGGTCATATTCCTGCCGATGCTGAGGAAGCACTTTTCCAGGCTGCTCATCTGGAGAGCCGGCAGTTGCAGTATCAAAGGGCTGCCCAGCGGATTGCCGATAGAGCCACTCAGGCAAAACTCCAAGAGGACATGATGAAGCATAAGCAACTTGCCGATGAGAAGCACAAAGACATCGGTAAGCTAGAAGCCTCTTGTGCAGATCTAGAGGACAAGATTGCTCAGCTATCAGCAAGAAGAGAAGCCCTGCTAGCGGAGCTGAGACAGGTTGAAGGAGCCTTGGACGCAGCAAATCATGAGAAGGCCCAAATGCCCGAAGCTGTCAAGACTCTTCAGCAAGAAAGGGACAACCAAGTCCTCAAGACGCTGGCGCTCAAGAGGAAGATTAAGCCAATTGAAGGCAATGCCGATGAAGATGCAAAGATACTGGAGGAAACTGACCAAATTCGCCTGTGTGCGATATCATCTATCCATTCATTGTTGAACTTGTAAACCTCCCTTTTCATCGGCAATGTGATGTATCGGAAATTTACAAAACTTTACATTAACGTAGTGCCGATACATTCTTTTTTGAACAAGCACTTTATCTATATATATATTTTTATTGGCAAGTGCTAAGAATCTCATCGGTAATAGGAAAGCCATGTTGATGTCTGCCGATGGACCTTCACTTTTGCGTTTTAGCTGTCATATTTGAGTCTTTGCTCCACGGGAACTTTCCTCTTTGTGCTCACGTTGCATCTTCCTCTTTTGAGTCTTCGTTAGACCTTTAGGGCACCATTGAGGAAGCTTCGTCTTCCAGACAGGTTGGTAAATTTTTGCACTTGAACCTGGGCAATTTGTATCGGGATCCCTGCAGAGTATTGTTTCAGGGACTCCTGCATTGGTCATCTCTTCGAGCTCCTTTTGATTCATCAGCAAACAGTCGGCACGCCTGCCCAGCCTTCCATGTACACTGGTCCTGCCCCCCAGCCGATCATGTACCGATACCCCTTCTCTGATCGGCTTACCGATGTATCTGCTCCGATCACCATAGCGCAGCCTTCTTTCTGCCCGATCGGTTCGATCATAACCATTGCACTCGGGGCAACTATCAACAGTAGGCAATTTAATGCCTTCTTCCCAACAATAGATGAAGAAGGGGCATCTCCAATGGTCTTTGTGCCGATGCCATGCTTCCCAATGCAACTCCTCTTGCCGATGCCGATAGTGGTTACTTGGAATTCTATACGGAGCTGGTCTAGGAGGCCTTCTTGAACTACTGCTTGCTTCAACTATCTCTTTTCCCTTCAAGTCATCGGTAGTTGCTTGATTGCTAGGATCCACCGATGCTCTCCTCTTAGCACTTACCGATGTCAACACTTTGGTCTTGTTTACGGCCTCTACTATGTTTGCTGGGAAAGGATGCTGATCAATCTTCATCGGCCTCTGAGCTTTAGAATTGTCAAACTTGATCCTCCCAGATTCAATTACCGATTGTAACTGCTGCCTGAAAACCTTGCAGTCATTGGTACTGTGCGAAGTTGCATTATGCCATTTGCAGTACCTAATTTTCTTCAGTTCATCTGCCGATGGAATCACATGATTGGGTGATAGCTTGATTTGGCCCTCTTGAAGTAGCAGATCAAATATTCTATCGGCCTTTGTGACGTCAAACATGAATTTCTCTGGCTCTTTCTGACCAAAAGGACATGATAAAGGTTTTTTACCCTTTACCCACTCAGCCAGGCCGATAGTTGGTTCTTCATCTGAATCTGACTCTTCTGCTTCTACGAAGGACACCTTCTTGTTCCAGCTCTTTCTATGCTCTGGAGCTTGAGCTCTTTGATCAGAGACCCTCTGCACAATATGACTTAAACTTTCAAACTCCTGAGCATCGTATTTGTCCTTGAGATGTGGCAACAAACCCTGGAAAGCCAAACCAGCTAACTGACGGTCATCAAGCACTAGGCTGTAGCACTTGTTCTTCATGTCTCGTACCCTTTGCACAAAATTCTCTACCGATTCGTCGCTTCGCTGTCTTAATTTCATTAAATCGGTAAGCTTCTTTTCATGGACACCAGCAAAGAAGTATTTATGAAATTGTCTTTCCAGATTGGTCCAAGTAAGAATAGAATTTGGTGGTAATGAGATAAACCACGCGAATGCCGATCCAGACAAAGAGGACGAGAATAATCGGATCCTTAGCTCGTCCCTGTTTGCTGCTTTCCCGCACTGGATAATGAATCGGTTGATGTGCTCCATTGTTGACGTATCATCTTGCCCAGAAAACTTAGTGAAATCTGGCACCTTGTACCGATTCAGGAAAGGAATTGAGTCGTAAGATGAAGGATATGGAGTCCGATAAGAGTAAGTATTGATCTTGGGCTGAATCCCAAATTGTTCTTTCATCACTTCTGCAATCTTATCGGTCAAGAGTGCATCCTGATCTTGCCGATGCACTGGCTGGATCTCTACTGGAGGCGTTGGCTGATATGCTTCTACATACCCCTGTGGCACTTGGCTTGGATGAATCGGCATATTCACGGCACCAACCTGCGGAGTAAAGTTCATCGTCTGTTTTGCTGATGCTTGCTCCTGGAAAGTTGTCTGTGGACTATACCGTTGAGTCCCTATTGCTTGGTGGCTTGGTTGAATAGCAGGTTGTTGAATTGGCGCTTGCCCTGACCAATTGAGACTGTAACTCATCGGCACCTGGCTTGCCGATGGATGATAGCTTGTAGACAATTGATGCTCTTGTATAGACGGATGATAGCCAGCATAATTGCCCTGAATCACAGGTAACCCAGACTGAGATATGAACGGTACTATGGGCTGCTCTGCAGTGGAAGCTCTCTGTTGAACTGGTGGAGGATTAGTCAATGGATTCGCATAAGATATCTGTTGTGGAGGTGCGTAGAATCCCATTGACAATGGCTGTATAGCAGGAGGTACAGTAGAATAATACGACAGTTGAGCCACCGGCCGAATTGGAGTAGCCGATGTCATCGGACCCTTCCCTGCTATATCATGCACTTGAGGCAATCCAGAGTTGGCAGTAGATGGAGCTGGAGGCATACCGTATCCCCACCAATTAGCAACAGTTTGACTATGTTGACCTGAAGGATCTGACATCACCGATGCCGATAGATCTGTGCTCAACTGAGTACTAGGCCTCTCCTGAGACGTTAGATCTGATCCTATCGGCGTGGCTTTAATGATGGATGGTCCTGATATAGCTGGAGTAGGCGCTTCTATACTCTCAACGGCTGGAATTGCCGATGGAGTGCTGGTAGATGCCGATCCCGGCTGATGATATGCCAGCCTGACATACCCTGGTGCTTGTCCTTCTCTTAATGTTTGCACAACAGCATTGTAAATAGTATTGGACAGCACGGTGGAGTGGTTGATCAAAGCTTGATTTAATGCAGAATTAACCATCTCCTGTAATTTACCAGGGTTGGAGTCAAAGGTTACCTGCCGAGGCAGCGGCAGATCTTGCTTCTGGATAACTTCTCCTCCCCTATTCATGCTGAAAGACTTCAAGCAGAGCTGCATGTAATCCTCCATAGCTTTTTCCATGGCTTGCCTCTGATCCTCCTTGAGATCTGATTCTGATATCTCGATGATGTTTTCTGGAGTGATATCGGTAGTATTCTTCATGATAAATTTGTTGATTTGGTCCCACCGGGCGTGCCAAAAGATGTGTTGATGCAAAAAGGCGTTAGATCTGCAAACACACCGGGCTAATACCCTGGTTTGATATCAAGGCGTGCCAGTCGATTTGACCTGTTAATCGACAAGGATGATAAATTTGAATAAGATCCGAACGAGACGACAGCGATACGCCCGGACGTCAAAGCTCAGACGATATTCGATAACTGTTGAACAGATCAGACGAGACGACAGCAATACGCCCGGATGTCAAAGCCTGAATCATGCTCGGTAGACGCGGAACCTGCAAGGTCGCTGGAGATCAAGTTGATGCAGCCCGCCGATTCTTGAAAGAACTCGTTGAAAAGGAAAAGATACTGGTGACGAAGTCGTCGAAAAGTAAATTGCTTGAAAAGTAGATAAAAGTAATAGATTTATTGTATTTGATTGTGTATATTTTACATTGTCTCTCGGTATATATTTATACCCTGGTACTATGAGTCCTAAAGAGACACGATAAAGTATTACCTAAACAAGTCTTATTTCTAAGGAATAAACAATAACGACTCGTACCAAGGTCGGACTCAAAAATAAACTATTAAAATAATGGCATAAATATTGCCAGTTTTCGTATCCATTGCTCTACGATGAAACTTCTATCAGCACGCTCCTCATCTCTGTAGATTCCATCGGCAAAACTCATTGATAATGACTCAGATCTGCTTTCCACGTCCTTCAGCTCTGCTTTCCATCGGCAACCATGCCTCTCTCTTCATCGGCAACAACCCTCTGGCTTCATCGGCAATGTACGAGATCAACATGTCCTTTATCGGCAATCATCCATCGGCAATTCAGAAGCAATGCTGGAGAATAACCACTCTTGCCGATCGGCACATTTTTCAGCCTATATTGACACGTGTCAAAAAACGGTGTCAACACAGTCGCTGCCGAAGACGCAAGCCAGGGAGATGATCCTCTACCCCGACACTGACCTCCCTAAGGAGATCTACCTCCAGGTAAGTAGGAAATATTAATTCTGATTCCATCCATGAAAAATAAGTAGAAAACATAAATTCTGGTTCATCTTCTAACATGTCAAATGCACGTTGTCATGCAGTTTCCTGCTGATTGGTGCAAAATGCACATGGACTGCTGGAAGGCCATTGTGGATGAGTGGAGAAAGCCGAAGTCGTACAAGCAGCGTAGAAAAAAATGGGTATATGCCAAGGCGAGGACAGGCCGGCACATCACCAAGGGAGCCACCCATTCGGAGGGTACATGGACGCATGGGCACGCTTCTGTTGATTTATTTATTTATTCATTCTCTTTACGTGTAATCATCCTTGTGTTTTCCTCGCAGTCCCAGTCGCATGGTGGGCAGGTGATCAACGAGTTCCAGGGCTACGCCCTATCTCACAAGGGCAAAGCAATAGATCCAGACAACATCTACAACTCGGCGGAGGGGGCCGACGCGTACACCAACCCGAACGCCTATGAGAAGATGGTCTAGTACACCAAGGTGGCTCGCAAGCGCCATGGTGACACCTATGATCCTGCCACCCAGCATCTGGATACAGACATCCTGATGAGGACGGGAGGAGGGAAGCAGCACGGCTGGTACTTTATTGCCCACAGCGCAATCGACCCAGCCACCGTTCCCACCCTTCGTCAGGTTCGTCGATCAGGCAGCACGACCTCCGATGATGTCCCCATACGACCTCAGCAGCCGAGCTCCATGCAGATGTTGGCGGTCGTTCAGGTAACTATAGTTTCATTTCATCGTTCATTGGTTTTACATATGTACCTTATCTTTTGCATTGTTTAAACATCGCGGGTGTAATATTGCAGTCTGAGCTGGCCGAGTTGCGTGCCACGCAGGAGGCCGCATAGGAGGCCCATCGGCAGGAGCTGGTGGCCCGACAGGAGGCCCATCAGCCGGAGATGGCGTGCCAGATGGAGGCTGTCCAGCAGCACTCGCAGTGTCAGATGCAGGACATTGCCAGTTTCTTTCAGAGAATTCACATCTCTGGTGTTGTCTTGCCTTTGTTGCCTGCCTCGATGTTCGCTCCACCCCCTATTCTTGGCCCTTTAGGGACTCCGGTAAGTATATATGTTTGTCTATTGTTTGGCTTATGCGACCATCCTGCAGGAACTAATTAATGAGATTGCTTCTTCTTTGTACAGGCATAGTTGGCGGGTTCAAACCTGACTCCTCCAGCTGGCCCTTCTACAGGCCATGAGTGGCCGGTTGACGCTCCTCCTCCGCCTCCGTTGCACGGGTGGTCTCCGTGGTCAGGTGGTGCAACTCCTCAGCCTCAGCAGGATGAGTCGGCAGGTGGCATTCCTGAGCCTCAGTAGCAGCTCGGGGCCTGGACGTACTCCTTGGCGCTGCCGCTTGCCTCGGCACCGCAGGGGTGGCCGGGGTGGCAAGGTGGGGGCTCTTCACACTCTCGTGGCCATTGGGGAGCCGGGTCGTCGTAGGTACCTCTCGTTTAGCTTGTGATAGACTTTGTGATGGACTTTGTGATGGATGTTGGACATGATGAACTTGTTATGTATGTTGGACTTGGATGTTGATGGATTTGTTATTGCATGTAGGCTCTCGAATTTATTATGGCATGTGATATATATGTGGATTTATGCTTTATATGTGGATATGTATTATATATATGTGTGTGTGATTTGCCTGCTAAGATATATATGGAAAAATGAAAAAAGAAAAAAAATTTCCAGCTTTGCCGAGTGCCATGGCACTCGGCAAAGCTGGGCACCGACTACATTCAGCACCAGCTTTGCCGAGTGCCAGAGCCGGCACTCGGCAAAGACTGTTGTTTAAAAAATAAATAAAATCTCTTTGCCGAGTGCCGGTCCTGGCACTCGGCAAAGACTTTTTGAAAAAAATAAAAAATCTTTGCCGACTGCCATGCCTGCAGTCGGTAAAGAAGCCGCCAGACGACGGGGGGCCGCTTCATTTGCCGGGTGGTAGTTTGGCAGTCGGCAAGCCGACTGCCCGTCGCGTGGCAGTCGGCAAAGATTTCTTTGCCGACTCACCTTTGTCGACTGCCACGTGGAATGCAGTCGGCAAAGGCTTTGCCGACTGGATTCCGACCTTTGCCGAGTGCGTCGGGCACTCGATAAAGCCAGTGGATCCGGTAGTGATTCCAATGGTTACAATAGTCTTAGTGACATTGTTAGGTCCTGACGAGTAAACTCCCCATAGGCCTAATATTTCATGAATTTTAATTGTGTTGTGTTCTCAGTGGCACATGATTTATCACTTTATACTTAGTTTGAAATGCAAACTAGCTAAAAATAAAAATAAAAAGGAGAAACAAATAAATAAAGCAAAACAACGCACATATGTATATATTGAAGTATCAATCAACTAAGTCTCCATCATCACAAACTTAATAAACAGAATGCAACATAACACTCTTGTTGGTTGGCCTAGCTAGGTAGGGCTGTCAAGAACTGAGGCCATGGTAGCGTGCAGATTATCGGCTTGGTATCAGGAGAGAGATAGATGGCCACATCAGGCACCACCTGAAGCTGCATTGTGTCCACGTCGAGGGAGAAAAACCAATAACTCCCAGATGATAAAGATACTCTCAACACGGCCAATCTAGTGCCACCGGCAAAAACATTCACCGCCCTCCACCCAGAGCGCTCTGGGTAGCCTTGCAGCCCACGTGTGGCCTCTGACAACCGGGGGATGCTGTGCTCAAGCACCCACTCGCCACTGCTCTTGATCCGGCGGAACAACTCCAGGAAATCTCCACACACATGAATGATTGATGCCGTTGCCGGGGAGACGGTGGGTTCAGGGCTGGCACCATGGACAACGGCAAACGTCGAGCAGTCATAGTCTAAACCTGACTTACGGATGGGCAGATCGACCTCGAAGAACTCCAACCTGGAATTGTCAAGTACTCTTACGCTGCCAGCCCGGGAGGCCATGTAGAGAGATCTATCGATCCGGCCAATGACGTCTCCAATGTAACTACCGAAGAGGTCGCCGTGGTCTGCCGTCGACTGCCGCACGAAACGCCATTCACCGCCATTCGCTGAGGAGAAGACATAGACTTCGGTGGTAACATCGGAGTATGTAGAGCAGTAGTACAACACCCTGAAATTTGATATCGAGATGTTACCGTCGTCGAGCAGAAAGACGCGTGGCCTACTTTCGCCATTCTGCCGAGCTCCTGCTTTCCTGCGCGCGTGAGGATAAAAACTTAGAGCGGGAAGTCGCGATTGGGAACCTTCCTGGTCGACCGTCCGCCGAGGAGATTCGTGCTGTTGTTGCCGCCGCCGCGCCCACCGAGCAGATCTGTGCTACCGCTGCCGCCATGGCCCCCGTCCTCCAGCCCGCCGAGCCCTGGCGCCCATCGACCGTGACGCAGCAAAGGCTGCTCGAGCTGGTGAGGGAAGGACTTCTCCGCCCCGTCACCGATTCGAATCGGCCGAATTGGATTGCGCCGCCCAGGGACCACGAAGAGCCAAATCCGCCAGAGGGGTATGTGGTGAGCTTCCTCAAGTTCCATCGGCATGGGTTCGGCGTGCCCCCAAGCGAGTTCATGCGGGGGCTGATGAACTTCTACGGCGTCGAGCTCCACCATTTCTCCCCCAACGCCATCTCCAACGCCGCCATCTTCGCGGCCGTCTGCGAGGGCTACCTCGGAATAGCGCCACATTGGGAGCTATGGCTCCACCTCTACAAGGGGGAGTGGTTCGCCTCCCCGGTGTCGGCCGGAGTAAGGCGAATCGTCAGAGCGGGGTGCCTCAACTTCGCGTTGAAGACTGGGAGGTCGGAGGAGCCACGCGAGTACATCCCCACCGGGTTGACGTCCAACCACTCCCGGTGGGACGAGCAGTGGTTCTATCTTCGCAATGACGGCGGCTATCTCCCGCCGTACACCGGGCGGCTCATCGTCGAGCGTCCATACAATTGGCCGTTCGGTGTCGCGGGAGACCTTCAGCGTCGACTTCATCCCCTCGTCGTCGCGATGAGGACCCTTCAAGAAGCGGGCCTGATGGCGGGGGTGGTCATCTCGGCCTTTCACAGTCGACGGGTGCTCCCTCTGATGGAGCGCCCGTTGCGGTTGGACGAGATGCTCCCCTCGGCGGCGCCCGAGGTTCTCAAGAGGTGCCGGATGTCCGGCGAGAGGCCGTCCGCCTCGGAAGTCATCGCGCGGGTAAAGGGGATGGTGGCTAGCTCGTTCAGGGTGGAAGATGTCAACCGCCTCCCCATGCGGCAGGAGGAGGGTTGCCTCGACCTGGTGAGTGCCCCGACTCGTGCCCTTCGAGTTCTCCCTCCCCCTCCTTCTCTTGTCCCTGTGACTAAACGTCTTTGCGCAGGGGAGAATCGACTATCGGAGATCGAGGCCTCCACTGAGGGAGGACGCTCCCGATCGTCAGGTAAGACGCTTCACCGCCCAGCAAGAGAAGCGGAGTAAGGACAAGGAGAAAAAGAAAGCCAAGAAGCTCCGGGAGCGCGAAAGGCTCGCGAAGCGCCACGCTGAGCAGAGGCGCGACGGGCTCCCGGAGGAGGAGTCTCCCTCTGATGGAGATGAAGATGATGATGATGACAGTGATGACATCGAGGGGGTGGAGGGGCGCCTCGACCGCATCCTGTCGGATTCCTCCCATGCTGACCGCCCCTTCGTGCAGGAGGAGGTGGCGGAGCAGCGCGCCCCTCAGCCGGCGGCGTCGGCCTCGGAGCGCCGACGTGGAAAAAGGGGGGCCGAGGCCTCGCCTCGAGGGGGATCACCCCCCTTGCGTCATACTCGAGGCGGGAGCCCACCCACTTCGATCCAAGAGACCCGGTCCCGGTCGTCGGCGCGGGCGGAGCAGAGGCGTGCTCAGGAGGCCCCGTCGAAGCAGGGAAGCGCGGCGACCCCACCGACGGCCCCGAGTAGCCCCAGCCCTGCGAAGAGCTCGGCTTCGGGAGGGTCTCGAAATCTGCGGGCAGTTCGAGGGGTACCCGAAAGGCCTCTATACCCTTTGGTTATGTGTTGTTGAATCGTTTTCTTTTCGTTGCGTCTTCTTTGTGCGCTTTAATAAACTTTTTGCCGTTCTGCTTCCCATTCAGGCCCAAGCGCCAGATCGAGGAGGCATCTCTCGCGCCGGCTAAGCAGCTCAAGATGGATGCAGCCGCGAAGATGGCGGCCCCGATCACAGGTGCGACGTCGAGGCCCTTGGCTCCGTGGGAAGCCAAGTGGTTATCCTCTGCCCTTGGTGCTCTAGCGCGCGGTAGACTAACGGGTTCTACTCTTACTGCAGGGTCGAGCGTCTCAGGGCCCGCAACGGGCGGCAACTCCGAGCTGAGGAGGATGCATGAGGGAGGGAGCGCCTCCCTGACGTCGTCGCCTGCGGCCCTCGAGCTCGGCCCGGCACCAGGGGGTGGTGCCCCGACGTTGGGAGCTTCCGTTCCTGGCGGTCCGGAGGCTTTGATCCCCGCACCCAAGGCGGGAGCCCCCGAGGGCCACGGGCCGGGTGAGGAGGTAGCCGTTGTGGACCTCGAGGGTGAGGAGACCTCGACCCTTCCCCCCTCGACGGGAGAGCGGCGGCCCTGGCCGGCGGGGCTGCGCGAGCTCGAGGCCCGGAGGGAGCAGGAGCAGGGGGCCCTGCAAGAAGCGGAGCTGCCACGACCGCAGCAGGAGGAGGAGAAGGAGCCGTCGGAGCGGCCGGAGGAGGAGGAAACTGGGGGCCAGCCCCAGCATCAGCAGGCGCAGCAGACGCCGCCGAGGGACACGGCGCTGCTGGACCCGCCGGCGTAGCAACCGCCCGAGACGTCGGAGGCGGAAGCGACTTCCGGACTGCCCAAACAATGGGTGTCCGTGATTACTTTGGACGAGTTGCTGGCCGCAGGAGAAACGGCGTCGAAGGCGTCGACGGTTCCGCGGCTGCCGAGGACGCAACCGGAGGAGGCCTCGGTACCGAGCCCGGCGGAAGACGCATCGTTGGTGGTCTTGCCGGCGCCACAAGTCCTGGTGTTGGGGGAGGCGATGGCCTCGACACCTTCGCTGCCTTCGGAGGCGCCAGAAGCAGCGTCGAGCCAGCCGCTACAGCCATCGACGGAGCGGCCGGAGAAGACGGCGGCTTCTGGACTGCTGAGGAGGTCGTCTTCCGACCCTGGGCTGAGGAGTGCCGGCGTCGTCTCGGAGTTCAGCGGTCCGTCGGAGTTGGCCGTGCGTTACAGCGCCCCACACGACGTGGTGGACGAGATCGAGTCCTTGGCGCGAACCAAGGTCAAGACGGTCCTTCCATGTTGGGGCAAGGAGCGCATCATACTCCGGGAACTTGGCGACTCCAGCGCTCCGGGGATCGAGATGAACGACCCGGCGGAGGTCAAGTGCTGGGAGGAGGCCGAGCGGTCCCGGTCATGGCTGCGGCACCTGCTGAAGTTGGGCGTCGAGCTCGCGGAAGGCCTCGATCGGAACCTCATGGTGAGTCACTGTGTTAGGCCATATGTAGTTTTTTTAAGTTCTTTCGTATGGGATGCCTTAACCCTCGATTTCCTGTCCCCAGGAGGCGCGGAGGCGTTCTTACTCCAAGTCCGACTTCCTCCATGAAACGCACAACAGCCAGGAGGAAGTGCTTCGCCAGCTCGAGGCCGGCCGCTCTGCGCAGAGCAGGGTGGCCGAGATCGAGGAGGAGCTGAAGCGGACCAGGGAGGAAGCCGCCAAAGCCAAAGAGGAGGCCGCCCGGGCGAAGGAGGACTCCGACGCCGCTCGAGGGGAAGCCGTCCACCTCAGGGAGGAGCTGAAGCGTGCGAGGGAGGAGGTTGACGCGGCAAAGGCCGAATCGGAGAGGTCCAGGGGCGAGAACATCCGAGCCCAGGAGCGCATCGAGCTACTCGTGGGGGAAGTTCAAAGCTCCGTGGAAGGCGTCTGCTCCCTCGAGGCCAATTTTGCTAAAGTCTCCGCGGCGCACAACGCCCTCTCCGCCTTGGTCCAGGAGGAGAAGAGCCGTGCCGCCGGCCTGGAAACCCAGCTCAGGGCAATGAAGGCCACCCTCTAGGACAAGGAGCAGGCCATCATCCTGGCTGGTGGCGCCCTCGAGACCCTCCGCTTTGAGAAGACGGAGGTGACCCGAGCCTTCAAAGAGGCCCAGCGGGAGCGGGACGAGGCTCGGGGGGAGCGCGACGCCGTGCTGGGGATCGCAACGCCCTCGAGACTCGCTGTGCTGGTGAGCTCCTTAAAGGGTTTTTGATCTTTGTTTTTTCCGTATGGTTTATCTAATTCTTGCTTTGTGTTTCAGGCCTCGAGTTCGAGCTGCTTGCAACCCAGACCGCCGCCAAGGCGCTGCAGGAGAGCCTCGCGGCGGAGGGGGCGCTTCTTGGTCGGCTCCGGGTTGTCCTCGACGGGCTGTGCGCCTCCTGGGAGGTCGGGCCCGTCGAGGGTGCCGAAGAAGACATCTCGGGTGCCGCGCTCGTGGACCGGATCTACTACCTCGACGCCACCCTTCGCGATCGCGTGCGGGAGGCGCTTCACACCGGCGTGAAGCGGGCGCTTGCAGTGGTCTCCTCCGGCTTCGTCTTTGACATGAACGTGGTGGCCCAAGGCTTTGTTCCAGACATCTCGAAGACCGACGCGGAGAACGAGGAGTGATGCCGAGGGCTCATTCATGACGCCGAGAGGCCAGGGGGAGCGTTGGCGAAGCTGTTTGAGGACGAAGTCCTCCCCCCTGCGGATGGAGGGTACCACGTCGAGGAGGGCGGCGACGGGGCAGGCCTGTAGGGCAAGACTGGGCGAGGGTGCCCATGTAATGAATTAGTTTTTTGTAACTTATATTCAATGTGGCTTCGAAAGCCCTTTTTGAACATTAATACATCTATCGTAATGTGATGTGTCATTTTACTTTCGATCCTTTTCTGCTTTCTTCTCACCTAGACTTTGCTTTTTTGACTAAGTTTTTGACGCAAGCTCGTATCCCTCGAGGGGGGAGCGAGTGGAGGTACCGTA
>CM041647.1:5064828-5077750 GCA_023333625.1 Bothriochloa decipiens
TCGCTCCGACGCGGTGAATCGCCAAGTACCGCTCACAACTTGAGTTGGGTCATCCACAAGCTTCGCCAGATGATCACCAAACTCCCAATCACCACCAAGCCGTCTAGGTGATGGCGATCACCAAGAGTAATAAGCACAAGCTCTCACTTGACCTCGCAAAGCCTAATGAGACAATGGATGCACACTTGCTACTCTTGATTCACTAATGAGTGCTAATCAATGGATTCTCAAATCACTAGCACCTCACTAGGGCTCTTGCTCTCTTTTGACACTAAAGAAGTTGTTCAGCTGAAGAAATAGGTAAGTCATCTGGTATGGAGGGGTAGGAGATGTATTTATAGCCCCACGGGCCAAATCCAACCGTTACCTTCCAAACCACGATTTTCGGGGTCACCGGACGCGTCCGGTCCACAGCACCAGACGCGTCCGGTCCGTTCAATTTTTCAAATACGCGAACGAACTCAGCTAGCCGTTATGTAACCACCGAACGCATCCGGTGCGTTACACCGGACGTGTCTGGTGTTTCGGTCTGCAAACATAGCTTCTGGACAGCGTCTGGTGTAGCACCGGACGCGTTCGGTCCGGCGTCCGGTCCGTTATCATTTTCGGCGTTGCACCAGACGCGTCCGGTGCTTACCACCGGACTCACTGTCCCAGCGTTCGGTGCGTTCAAACATTCTGCTGCACACGCAAATGAATGGATCGGACGCGTCTGGTCCTCTTCGGTCCAGCGTCCGGTGCAGCTAAAACAACCGTTCCACTTCGAATTCGACGATCTTTATGAACGGCTTTAACTCCAACGTACCTTACGGTCTTTTTGTAGTTACCTAGTGCTAAGTTTCACAAGTGTGCATCACACCTAAACCATTAGACTTATCTAGGTCAAGCTACCCGTTTGCACCCCTCTTAATAGTACGGCCAAAGGAAAAACAAAGTCCTAACGACTAATCCGACGTCACCCAACACCATGGACGATCGAAACTAACCATTCTTGACCTTGTCGTCCATCCTTTGAAAACCGAAATGATTTCCATCGTCAAGGGAGCATGAAACCCGTATTGCCCACGGTATCCATCACCATGACCTAACTTACCAATTTTTCTGCAAGACACACGTTAGTTATGGTAAATATTGTCATCAATCATCGAAACCACATTAAGGGGCCTAGATGCTTTCAATCTCCCCCTTTTTGGTGATTGATGACAACCTCTTGAGTATGGAGATTTTTAGTGAGGTTTTCAACTATGCTTGGTTCACATGAGCCTTTGAGAATAAGAACAAAGGATTAGAGTGACTCATGTGACACCAAGCCAACATAGTGTACTCATATTGTCTGCATGAAGAGTTAGTACAACATATATATCGCTAGCTCATATGGAATCGGAGTACAAACGCGGAAGCAAAAACACATATGAGTCAAGCACAACGAGTGACATATATAAATATCATGAGAAAGTCATAACCATGTCACATATATCATAAACAAATGCATAAGCAAATATAATGCAGATGGGAGTATCACACAAACAACCAGAAACATAAAGAGTGCAAGAATACATAATTATATAACTAACTCCCCCTGAAACTCGACATACTCTCTCTCTCCCCCTTTGGCATCAAGTACCAAAAACTAAAGATCTGAGGAAGAAGGAGGAGAAGACGTGTCAGTCGTCGGAGGTCAAGGTGTCATAATGTACTGATCAGGATTATCGGAACTCGACGCGGGACTCAGCTGACCTGTAGCACCTTGACCCTCTGATGGTGTAGCTGACGGAGAAGCGGTCTGGGTCGGTGCTACGGCCTCGGGGGAAGGGTCAGCAGCTGACTGAGAAGAAGGCTCTGGAATGCCTGGAAGCTGCTGTACTGAAGGCACTGGGGGAGCCTCTGAGGAAGCTATCGACGAAAGTACCGTCTCAGTGGTACCTGCCCCTGTCACTGGCACTGGCTGGGTCGGGACTGAGGAACAGATACTGTAGAAGTCGACAGGCTCAGAGAAGTGAACGTCAGTGAAGGGTGGCCCGTGATCTCACTGAAGGTAGCCTGTAGAGTGTCTGACCCTGTAGCTGGAGTGAAGAGCTGTCCAGACCCTATCGGTGAAAAGCCTTGGTGCAGGGGTGAGAGCTGGAACTGCTGCGGCACCTGTATAGCTGGAGAGGAAGGTCCGGGTGCCTGAGACTATGGTGGTGGCTGTAAAGTCTGAACCTGTGGCAGCTGAGCTCCAGTTTGCTGAAATAGATGGGCTATCAAACCAAACATCTGCTGCTGAGAGAGTATCGTCTGTCTCTGGGTCTCAGCCTGCTGCCTCTAAAACTCGGTCTGCTGCCTCTGGAAGTCAATCTGCTCCCTCTGAATCCGCAGCTGCTCCTGCTAGAAGGCATCCTGTCGGCCACGGATCTCTACGATAGTTGCATTCTGTTGGGCCATGGCTGCCTCAAACCGCTGATTTGCACGCTCCTGGTGTGCAGTCAGACGCTCAAGTAGTGAAGCTACAGCTGACCCAGATCCACTGGCCTCTGTGTCGTGACGGCGGGGGACGTACTCAGGAATCGTGAAGTCCTCGTCATCCGAGTCATCAGAGTCAAAATCGACCCCCGCTGCCTCCTGTGCTGCCATCTGTGCCTCCTCTGCAGCTCCAACCTTTGCAATCGTAGCATCCTGCTCTGCGGCTGTCTCTGGCATTGGTGGCCTGTGGCTTTGCCGGATAGGTGGCACTGCAGTGGCTGACCTGAGGAGCTGGGTAGCATCGTACCTCGGGAAAGCGCTGGTGGAGGTCTGGTACGTCTCAACTGCTGTAGGAGGAGTGGGCCTGATGCCGTGGTAGACCAAGAAAGTAAGCCAGTGTGCATAGTGCATGTTCCTCTTGGTCTTGAAACCCTCATAGATCACATCCTCGATTTCACAGAGTATAAAGTCCCAGAGGTCAAAAGGAATCTTCTGAATAAGATGGGACAGAACCCACTGCTGAAGACATGTGAGTGACTCTCTCTGTCCCTCTCTGGGTAAAACAGTCCTCCTGACTATCGACTCAAGGACTCGAGCTGTAGGGGTGAGGTCCTTGGTCATCCTGCTGGATCCCTCACCAAAGTCTCCCCTAAAGATATCTCGGACATTTGCGGCTGAGGGGAGTACACCGGCGTGTGGTCGACGAGGAGGGTCCAGATCAGGAAAGCAGATCTGGTGCAGGCGGACAGGCTGGTACTCTAGCCTGAGAATCCGACGGGCCTCTGCACTACTGAGCTCTCGCCTCTCACCCAAGTAACTGAAGTGAATAGCTGTATGATCTGGTGCAATCCATACCATGGCGTAGAACTCTCTGACCCACTCTGGTACGTAGTGGCCAGTCCTGCCAATGAGGTCAAGAAGCCCGGGCTACGCTGAGAGGTACTCAAGAAACTGGTCGCCGACAACCCTGGCAAAGTCCCGAACTAAAATCTGTCTCATGGCAGTGAAGGGTGCACGACTGTCGACGTAGGCCCTATAGAAGTCCTCGTGCAGGGCAGTGTGGAAGTACTCGACTCCATGCTGCCTCTCCCTGGGGAACCACTCGCTCAGAGGGACATATCGTAGGCTTTTGATCTTCCTGGTGCCCTGCAGGGACTCTAACTGAACGCCCCCCACATCCCTGAGGTGAAACTGAGGGGACTGACTCCTGTCGCTGATGAGATGTACCTGAAGCAGGTCGATCATACTGCCAGCGACGACGAGTAGGGTACCATCTCGGAACCGACTCCTCTGGCTGCTCTGGCTGTGACTGTGGAGAAACTGATGGTTCCTGAATCTGTTGACATCGTTTTTTGACACGTGTCAATATAGGCTGAAAACTGTGTCGATCGGCAAGGGAGTGGTTATTCTTCAGCATTGCTTCTGAGTTGCCGATGGATGATTGCCGATAAAGGACATGTTGATCTCGTACATTGCCGATGAAGCCAGAGGGCTGTTGCCGATGGAGAGAGAGGCATGGTTGCCGATGGAAAGCAGAGCTGAAGGACGTGGAAAGCAGATCTGAGCCATTATCGATGGGTTTTGCCGATGGAATCTATAGAGATGAGGAGCGTGCCGATAGAGGTTTCATCGTAAAGCAATGGATAAGGAAACTGGCAATATTTATGCCATTATTTTAATAGTTTATTTTTGAATCCGACCTTGGTACGAGTCGTTATTTTTTATTCCTTAGAGATAAGACTTGTTTAGGTAATACTTTGTCGTGTCTGTTTAGGACTTATAGTACCAGGGTATAAATATGTACCGAGAGACAATGTAAAAAATATACACAATCAAATACAACAAATCTATTACTTTTATCTACTTTTCAAGCAATCTACTTTTCGACGACTTCGTCACCAGCACCTTTTCTTTTTCAACGAGTTCTTTCAAGAATTGGCGGGCTGCATCAACTTGATCTCCGACGACCTTGCAGGTTCCGCGTCTACCGAGCACGGTTCAGCCTTTGACGTCCGGGCGTATCGCTGTCGTCTCGTCTGATCTGTTCAACAGTTATCGAATATCATCTGAGCTTTGACGTCCGGGCGTATCACTGTCGTCTCGTTCGGATCTTATTCAAATTTATCATCCTTGTCGATTAACAGGTCAAATCGACTGGCACGCCTTGATATCGAACCAGGGTATTAGCCCGGTGTGTTTGCAGATCCAATGCCTTTTTGCATCAACACATCTTTTGGCACGCTCGGTGGGACAAAATCAATAGATTTATCATGAAGAATCCTACTGATATCACTCCAGAAAACATCATCGAGATATCAGAATTAGATCTCAAGGAGGATCAGAGGCAAGCCATGGAAAAACCTATGGAGGATTACAGGCAACTCTGCTTGAAGTCTTTCAGCATGAATAGGGGAGGAGAAGTCATCCAGAAGCAAGATCTGCCGCTGCCTCGGCAGGTAACCTTTGACTCTAACCCTGGTAAATTACAGGAGATGGTTAATTCTGCATTAAATCGAGCTTTGATCAACCACTCCACCGTGCTGTCCAATACTGTCTACAATGCTGTTATGCAAACGTTAAGGGACGGACAAGCACCAGGGTATGTCGGGCCGGCATATCATCAGCCGGGATCGGCATCTACCAGTACTCCATCGGCAACTCCAGCCGTTGAGAGTATGGAAGCGCCTACTCTTTCAACTATATCAGGACCATCCGTCATCGAAGCCACACCGATAGGATCAGATCTAATATCTCAGGAGAAGCCTAGTACTCAGCTGAGCACAGATTTATCGGCATCGACAATGTCAGGTCCTTCAAGTCAACATAGTCAAATTGCTGCTAATTGGTGGGGATACGGTATGCCTCCAGGTCCATCTACTGCCAACTCTGGACGGCCTCAAGTGTATGATGTAGCAGGGAAGGGTCCAATGACATCGGCTACTCCAATTCGGCCGGTGGCTCAAGCGCCGTATTATTCTACTGTACCTCCTGCTATACAGCCATTGTCAATGGGATTCTACGCACCTCCGCAACAGATATCTTATGCGAATCCATTGACTAATCCTCCACCAGTTCAACAGAGAGCTTCCACTGCAGAGCAGCCCGTAGTACCATTCATATCTCAGTCTGGGTTACCTGCAATTCAGGGCAATTATGCTGGCTATCATCCGTCTATACAAGAGCATCAATTGTCTACAAGCTATCAGCCATCGGCAAGCCAGGTGCCGATGAGTTACAGTCTCAATTGGTCAGGGCAAGCGCCAATTCAACAACCTGCTATTCAACCAAGCCACCAAGCAATAGGGACTCAACGGTATAGTCCACAGACAACTTTCCAGGAACAAGCATCGGCAAAACAGCCGATGAACTTTACTCCGCAGATTGGTGCCGTGAATATGCCGATTTATCCAAGCCAAGTGCCACAGGGGTATGTAGAAGCATATCAACCAACGCCTCCAGTAGAGATCCAGCCAGTGCATCGGCAAGATCAGGATGCACTCTTGACCAATAAGATTGCAGAAGTGATGAAAGAACAATTTGGGATTCAGCCAAGATCGATACTTACTTTTATCGGACTCCATATCCTTCATCTTACGACTCAATTCCTTTCCTGAATTGGTACAAGGTGCCAGATTTCACTAAGTTTTCTGGGCAAGATGATACGTCAACAATGGAGCACATCAACCGATTCATTATCCAGTGCGGGAAAGCAGCGAACAGGGATGAGCTGAGGATCCGTTTATTCTCGTCCTCTTTGTCTGGATCAGCATTCGCGTGGTTTATATCATTGCCACCGAACTCTATTCTTACTTGGACCAATCTAGAAAGGCAATTTCATAAATACTTCTTTGCTGGTGTCCATGAAAAGAAGCTTACTGATTTAATGAAATTAAGACAGCGAAGCGACGAATCGGTAGAGAATTTTGTGCAAAGGGTACGAGACATGAAGAACAAGTGCTACAGCCTAGTGCTTGATGACCATCAGTTAGCTGGTTTGGCTTTCCAGGGTTTGTTGCCGCATCTCAGGGACAAATACGATGCTCAGGAGTTTGAAAGTTTAAGTCATATTGTGCAGAGGGTCTCTGATCAAAGAGCTCAAGCTCCAGAACATAGAAAGAGCTGGAACAAGAAGGTGTCCTTTGTAGAGGCAGAGGAGTTAGATTCAGATGAAGAACCAACTATAGGCCTGGCTGAGTGGGTAAAAGGTAAAAAACCTTTATCGTGTCCTTTTGGTCAGAAAGAGCCAGAGAAATTCACGTTTGACGTCACAAAGGCCGATAGAGTATTTGATCTGCTACTTCAAGAGGGCCAAATCAAGCTATCACCCAATCATGTGATTCCATCGGCAGATGAACTGAAGAAAATTAGGTACTGCAAATGGCATAATGCAACTTTGCACAGTACCAATGACTGCAAGGTTTTTAGGCAGCAGTTGCAATCGGCAACTGAATCTGGGAGGATCAAGTTTGACAATTCTAAAGCTCAGAGGCCAATGAAGATTGATCAGCATCCTTTCCCAGCAAACATTGTGGAGGCCATAAACAAGACCAAAGTGCTGACATCGGTAAGCAGGAAAGCATCGGTGGATCCTAGAAATCAAGCAACTACCGATGACTTGAAGGGGAAAGAGATGGTTGAAGAAAGCAGTAGTTCAAGAAGGCCTCCTAGACCAGCTCCGTACAGAATTCCAAGTAACCGCTATCGGCATCGGCAAGAAGAGTTGCGTTGGGGAGCGTGGCATCGGCACAAAGACCATTGGAGATGCCCCTTCTTCATCTATTGTTGGGAAGAAGGCATTAAATTGCCGCCCCGAGTGCAATGGTTATGATCGAATCAATCGGGCAGAAAGAAGACTGCGCTATGGTGATCGGAGCAGATACATCGGTAAGCCGATCAGAGAAGGGGTATCGGTACATGATCGGCTAGGGGGCAGGACCAGTGTACATGAAAGACTGGGCAGGCATGCTGACTGTTTGCTGATGAATCAAAAGGAGCTCGAGGAGATGACCAATGCAGGGGTCCATGATGAAACAGTACTCTGCAGGGATCCCAATACAAATTGCCTAGGTTCAAGTGCAAAAATTTATCAACCCGTCTGGAAGACGAAGCTTCCTCAATGGTGCCCTAAAGGTCTAACAAGAACTCAAAAGATGAAAATGCAACGTGAGCACAAAGAGGAAAGTTCCCGTGGAGCAGAAACTTGAGAATGACAGCTGAAGCGCAAAAGTGAAGATCCATCGGCAGATATCAACATGGTTTTCCTATTGCCGATGAGATTCTTAGCACTTGCCAATAAAATATATGTATATAGATAAAGTGCTTGTTCAAAAAGAATGTATCGGCACTACATTAATCTGAAGTTTTACAAATTACCGATTCATCATATTGCCGATGGAAAGGGAGGTTTACAAGTTCAACAATGAGTGGATAGTTGATATCGCACGCAGGCGAATTTGGTCAGCTTCCTCCAGTATCTTTGCATCTTCATCGGCATTGCCTTCAACTGGCTTGATCTTCTTCTTGAGCGCCAGCATCTTGAGGACTTGGTTATCCCTTTCTTGTTGAAGAGTCTTGACAGCTTCGGGCATTTGGGCCTTCTCATGATTTGCTGCATCCAAGGCCCCTTCAATCTGTCTCAGCTCTGCTAGCAGGGTTTCTCTTCTTGCCGATAGTTGAGCAATCTTGTCCTCCAGATCTACACAAGAGGTTTCTAACTTACCAATGTCTTTGTGCTTCTCATCGGCAAGTTGCTTATGCTTCATCATGTCCTCCTGGAGTTTTGCCTGAGTGGCTCTATCGGCAACCCGCTGGGCAGCCCTTTGATACTGCAACTGCCAGCTCTCCAGATGAGCAGCCTGGAAAAGTGCTTCCTCAACATCGGCAGGAATATGACCTCAAATTCCTTTAAAAGTTGCTCTTACAGAGTCAGAATCTTGGATCAGTAGAGAGGTCTCCTGTTGCAGCAATGATAACAGCGTCTCCAGCTTTGACTTGGTCTCAGGTGATAGAACTCCAAGGGCTGGAGCAGAGCTTTCTTCAGAATCTTCATCATCGGGAATAATCCCACTGATAGAGAAGGAGAATAGACTATCGGGGGAATCTTGCTCCTAAAAAGGAAAGGATGATGTCAGCAGAAGAGCCCAAAGTGTTAAAGGTTATCTAAGGGAGTTAACGCACCTGTTTCAAGGCAATATCTCGCCTTTGGCTCGGAGAAACAACCTCAGGTACAATTACCGATGATGTTCCTTGTGTTGGTACCTCGATTGGTTGCTGCTGTGATACCGATGCCGATGAAGATCCTTGTATGGGTACAATGGCTGATGGAAGAGCGGGTGCCGATGGAGAGGTCCGCACAGATATGTCAGGCGATATCAGACGAGGCGAGGACGTCGACGGAGATGGTGTAAGTCTTGCCCGCTTGAATTGTGATTCTTCGCCCGATGAAGCCTTACGCTTGTGCTGTAAGATATCGGCATCGGACGGCTTGGGGGCATTGGCACTGGATGGCTGAGGAATCAGTACACTTGGGACGGTTGCCGATGCAATCACTCGGTGCTGCAAGAGAGACAGATGAGTAAAAGTGCCGATCCCATAATTAAGGTTTGAATAAAGAATACCTCTGGAGAATCGTCAAGGACAACAAGGTGGGGCGATGAAGGCGCTGCAGGAGGAGACGAAGGGCGAATTGCCGATGAAGATTCTAAAGGTGTAGAACTCGCGCCCTGAAATGTGAAATTGGTAAATCACAGTAATCGACATCTATAAAAGAAAGTAAGGTGGTTACCTGAGATGTCTGTGCCAAAAATGTGACCGATTTGGTGTTTTTCTTGGTACGACCACGGCCCACTGGAGCATCTAGCGAGGGAGCTTTATGGCCGATGATGGATACCGGGGAAATCGGCTACAGCCGTATGACCTTGCCACTCTTACTCAATGTTGGAACTGGGTCATCAACCTGTTGAAAAAAAGGGTTAGTTGCCGATGGATTAAAGGGGAGTTGAAAGAAGTACAGCGGGTCAGACTTACTGCATCGGCAGGGATGGCGTGATCGGGATCAATGAGGTTCCAGTAAAAATGAGGAGAGGCAAAAAATAGCTGCTCTTTCCATTCTTGCCACCATAATTTGAAGGACTCGGTGACAAAAGAAGCCGGTACCCAATTAGTTAGATCGACATTTGAGGTATCGGCATCGGGAAGGAGAGTAACAATCTTGTGCCAATCCACACGGCTCGCAATAGTCTCTCTTGGTTTAATCACATCGGCAAAACAGAGGTTGATGGGCAGCTCCAAAAGCTAGTTGTCTTGCTGCTGCCGATGGATAATAGAACTCGTATGTGGGACTAATGTTCTTCCCGCTTCCAAAAATGTTGACCGGGATGGCACGAGGAGTGATTATTGCCCTAAGAATGTCGGCATCCTGGTTCAGGGCCTCATCGGTAAGGTTAAAGGAAAGAGGAAATCTTGCTGCTTCATCAACATACGGGACCCAGGCCCGAAGCTCAGAAGGGATGCCGATGTAGAGGCTGTGGAAGAGATTGCCGATCTGGATTCTGTTTGCCTCTACCCCTGGTAGTACTGCCAGTGCTTCTCCAAAGTTGATAGGGGGGCGCGTTGCCGATTCTTCTTCCCCGAGTTGATAATCTTCAGGAAGACTTCGAGGGAATTGCTGGGCGAACAGGTCAATATGGAAATACTTGTGCATATGGGCATTCAACCACATATTGATGAACCACCAGGGACCCCCCAGGTTGCCGATGGATTTACCTTGCAGCAGCCTTTGTGATACTTGGTGGAGGAGATGGTAGACTGAGCCAAGAAGGTATCGGTCCAGTGGGAGTTTGACGCCACTAGCCAACAGCTCTGCTGTAGGAAGGTGCATGTTGGTCAGTCCAACTGTTCTGCTGCAGAAAATAAATTTCTCAAGCCACATATTCAAAAAAGCTGAATGTTCCCTGTGACTGACTGAACCAGATTTCTTATACTCGCTGATATAGCCAGTCCAGCCGCCAATGTTCCTGGTGGTCAGCCGATGCTCAGGTTTCCACTGGAACAGTGAGTTGTCATCGGCAGAGGAGATGTCTAAGCCAGTGAGCATGTACACATCGGCAAGGGTGGGAGAAGCTGGCCCATGTTTAAAGATAAAGGCATTCATGGTATCCGACCAGAAATAGGAGGCGGCAATTAACAAAGACTCATTCCTCTCCATATTGGCAATAGATATTCTGATGCATTGTTCTAATTTGCATTCCGCCCAATATAGCTCCATTGGCCTAGCGACCCTCAAATACCAATCTGTCCATCCCTTGGTGGTTTTTGGCCAGGAACGGAAGGTATCAGTCCAGAATCCCAAGTCAAAATTCTGAGCACTGAAGGGGATTCGATTGGTTTCTGCGTTTATGATGTCGGTTGGGTCTGGATTTCCCATTGGGCCTAGGCAGATAAAGTGATTCTGATGCGTTGGAATAAGAAGATTATTGCAAAGTTCCTGAGATTAAAGATTGGGAACAAGGAAGAGTCATAAACTGCGCCGAGAAGGAGAAACGAAATGTCAGAGGACAGGCAAAAGAAAAAGACTAACCTTGGGGACATCAAAACGAATAGCCATGGCCGCGACGGAGATGGAGAAGGCAAAGAATGCTAATGGAGGCTAAGGATCACTGTCAAGAGTGCCGATGATCGAGTTCGTCGAAGGATCTCCTGTTGATGTCGCCGCTGGAGAGAGAAAAGCTAGGGTTTGAATCGCAGATAAAAATGGGCCACGGTGGAGAAAGCATTATATGGGCCTGTTGGTACAAGATCTCCACTACCACGCGCGCAACTCTCGAGGAGAAGTTCAAGCGGTTTGGGCAATTATGACCTGGAGGAAATTTCGGCGCATAAAGTATTTTATACTCCAAAATTGGGGGGCATGTGTTGACACCGTTTTTTGACACGTGTCAATATAGGCCGAAAACTGTGCCGATCGGCAAGGGAGTGGTTATTCTCCAGCATTGCTTCTGAGTTGCCGATGGATGATTGCCGATAAAGGACATGTTGATCTCGTACATTGCCGATGAAGCCAGAGGGCTGTTGCCGATGGAGAGAGAGGCATGGTTGCCGATGGAAAGCAGAGCTGAAGGACGTGGAAAGCAGATCTGAGCCATTATCGATGGGTTTTGCCAATGGAATCTACAGAGATGAGAAGCGTGCCGATAGAGGTTTCATCGTAAAGCAATGGATAAGGAAACTGACAATATTTATGCCATTATTTTAATAGTTTATTTTTGAGTCCAACCTTGGTACGAGTCGTTATTTTTTATTCCTTAGAGATAAGACTTGTTTAGGTAATACTTTGTCGTGTCTGTTTAGGACTCATAGTACCAGGGTATAAATATGTACCGAGAGACAATATAAAAAATATACACAATCAAATACAACAAATCTATTACTTTTATCTACTTTTCAAGCAATCTACTTTTCGACGACTTCGTCACCAGTACCTTTTCTTTTTCAACGAGTTCTTTCAAGAATTGGCGAGCTGCATCAACTTGATCTCCGGCGACCTTGCAGGTTCCGCGTCTACCGAGCATGATTCAGGCTTTGACGTCTGGGCGTATCGCTGTCGTCTCGTCTGATCTGTTCAACAGTTATCGAATATCATCTGAGCTTTGACGTCCGGGCGTATCACTGTCGTCTCGTTCGGATCTTATTCAAATTTATCATCCTTGTCGATTAACAGGTCAAATCGACTGGCACGCCTTGATATCGAACCAGGGTATTAGCCCGGTGTGTTTGCAGATCCAACGCCTTTTTGCATCAACAGAATCACAACTCCTCCACGCCTGCCACCTAGGCGAGCTCTGTCAGCTGCATCTGCCACTGCCTCTACTGACTGTGCTTCACTCTCTTCTCTGGTCCTCTTCTTCTTCTTGGTGGCAAGCATCTTTGACTTGCCTTTTACCATTGCAGGGATGCGAGAAGGACGAGGAGGACTGTCGTCTCTACCATCACCACTGGGACCGACTCTTTTGCAACGAGCCATGTCGAGAGGGCGGGTAGCGACGCGGCGGTCGTGGGAGCTCGGGCAACAGCGGCACGAGAGGATGGCATGGCGCCACGGCAAGGGAAAGAAGACCACGGCGGCGCGAGGCGGTGCGCGGGCGCGGAGAGCACGGCGCGGTATATGGCAGCGCGAGGCGGTGCACGGGCGTGGAGCAGTGCGCGGGCGCGGCACGGGGCAGTGCACAGGCGCGGCGAGCGCGGTGCGCGGGCGAGCGCGGTGCGCAGCGAGCGGTGAGCGCGGGGTAGAGCATGGGCGCGGACGAGCGCGGCGAGGTGGGGCGCGAGCGTGCGGCGAGTAGGACGTCGCGGCGGCGCGGTGCGGCGGACGCGGGCGCGGCACGGCGGAGTGGGCGCGGCGAAAGAAACCCTAGCGCGAAGGGGCCCACTTGTCGGGTTTAAATCCGCCCGTCAACCGAGCACCGGACGCGTCCGGTCCTAT
>CM041647.1:5099544-5194001 GCA_023333625.1 Bothriochloa decipiens
GACGACACGAGGACGATGCACGAGTTAGCGAAGTCCTGGAGCAGCCCCTCGCCGGATGTTTAACCTCGGCATCATCGCCCGAGCTCCGCTGTGGGAGAAGAGCAGTCTCTCCGCCTTCGAGCGTACCCCTCGAGACCTAACCCTCGAGACAGTACCCTCGAGAGCGAGCACCGTTGTGGGAGCAGAGCAGTTTCCCCGCCTTCGAGAGTACCCTCGAGAGCATACCCTCGAAACCGTAACCTGAGACCGTGTCCTCGAGACAGTACCCCCCTCGAGACCGCATCCTCGCGATCGTGTCCTCGAGACAGTACCCCTCGAGACCTAACCCCGAGACCGTGTCCTCGAGACCGTACCCCTCGAGACCGTACCCCCCTCGAGACCGAAACCCTCGAGATCGTAACCTTGAGACCGTAACCCCTCGAGCCCCTTTCTCTTTTCAGAAAATGGTTAAATCTTTGAAAATTCATAACTAATTCATACGAGCTCAGAAAATTATGATCCACATATCCAAATTTTCTATAAATCGAGCCCTATCTATCTAGGCCATGTTTGAGTGTATTTGGATCTTCTATTTTGCATTCGTTCTTTGTGCTAATCTATAGGGGTCGCTTCCGCGACCGTTAAATCTCGTTACAGGCTCGAGCGAGGACAAGTCTAACGACAGTGACTGCCAGGAGAAGTCCGACAACTACGTCAGTGAAGGTGCCACACACCACCCAACATCGTAGATCCCATTACGCATGGCAATTATAGTATGGCTAGTGCTTTAAATTCATGTTGCTATAATGCTATGCCTGTGCTAGGACTGCATGATAGAGTATTTATTTGATGGGCCCTACCTTGTTGTAAACTATCGCCTGCTTACCCGCTGTTATGATAGCCACCTGCTTATCTGCTATACTTATAATTTCTATACTTCACTCGCTTACATTTTGATGCGACGTGATGAACCCGGGGAAGGCCTGGAGGGTGCCAGGCTGGATGTGTGAGTTGATGCTTCAGATGAGCATGTGAGCTGATGATGTTGTATCCGGGTTTGGGGTGGAACTTACGGCAGGGAGTACGGTGAGGGTTGAGTCGATCGAGCTGGGATCTACGACGAGCTTTTGGAGCAAGTCTTGCCAGGGAATGGTTCTGGATATTCCCATGTGAGGAGCCTGTGGCGGGCTAACTGAGATGTGATGGTGGTCCTTGGGTGTGATCCTCGGAAAGGTGGAGCCCGGGATGAAGGTGCCGTGGTAGCACGTTAAAGATAAACCCTGATGAAGATATCCCGGTTTGGTCAAATCTAGGAACTGCTGCGCTGGTATCCGGACCTAGGAATCTCTTGCTTTCCACTCGCTCTCCATGGGGGGGAGACGGCCGAACCGCTGGATAGGTCGATGCCACTACTGCTAGGCGAGAAGTGATAGGAAGGTATATGCATGGGATGGAGCTAACACCCTACCGAGACGATCATGGCACCCCCTTCGGGAGTGGGTACATGGCATGGCATCCTCTTCGGGAGCGGATACATGCTCTCTTCACAGTTCCAGTGATCCAGTGCTGGATGGTAGAGTGGCATCGCCTGTGGCAGTAGGCGCCCGGAATCTGCCTAGGTGCGCGCGTGCATCGATGATGGTTATCTGGTGGATTAGTGAAACCTCTGCAGAGTGTATGGTTGATCGATCGATACATATGCCGAATCTTTGGCTATGGACCTTTCCTATGTTTCGCATGCACCGGACTAGTGAGTGGAGTGTTCTACCTTCCTCTGAGTGTGTTTTCCGGCCGTGAGCCAGTTTGAGGGCTGCGGGCCGCTGAGGCAAGCCAAGAGGGAGTTGGCTTGTCGACCAGAGTCTGAGAGGGTGTTGGGGATGAGATGAGATGATGCTACAGATATGGATGGATATAGATGAAGGGAATGGGTTTGTGTTTAAAACTTGTTTATTATACTTTTGTTTTATATACTTGAACTTTGCATAGGAAAACCCAGCCTTTATAGGTTCCTTTTGAGATACCCTTATTTTGCACCCACTTCCACAAAGCAATGCATAGGGTGGGAGTGTGGCCAGTACAAATCGTATTGAAAATTTGGTTTCAGGTTCAAGGAGTGAGTACTCATCTGGGGAGTACAGCGATTGAGGGTTTCGTGCCTACGCTCAAGTTGGAGAGAAGAAGAAAGCTTCCGCACCTCAAGCTTTTGTTGTAATGCTGCATGAACTCTGATTCTGCCCTGTGGCGATGTAATAAGTTATTGTAACTCCCTCTATTTGCACTCTTTTGTTCGATGTATGGATTATGGATTCAACTGTTATCGGGTAATGTGATTTAAATGGTCATATTACACTCCGACACTGTGGATTTCTCTTCGCGGAAATCAAGGTCGTTTCAGTTGGTATCAGAGCCATACTTGACCTTAGGACGAAACCCTAGGAATGGACGTTAGTACAGGACAAACCAGTTTTTCTTTCGGTTATATACCGACCCTGCATTTCTTCTTATGCAAGGCTTCTCTATTGTTACTGACTTGCTGACCCTTCTTCCCTTTGAAACGTGCAGATGACAAGCTTTGGACCCCCGCTTGGACCGTTGAGCAGCATACCCAAGGCTGAGTTCACCTACCAGGGACAGGAGTTTCCAGGCCTTCCGTACACTCTGCGTCGTGTTTTGGGAGTACTCGGAGTGCCTGTCGAGGAGATCAAGTACACCTGCACTGGAGCACCGGACTCAGAAGGAGGAATCAAGGGTTATGTGGTCACTCACCTAGAGATCCCTGCAAGTCAGACTCTGCCCTCAGTACCAGCTCTCATGGAGATGACAATTGAGGACTCAATCGAAGAAGGAATCCAGTCTGTGTCACTCAAGGCTCTGCGTGAAGTGATGAGGATCGCTTATGAGCACCTTCGCAACACAGAGTTTCACCTTCTTCCTCAGGCCCTGAACTCTCTCCTCACACCAGAGCAGCAGGATGATCTGGTCAGGCCAATCATCCTAGCAGAGACCAGTCTCTGCAACCGTGCCTCCGCCGCTCACCTCTTCGAGCAGAACCGCTACATAGAGCACCTGGAGAAGAAGAGACACCTCGACCGCAACACACTGATGGAGTACCAGGAGTTCTGCAAGCAGGAAGCTAAGGAGAAAGAAGAACTCGAGGCTACAGTTGCCCAGCTGAAGGACAAGCTCGCACGTCAGGCAAGGGCTCACAGAGCCGAGGTCGCTGACCTGCGAGACAAGGTTGAGGACATTGGGCTCCGAAACTACTACCTTGATGCAAGAGTTCTCCAGTTGGAGGGAGAGAAGATGGACAAGGATATGGAGATCAAAGAACTACAGAAGAGAAGACGGGAAGATGTCAAGAGCAACTTCACCGTGCAGTGTGAGAGGTCAATGCTCGTAAAAGCTCTGAAGAAAGCAGAAGCGAAAGTACAGTGCAACCAAGGCCATCTGATTGCCCTGATGATTCAGAATGAGACCTTGGTGGACAGGTACAAGAGACTCAAGACAGCTTGGAAGAATGCCGACGAGAGACGCTGCCAGGAGTACGCTGAGTTGCGCGACAGACTTCCTTTGTCAGCCAGACGCAAGGACCCCTTCAAGGAAACTTTCCAGATTGGCTACTCTCTCTTGAGGCACAACCACTGTCCAGCTCCCACCAACCTGCCACTTACCAAGGAGTTCGGAGAAGCTCAGGCTTATGTGAAGCGCCTTCACATGTCACAGGAAGAGTTGACAGTTCTTGGCAACCGTTTTCACCCAGCAGTATACAACGTGCCGATGTATGAGTCAGAGTAGTGTGGACCCTGCGTGGCCACGTCATGAGTTAGAGTTGAGTTAGCTTGTATCCATGAGTTACCTTCTCGTAGTGCGAGTCTCGCATGTCATCTAGCGTAGCTGCTAGAGATGATGCCATGTAATGCAACCATGTAATGAATGATCAATCTTATCGCATTTTATGGCTCTTATTGCTTCTTTGTATGAGTGTTGGATAGATTAAATATTTTTCCTTAAATCGTTGAAGTCATTTAATTATATTTAACCAATAAGTACTAAACAGTTGTCGACCCGTGTCGCAGATGTCTGCACGTCGCTCCGCACGTCTGGGCAACCGTCCGCCTCCACCCGAACCCGAGCTTGGGCGTGGAAGACGCTATGGACGAAGGGGAGGTCGTGTTCCACCCATCGACCTCAACCAGGGTGGGAACGATCGCGAGCGGACCCCGCCAGCAGGAAGTGCTACTGGAGGAGGTGATGCCCATGGCAATGTGCCTCCGCCACAGCCGATTCCACCACCGCCACCACCGCCAAACCTGGCGGAAGTGATGGCGCAACAGACACAGCTGCTTGCCACTTTGGTCAATGGAGCCAATCACCGCTTTGGAGGAAATCCGAATGACTTCCAGAGGAAACTTGAGGGTTTTCTAAAGCTCAGGCCACCCACTTTCGATGGCACCTACAAGGAACCGCTGGAAGCTGATGACTGGCTTCGCGAGATCGAGAAGAAGCTGGAGCTTACCACTTGTACCCCAGAGGAGCGAGTCGGTATCGCTGCTCACCACCTCACTGGAGCTGCGTGTTCCTGGTGGGACAGCTACCGCCAAGCTCATGAGGACCCCGATCACATCACTTGGGATGAGTTCACAGATGAGTTCATCGAGTACCATGTTCCTGAGGGAGTCATGGAGCAGAAAGAGGAGGAATTCTGTAACCTCACCCAGAAGGGATGTGACATCTGCGAGTACACCAACACCTTCACCAGTTTGTTGCGCTATGCACCTCTGCATGTCGCGACTTCTGAGAAGGAGAAGATCACGCAGTACAGGAAGGGTCTGAACCCCAAGATCAAGGTAGCCCTGGGAGGCACCAAGAGTCACACACTTCGTGACATGATCGATCGTTGCATCCAGATCGAGAAAGACCAGAAGGAGGCAGGAGAAATGTCCAGAAGGGAGAAGAAGAAGTCCGAGGGCTTCTACCATGACCATGAGCGTAAGAGGTTCCGTCGGGACAAGACGTCTAGCCGTCCTCATTACGGCAAGGACTCTACCTATGGCTCGGGTAGGAGTGGTGGTACCTACTTGGCTGACCACTCACGTTTATCCCGCGACCGTCGCTCCCGCGATCGTTACTCTCGTGACCACCGCTCCCGTGACCGTGCTGGGAAGGATCGCTACCCCCGTGAGCACTCATCGCAGCCACGTCATAGGACTGATCACTCCGCGCCTGTTCGTGCTACGCCAAACTCAGGCAGCTGGAAGGCCGCTGCACCAACCCCTACAGGCAATGTGCCGTTCACTTGCTTTGGTTGTGGCAAACCAGGCCACAAGGTGTTTGACTGTCCTGAGAAGACACCCGCACCTGTTGCACCCAAGTCTCAGTACCGTGGATCTGCAAGCCGTGGTCGTCTCACGCACTTGAACGCAGAAGAAGCTCAAGCTGCCCCAGATGTTGTGTACGGTATGTTTCTTGTTAATGGCATTAAAGCATCCGTTCTGTTTGATTCTAGAGCTACATGTTCATACATCTCATCTAAGTTTACACGAGAGAGTAAGATACCTATCACTCTACGTTTGGAGCCTATAGTCACCAGTTCTCCTCTTGGTGAGATGAGAAGCACCCATATCTGCAAGGGAGTGAAGCTTTCCATCAAGGGTCTGACCTTTCGAGCTAACCTTACCCTTCTA
This sequence comes from Bothriochloa decipiens, assembly GCA_023333625.1. Classification (NCBI taxonomy): domain Eukaryota; kingdom Viridiplantae; phylum Streptophyta; class Magnoliopsida; order Poales; family Poaceae; genus Bothriochloa; species Bothriochloa decipiens. The sequence goes on from CM041647.1 coordinate 5,105,208, forward strand.
CCATCAAATGGTTTGGATGTCATCCTAGGCATGGATTGGCTTACCGAACACAAGGGTTTGATTTCTTGTTCACCCAGATATGTTCAGATAACTCATCCTTCTGGCCAAGCAGTCAGATGTGCACCTCAGAAGGATAAATCAGTATCTGTCCTATGTGCCCTGAATGCACTCAAGTCGCAGGAAGAATCTCAGAAAAGAGAGAGGACTCTCACGGATGTCCCCGTTGTCAGGGAATATGAGGATGTGTTTCCAGAAGAGTTGCCCGGCATGCCACCAGATCGTGATGTTGAGTTCATCATTGATCTTGTGCCCGGAACCGGTCCTATCTCTAAGCGACCGTACCGCATGTCAGTGGATGAGCTAGAAGAGCTCAAGAAGCAGTTGAAGGAACTTTCTGACAAGGGCTTTATTAGGCCTAGTGCTTCGCCCTGGGGATCACCTGTTCTGTTTGTGAAAAAGAAAGATGGTTCGATGAGGATGTGTGTTGATTACCGCAACCTCAATGCCGTCACCATCAAGAACAAGTATCCTCTGCCAAGGATCGATGACTTGCTTGATCAACTTCGTGGTGCTAAGTACTTCTCGAAGATTGATCTCAGATCTGGTTATCATCAAATGAAGATTCGGGAAGAAGACATTCCCAAGACAGCTTTCGTCACGCGATATGGGCAGTATGAATTCACCGTTGTATCCTTCGGTCTCACGAATGCCCCGGCCTATTTCATGAACATGATGAACAAAGTATTTATGGAGGATCTTGATCAGTTTGTTGTGGTTTTCATTGACGACATTCTGATTTATTCACCTTCTGCCGAAGAACATGAAGCACATTTGAGGATAGTGCTCGAGAAGTTGTCCCAACACCAGCTCTATGCCAAGTTCAGCAAATGTGAGTTCTGGCTTGAAGAAGTTGCTTTTCTTGGTCATGTACTCTCAGCAGATGGAGTTGCTGTAGACCCTGCAAAGATAGAGGCTGTAAAAGAATGGGAACAACCTCGCAATGTGTCCGAAATCAGGAGTTTCTTGGGATTGGCAGGTTACTATCGTCGATTCATTGAGAACTTCTCGAAGATAGCTCGTCCTATGACAGATCTCTTGAAGAAGATTAATGAGTTCGAGTGGACACCAGAGTGTGAACACAGTTTCCAGACTCTAAAGGAGAAGCTAACCACCACACCTATCCTAGCCTTACCTGATATCACTAGCGACTTTGTCGTCTACTGCGACGCTTCTCGCCAAGGACTAGGCTGTGTGTTGATGCAGAATGGGAAGGTTATTGCTTATGCTTCCCGACAGTTAAAGGAGCACGAGCAACGATACCCCACGCATGATCTAGAGCTAGCAGCTGTTGTGCATGCTCTGAAGATCTGGAGACATTATCTTATTGGCAACAAGTGTGATATATACACCGATCATAAGAGCTTGAAGTACTTCTTTACTCAAGAAGATCTGAATATGAGACAACGCAGATGGCTAGAGCTAATCAAGGACTATGACATGGAGATTCACTACCATCCTGGAAAAGCGAATGTAGTCGCTGATGCTCTTAGTCGCAAGACCTATTGTCATGCCTTGCTCTTATCGACCCTGCCACCTGAATTGAAGAAAGAGATTGAAGATCTTCATCTTGAGATAGTACCCCATGGGTTGTTGCACGAACTTCGTATCGAGTATAATCTTACCGAGCGAATTCGTGAAGCTCAAAAGAGTTGTGAAGAAATGGAGTACATTCGTGGGTTGATGAAGCTAGGCTATAGCCTCGAATTCAGAGAAGATGAGCATGGAACCATCTGGTTCAAGGATAGAATCTGTGTGCCCAGCAATCCTGCTTTGCGTAAGGAAATCCTGTCAGAGGCACATGACTCTAAGTATTGCATCCATCCCGGTGGTGCAAAGATGTATCAAGATGTGAAGAAGCATTTCTGGTGGAAAGGCATGAAGTCAGACATTGCAAGACATGTGGCCGAATGTGACATCTGTAACAGAGTCAAGGCTGAACACAGAAGGCCCGCTGGATTACTCAAACCACTCGATGTTCCTGAATGGAAGTGGGAGAGCATATCCATGGACTTTATCGTGGGATTACCTAGATCTCAACAAGGTCATGACTCTATATGGGTAATAGTCGATCGTCTGACGAAGGTAGCACATTTTATACCAGTCAGAACTTCGATACGAGCTGAGCAGTTGGCAGAATTGTACATTAAGGAGATTTTGAGGCTACATGGAGCTCCTAAGAGTATTGTGTCGGATCATGGACCCCAATTCATGTCCCGCTTCTGGCAATCTCTTCACGAGTCCATTGGGACTGACCTTGATTACAGCACTGCTTATCACCCGCAAACAGATGGATAGACAGAAAGGTTGAATCAGATTCTAGAAGATATGCTTCGTGCTAGTGTTCTCAAATATGGAACAGATTGGGAGAAGTGTCTGTCGTTTGCTGAGTTCTCTTACAACAACAGCTACCAGGCAAGTATCAAGATGTCACCCTTCCAGGCTCTTTATGGCAAGCCATGTAGAACCCCGTTGATGTGGAACCACCCAGGCGAAAGAGCAGTCTTTGGCCCCGCCAAGATCAAGGAAGCCGAAGAAGGAGTAGCTCAAGTCAGAGAGAACTTGAGGATCGCCCAGAGCCGACAGAAGAGCTATGCCGACGAAAGGCGTCGAGACCTTGAGTTCGAAGTTGGGGATTTTGTCTACCTCAAAGTGTCTCCACTTCGTGGTACCGTCAGATTCCACGTAAAAGGGAAGTTGGCCCCAAGATATGTTGGACCGTATCGTATCTGTCAGAGAATTGGGAAGCTTGCTTATAAGCTTGAACTACCTCCCGAGTTAACACGAGTACACCCCGTTTTTCATGTCTCACAGTTACGTAAGTGCTTAAGGGTACCAGAAGAGAAAGCAGTCACCACTGATGTGCTGGATATCCAGGATACTCTTGAGTACAAGGAGCACCCAATCAAGATCTTGGGTTATGACACCAAAGAGACCCGAAGCAAGTCTATCCCTATGTGCAAGGTTCAATGGAGCAATCACACTGAACGAGAAGCAACGTGGGAAGATGAGAATCAACTTCTGCTACAGTATCCTTACCTCTTCGAAAGGTATGACACCTCTTAAATCTCGAGGACGAGATTCCAATGAGGGGGAAGGACTGTAACAACCCAAAAATTCGAACTACAAAATTTTTCGACAAAACCTCGAGGGATGTGGTGCGACATGTCATCATCTACCCCTTACATATGCATAGACCCTAGCATGTCATGCATGGCATTCGCATGTTGCAAATTAATTAATATCTCATAACAATGCTCTATGTTCGCTTGTTACATTTTAATGTTTCAATAGTTCAATCATCATGTTGCATTAAAAGAGTGAGTTGGATTTTTATTGGGTTTATGTGTTGATTATTAAAAATGACAACATAATATTTATTTTGACAAATAAATATTAAGGGAATAATACCCTAGAAGTATTTGGGCCATGTATGCTCACTATTCTGTAGCACAAAATAAGCACACTGCATATATATATAAGTATATATATAAATATATTTGAAAATGAAAAAGGAAAAGAAAAGGAAAAAGAAAAGGAGGAGTCAGGCCCGAGCAACCCCGTCGACCCGGCCTGCGCGCGTTCGTCGGCACTCGCCGCTCGACCCCCTGCTCGCCGCTCGACCCCCTGCTCGCCGCTCAACCCCCCTGCTCGCCGCTCGACCCCGCGCTGCGCGGCCCAACCAGGCCGACGGCCCAGCAAGAGCCGCGCGCGTCCGCGCGTCGCACCGAGCCTCCGTTGCCAAGGAGTCGCTGACGATGGGGCCTCGAAGTGGAACCCACGTGTCATCGCGCCCGCTGAGGTCACCCGACCGGCCGTGCGTGCTCGCGTCAGCACTGTTCCCCGGCGTCGCTCCTAAGCAACCTCCCTCGACCGCTCGATCCAGTGTCGCCCCGCATCGACGCGCGCCCGCAAGCCACCTGGACCGACCAGCCCGCGTAAAGTTCCCACGGCCGCAGGCAATATTCTCTGCGCGCGCGCGCACCTGCGCTGTTGCCGCAGTGGAGCGCTGCCGCCATAAAGAACTTCGACACCCAGCGTTACCTAGCCCCCTCTCGCTGTTCTCTGGACCCATTTCGAACCCCAGCTGCTGACTTGGACATCCCTTGACCGCTCGATCAAGCAAAGCTGTGATCGGCCGTCCGTCTGCTACCTACCACCGCGTCCATCCTATAAAGCAAGCACCCCGGCACCCTAGGGTTCCCAGGCCACCGCCGCCGCTCTGGTGGAGCCCAATTCCACCTTACCAGCCTCGTTTGGAGAAGTGCTGAAGGGGAAGGAAGGAGTCGGGGAAGAAGAAGACGCCGCCGCCGGAGCTGAGGAGGGAGACCGTCGACTCGGAGCCGCTGCTGCTGCGTCGAGGGCAGGAAGGAGGAGCAGTACCGTGAGCCAGAGCCGCTTGGACTTGTACCGCACCTCCATCCTCTTCGACCGTCGGTGAGCACCGCCATCGCCGCCCTCTCGAACCCTCCGCCGTGTTGTTGGCCATGGCGCTCCGCCGTGAGCGCGTAGGCCCCGGTCACTACCGACCTCACTGGACACACCCGCACACACACATGAGACTAGCCGAGCCCCTCGGACCACGGCATCAGGAGGATGCCGGAATGGAAGCCGCCCAGTTCATCGCCGCGCGCCAAGCTCCGCCGTGGCAAGATCACCCAGTCGCTTTTCCGATGAGCCTCGACCTCCGTCGTTTCCGGAACCGCACTCGCCTTGATGAGACGGACCCCGTGCACACCCTAGCTCTGCGTTTGCCTCACCAGAGCATCGACCCGAACCACCTTGTCGTCGACGTGTCAGTACGTTGCCGCTCCAGAACACCGTCGTTCACCGTCGTTCCTGCCACCATTGACCACCCTCGAGGAGCAGGAAGAAGCCAGGAAGCTCTGCCGTGACGAGCTGCATCGAGTGGGCAAGATGGAGACCGTGGACCCTCTCGGAGTGCCGTTGCCGTGCATCGAGGACCTGTCGAAGCTCCGCCGTGGGAGTTGCTGCCCGCGCGGACTCCGCCGTGTGTTTTGGTCACCGCCGACACCTCGAGCAGGCGTTGCGTGACTCCAACCGTCCATCGACGCCACCAATTGGAGCTGTAGTGACTCGGTGTGAAGTGTACATCGGGCACCGTCGCCATCGAGCCACCGTCTGCCGTCGAGCTCGACACGGAATGTCGCCCTGAAGCCCATCGACGTGACCGTCGTGAAGTCCCGAAATCGACGGGCGGGTTAATGGCACCGGAGATCCTTTGTGGCACCAGGAATCAAGGGTTCTTCCGCCGTCGACAGCTGAGGAGGAACTCAGCGTTTGAGCCGATCTCGTCCGAGACGGATCATGTGCTCGAGCTGAACCTCGAGGTCGACCCTTCGACAACCGACCTCGAGTTCGACCCTTCGATAACCGACCCTCGAGTTCGACCCTTCGACAAACCGACCCTCGAGTTTGACACCTCGAGCACCGACCCTTCGACAAACTAACCCTCGAGTTCGACGCTTCGACAAACCGACCCTCGAGTTTGACACCTCGAGCACCGACCCTTCGACAACCGACCCTCGAGTTCTACACCTCGAGCACCGTCACCCTCGAGCCGCTGTCCGCCATAAAGCACGTCGCCGGAACCGAGCTCCTGACTTGATGACCACCTTCGTGTTCGCCTTGACGACCCGAGGACGATGCACGAGTTAGCGAAGTCCTGGAGCAGCCCCTCGCCGGATGTTTAACCTCGCCATCACCGCCCGAGCTCCGCTGTGGGAGAAGAGCAGTCTCTCCGCCTTCGAGCGTACCCCTCGAGACCTAACCCTCGAGACAGTACCCTCGAGAGCGAGCACCGTTGTGGGAGCAGAGCAGTTTCCCCGCCTTCGAGAGTACCCTCGAGAGCATACCCTCGAAACCGTAACCTGAGACCGTGTCCTCGAGACAGTACCCCCCTCGAGACCGCATCCTCGTGATCGTGTCCTCGAGACAGTACCCCTCGAGACCTAACCCCGAGACCGTGTCCTCGAGACCGTACCCCTCGAGACCGTACCCCCCTCGAGACCGAAACCCTCGAGATCGTAACCTTGAGACCGTAACCCCTCGAGCCCCTTTCTCTTTTCAGAAAATGGTTAAATCTTTGAAAATTCATAACTAATTCATACGAGCTCAGAAAATTATGATCCACATATCCAAATTTTCTATAAATCGAGCCCTATCTATCTAGGCCATATTTGAGTGTATTTGGATCTTCTATTTTGCATTCATTCTTTGTGCTAATCTATAGGGGTCGCTTCCGCGACCGTTAAATCTCGTTACAGGCTCGAGCGAGGACAAGTCTAACGACAGTGACTACCAGGAGAAGTCCGACAGCTACGTCAGTGAAGGTGCCACACACCACCCAACATCGTAGATCCCATTACGCATGGCAATTATAGTATGGCTAGTGCTTTAAATTCATGTTGCTATAATGCTATGCCTGTGCTAGGACTGCATGATAGAGTATTTATTTGATGGGCCCTACCTTATTGTAAACTATCGCCTGCTTACCCGCTATTATGATAGCCACCTGCTTATCTGCTATACTTATAATTTCTATACTTCACTCGCTTACATTTTGATGCGACGTGATGAACCCAGGGAAGGCCTGGAGGGTGCCAGGCTGGATGTGTGAGTTGATGCTTCAGATGAGCATGTGAGCTGATGATGTTGTATCCGGGTTTGGGGTGGAAGTTACGGCAGGGAGTAGGATGAGGGTTGAGTCGATCGAGCCGGGATCTACGACGAGCTTTTGGAGCAAGTCTTGCCAGGGAATGGTTCTGGATATTCCCATGTGAGGAGCCTGTGGCGGGCTAACTGAGATGTGATGGTGGTCCTTGGGTGTGATCCTCGGAAAGGTGGAGCCCGGGATGAAGGTGTCGTGGTAGCACGTTAAAGATAAACCCTGATGAAGATATCCTGGTTTGGTCAAATCTAGGAACTGCTGCGCTGGTATCCGGACCTAGGAATCTCTTGCTTTCCACTCGCTCTCCATGGGGGGAGACGGCCGAACCGCTGGATAGGTCGATGCCACTACTGCTAGGCGAGAAGTGATAGGAAGGTATATGCATGGGATGGAGCTAACACCCTACCGAGACGATCATGGCACCCCCTTCGGGAGTGGGTACATGGCATGGCATCCTCTTCGGGAGCGGATACATGCTCTCTTCACAGTTCCAGTGATCCAGTGCTGGATGGTAGAGTGGCATCGCCTATGGCAGTAGGCGCCTGGAATCTGCCTAGGTGCGCGCGTGCATCGATGATGGTTATCTGGTGGATTAGTGAAACCTCTGCAGAGTGTATGGTTGATCAATCGATACATATGCCGAATCTTCGGCTATGGACCTTTCCTATGTTTCGCATGCACCGGACTAGTGAGTGGAGTGTTCTACCTTCCTCTGAGTGTGTCTTCCGGCCGTGAGCCAGTTTGAGGGCTGCGGGCCGCTGAGGCAAGCCAAGAGGGAGTTGGCTTGTCGACCAGAGTCTGAGAGGGTGTTGGGGATGAGATGAGATGATGCTACAGATATGGATGGATATAGATGAAGGGAATGGGTTTGTGTTTAAAACTTGTTTATTATACTTTTGTTTTATATACTTGAACTTTGCATAGGAAAACCCAGCCTTTATAGGTTCCTTTTGAGATACCCTTATTTTGCACCCACTTCCACAAAGCAATGCATAGGGTGGGAGTGTGGCCAGTACAAATCGTACTGAAAATTTGGTTTCAGGTTCAAGGAGTGAGTACTCATCTGGGGAGTACAGCGATTGAGGGTTTCGTGCCTACGCTCAAGTTGGAGAGAAGAAGAAAGCTTCCGCACCTCAAGCTTTTGTTGTAATGCTGCATGAACTCTGATTCCGCCCTGTGGCGATGTAATAAGTTATTGTAACTCCCTCTATTTGCACTCTTTTGTTCGATGTATGGATTATGGATTCAACTGTTATCGGGTAATGTGATTTAAATGGTCATATTACACTCTGACACTGTGGATTTCTCTTCGCGGAAATCAAGGTCGTTTCAGTTGGTATCAGAGCCATACTTGACCTTAGGACGAAACCCTAGGAATGGACGTTAGTACAGGACAAACCAGTTTTTCTTTCGGTTATATACCGACCCTGCATTTCTTCTTATGCAAGGCTTCTCTATTGTTACTGACTTGCTGACCCTTCTTCCCTTTGAAACGTGCAGATGACAAGCTTTGGACCCCCGCTTGGACCGTTGAGCAGCATACCCAAGGCTGAGTTCACCTACCAGGGATAGGAGTTTCCAGGCCTTCCGTACACTCTGCGTTGTGTTTTGGGAGTACTCGGAGTGCCTGTCGAGGAGATCAAGTACACCTGCACTGGAGCACCGGACTCAGAAGGAGGAATCAAGGGTTATGTGGTCACTCACCTAGAGATCCCTGCAAGTCAGACTCTGCCCTCAGTACCAGCTCTCATGGAGATGACAATTGAGGACTCAATCAAAGAAGGAATTCAGTCTGTGTCACTCAAGGCTCTGCGTGAAGTGATGAGGATCGCTTATGAGCACCTTCGCAACACAGAGTTTCGCCTTCTTCCTCAGGCCCTGAACTCTCTCCTCACACCAGAGCAGCAGGATGATCTGGTCAGGCCAATCATCCTAGCAGAGAAGAAGAAAGCTTCCGCACCTCAAGCTTTTGTTGTAATGCTGCATGAACTCTGATTCCACCCTGTGGCGATGTAATAAGTTATTGTAACTCCCTCTATTTGCACTCTTTTGTTCGATGTATGGATTATGGATTCAACTGTTATCGGGTAATGTGATTTAAATGGTCATATTACACTCCGACACTGTGGATTTCCCTTCGCAGAAATCAAGGTCGTTTCACCTAGGGAGTTCGAGGCGTTGTCAACTTAGTTGGGAAGCGAAAAGGGAGGCGTGCAAAAAAAATTGTTCGTATTTTTAGGAACTTAGGGGGTTCCCCCCCGTTAGCCCTCGAGGAAGGCTCGACTCTGGTGAGATAGGGTCGAGGCTACCTCTTGCATGTACAATAACAAGTTTGAACTTATAATCGAAAGTACTCCTTATATTTGTCATGCGAAAATGTACAAGACATGCGAGAATGTACAAGGGCACTGGTGCCCTAAGGGTAGAAACGACGTAGCTGTTCGATGTTCCATGCGTTGGTGAGGATTTCGCCTTTGTCGTTAGCGAGCTTGTACGTCCCGGGCTTTAGCACCTCAGCTACGGCGTATGGGCCTTCCCATTGCGGCGTCAGCTTGTGACGTCCTTTGTTGCTCTGTCGTCGACGTAGGACGAGGTCTCCAACTTGGAAGTCCCTCGGGCGCACGTGCTTGTCGTGGTAGCGTCGAAGTTTTTGCTGATACCTCGCGGAGTGAAGTAGCGCCATGTCTCGAGCCTCCTCGACCTGGTCGACGGCGTTTGCGAGGGCTTCTTCGTTGGTTTGCTCGTTGTACGCCTTTAGTCGAGGGGAACCATACTCGAGGTCAGTGGGGAGGACGGCCTCGGACCCATAGACCAAGAAGAATGGGGTGAACCCCGTGGCTCGACTAGGTGTTGTCCTTAAGCTCCATAGGACCGATGGCAACTCCGCGGCCCATTTTTTCCGTGCTTGTCGAGGCGTTTGAGGATCCTTGGCTTGAGGCCCTGCAAAATCATGCCATTGGCGCGCTCGACCTGGCCGTTAGTTCAAGGATGTGCAACCGCGGACCAATTCACACGGATGTGATGGCGATCGCAGAAATCCAAGAACTTCTTGCTAGTGAACTGCGTGCCGTTGTCAGTGATGATGACGTTCAGGACCCCGAAGTGATGGATGATGTCGGTGAAGAACTCAACTGCCCGTTCGGAGCGGATGTTACTGATGGGCCAGGCCTCGATCCACTTGGTAAACTTGTCGATGGCAACGAGCAGGTGCGTGTACCCTTTGGTCGTCCTCTTGAGAGGCCCCACAAGATCGAGCCCCCAGACCGCGAATGGCCAAGTGATGGGGATCATTTGCAGGGCGTGAGCTGGGAGGTGCGTCTTCTTGGCGTAGAATTGACACCCTTTGCACGAGCGGACGATGTTCGTGGCATCAAAAACGGCGGTCGGCCAGTAGAAACCCTGTCGAAAGGCATTGCCTACGAGGGTCCTTGGTGCTGCGTGGTGGCCGCAGGCTCCCGAGTGTATGTCCTTGAGGAGCCTCCTGCCTTCCTCGATGGTAATGCAGCGCTGAAGAACGCCTGAGGGGCTTCGCCTGTAGAGTTCCTTGCCGTCACCGTAGATGACGTAGGACTTGGCCCGTCACGCGATCCGTCGAGCTTCGGTCCGGTCCTCCGGAAGTTCTCCCCAAATGAGGCAGTTGAGTAAAGGGGCTCACCAATCCGGTGGCGGGTTCGACGAAGGAGATGTCTCCTGGATCCCCATAACCTGGGCCCCGGTCGAGGGGGCCCCGATCGAGGTCATGGGGTGGAGCTTCGAGGGCGTAGTGCAAGCCCCCGAGCCCAAATCGACGGAGGGCTCGAAGAGGTCCCTCGAGAACACGTCCGGAGGGACTGTACCTCGAGTCGATGCGATTTTCGTGAGCTCATCCGCGGCTTTGTTGTATCGTCGAGCGATATGACTAAGCTCGAGGCCGTGGAATTTGTCTTCCAACTTGTGCACTTTGTTGCAGTATGCTTCCATCTTGGCGTCGTGGCAGCTCGAGGCCTTCATCACTTGGTCGACGATTAGCTACGAGTCGCCTCGAACGTCAAGGCGTCGGACCCCGAGTTCAAGGGCGATTCGTAATCCGGCGACAAGTGCTTCGTACTCCGTGACGTTGTTAGAAGCGGCAAAGTGGATGCGAATGACGTAGCGCATGTGGACTCCGAGGGGTGAAATGAAGTGCAAGCCCACGCCTGCTCCTGTCTTCATGAGCGACCCGTCGAAGTACATCGTCCACAGCTCGGCTTGAATTTGGACTGGTGGCAACTGAGTGTCGGTCCACTCGGCGATGAAATCCGCCAGCACTTGAGACTTGATGGCCTTTCGTGGTGCGTAGGTGATGGTCTCGCCCATTAGCTCGACCGACCACTTGGCAATCCTTCCAGCGGCCTCCCGGTTATGGATGATCTCCCCCAAGGGGAACGAGGATACCATAGTAACCGAGTGGCTGAGGAAGTAGTGTTGGAGCTTGCGACGCGTAAGGACGATGGCGTAGAGCAGCTTCTGCACCTGTGGGTAGCGGATTTTTGTTTCCGAAAGCACTTCGCTAACGAAATAAACCGGCCACTGGACTGGCAAGGCGCGTCCTTCCTCTTGCCTCTCCACCACTATGGCCGCGCTGACCACCTGGGTGGTTGCGGCGACATAGAGGAGGAGGGGCTCAGGCGGTTCAGTCGACGTTGCTGGTCGAGGAGGGACGAGGATCAGAGTGGATGTCAGCTTGGCTTTGAGTTCGTCGAGGGCCCCCTCGGCCTCCGCGGTCCACGTGAATCGCTCGGATTTTTTCAAGAGACGGTACAGAGGCATGGCCTTCTCCCCTAAACGTGAGATGAAGCGACTGAGGGCCGCGAGACAGCCCGTGACCCTCTGCACGCCCTTGAGATCCCGAATCGGCCCCATTCGTGTGATGGCCGCCACCTTCTCGGGGTTGGCCTTGATCCCGCGCTGGGAGACGATGTATCCAAGGAGCATGCCCCGAGGCACTCCGAAGACACATTTCTCGGGGTTGAGTTTTATGTTTTTGGCTCGAAGGCACCCGAATGCGATTTCGAGGTCTCGGATGAGGTTGTCCGCTCTTTTGGACTTGACCACGATGTCATCGACGTAGGCTTCGACCGTGTCGCCTATGTGTTCGCCGAAGACATGTAGCATACACCGCTGATACGTTGCCCTGGCGTTTCAGAGGCCGAAGGGCATTGTCACGTAGCAGTACATGCCAAAAGGTGTGATGAAGGAAGTCGCGAGCTGGTCGGACTCTTTCATCTTAATTTGGTGGTAGCCGGAATAAGCATCGAGGAACAAGAGGGTTTCACACCCCGCGGTAGAGTCGACAATTTGATCAATGCGTGGTAAAGGGAACGGAACTTTAGGACATGCTTTGTTTAAACTAGTATAGTCAATACACATCCGCATCTTTCCATTCTTTTTCTTAACTAACACGGGATTAGCTAACCATTCGGGGTGATGGACCTCCTTGATGAATCCAGCCGCCAAAAGCTTGTGTACCTCCTCGCCGATGATCCTGCGCTTCTCCTCGTCGAAGCGGCGCAGGCGTTGCTTCACCGGTCTGGACCCGGCCCGGATTTCCAAGGCGTGCTCGGCGACTTCCCTCGGTATGCCCGGCATATCCGAAGGACTCCACGCAAACATATCGGCGTTCGCGTGGAGAAAGTCGACGAGCACGGCTTCCTATTTGTCCTCGAGGTCGGCGCTGATCGTTAGCACCTTCTCGCATGGGCAGCTCGGGTCGAGGGGGACTTTCTTGGTGTCTTGTGCTAGCTCGAAGTTGCCGGCGTGTCGCTTGGGATCTGGCATCTCGTCGGCGAGGTGCTCGAGGGTCACGGCTATCATGGCATTTTGCTCGACGGCCTCCCCATATTCGACGCATTCGACATCGCAGTAGTACGCGTGCTCGTAGGAGGAGGCGACAGTGATGACGCCTTTGGGTCCTGGCATCTTGAGTTTGAGGTAGGTGTAGTTCGGGATCGCCATGAACTGCGCGTAGCCCGGTCGGCCGATGATGGCGTGATACGTTCCGTGAAACCCGACCACCTTGAAGGTGAGGGTCTCTTTCCTGAAGTTAGCAGGGGTGCCAAAACAGACAGGAAGTTCGATACGGCCGACGGGGAAAGCCTTCTTCCCTGGCACGACGCCATGGAACCCCCCGGCACTGGGTCGGAGTTGGTGCCTCCTGACTCCCAGGAGGTCGAGGGTCTCGAGGTAGATGACGTTTAGGCTGCTGCCGCCATCCGTGAGGACCTTCGAGAGGCGGGTGTTGATGATGATCGGGTCGATGACGAGCGGATAGGCCCCGGGGTTGGGGACTCGATCCGGATGGTCATTGCGGTCGAACGTGATGGGCGCATCAGACTAGTCGAGGTAGTGAAGCATCGCGACACGAGCGGAGAAGACCTCTCGATGCTCCCTCTTACGTTGTCGGGGCGTGAGCTGGGTCGAGGGACCCCCGTAGATCATGTAGCAGTCATAGACTTCGGGGAATTTTCTGTCTTCCCCGTTGTCTCCCTCACCGCCGCCTTGGTCCTTCTTGTCGTCACCTTTCTTCACGCCCACTTGCTCGAAGTGCCTTCAAAGCATGCGGCAGTCCTTAAGCTTGTGCCTTGCCCCATCCTTGTGATAAGGACAGGGCTCCTCGAGCATTTTGTCAAAGATGGCGCCCTCGGGGGGCGCGGGGGGACCTCGAGGTCTTTTGCGTTCGGTTGCAGCGATGAGATCATCTTCTGCAGCCTCACGCTTGCCTTGTTGATTTTTCTTCTTCTTGTTATTTCTCTTCGACCCTTTGCTCGAGCCTCCGGCGTTGTTGGCTACCGGCGTTTTTCCCTTGTCCTTCACGTCGCTGAAGAAGGTGCCGACGGCCACTTCGCCAGCCGCGTAGTTGGCGACCACATCCATGAGCTCGTCGATGGTGTCGGGGCGGTTATGCCCTAACTCGCGAACTAGGTCCTTGCAGGTTGTACCCGCAACAAACGCTAGAACGACGTCGAGATCGGAGATGTGGGGTAGCTCGGTGCGGAGCTTGGAGAATCATCGAGCAAAGTCGCGGAGAGACTCCCCTGGCTTCTGCTTGCAGTTGCGCAGCTCCTAGGAGTTCCCGGGACGCACGTAGGTACCTTTGAAATTCCCCTCGAAGATACGGACAAGGTCAGTCCAGCTGCGAATCTGGTCGGGGGAAGCTCCTCGAGCCACCTACGCGCGGTGTTGGACAGGAACAGGGGAAGGTGACGTATGATGGCGTGATCGTCACGTGCCCCGCCCGCCTGACAAGCCAACCGGAAGTCGGCTAGCCAGAGCTCGGGATTGGTTTCGCCGTTATATTTGACGAGGCTTGCGGGGGGTCGAAACTTGTCGGGCAGCTGGGCGCAGCGGATCCTCCTGCTGAAGACCCGGGGGCCCGATGGCTCCGGGGCCTGTTGGTCTTCTTCGCTGTCGTAACGCCCTCCACGATGGGCGCTGTAACCTCGATCCTCGGCATCCCCATGCTTGCGTCTGTGGTTCTCGACAATGTCGAGGCGCGCGTCGCGGGGAGCGCGGTCATCGTTGATAGGTTCTCAGGCCGGGTTCTTCTTCTGTCGGGGGGCCGCCCCCTGATCGACCGAGCCCTCCCTCTAAGGCCGGGAGGGCTCGACCTGAGGCTCGGAGGCAGCCCCTCGACGCCTCGAGGCTGAGCTCTCGGCTTGTTGGACAGCAGCAACTTGGAGGAGATCCTCGACCTCGCGTTGTATCCGCCGAGCTTGCGAGTTGGATGGCGCGGGCATATTGCGAAGGAGCATAGCTGCCGCAACAACGTTCTGGCTTGCTCGGGGATAACGGTGGGCGGGTTGGTCGGGTGCTCCTTCCTCGATGATCTGCCGGTTGACTTCTTGGGCCTTGGCTCGTGCTCTACCGCCGAGCGGTCGCCGCTCTTGCTCGAGGGTCAGCTTGAGTAAGCGCAAGCGTTCCTGCTCGTCGGCGAGCTTCGCCTGCAACCCCCGAATCTGTGCCAGCTGCGCGTCCTACTCACCAGGACGAGGGCATGCTTCTCGGGGTGTGTCTGGTTGTTGGTCCTCCACTCTGGGGGGAGCGTCTCTCGCCACGGCGGTAGCCGCCACGGCCGCTGGATCGATGGTTTCCTGATCGGAGTCGACGCCACCATCGATGTGGAGGCACTCACGGGTAGGATCCCAATGATCAGAGTCAGAGTCAGGGTCGCCGCAGTAGAAGACGGGGAATTGCCCCCACGCCTCTTCCTGCAGCTGTCGTCGGAGTGTGCCGACGGTGTACCTCCGGGGGCCGGGCGCTCTTGCGAAGGCCAAACCCTCGGAGGCCGGTGTGACAGTCCCCACGTCTGTCATCGCGCGGAGAAGGGTGCCTGGGCGGTCCTCCAATGTGCTTGTGTTGGAGTGGGTCGCTGTCGTAATCGTCGTTGTGGGATTGTTGAAGTCGGACGAAGGCCACCGACGATGCTCGAACAGCCCGTGCGGAAGCGAGCTCGATCGAGCGGGGGTTTCGTCGCGCTTCCCCGACGAGCGCACGGTGAAAGTGGAGTCAGGGTTGTGCTGGGATCCTGCCGATTTGCCCTCTGCCTCTAAACTCGGGTCAGATACTCCCTCAACAAGAGGTTTCTCATCTCCGGTCAGGGGCGTGGAGAAAGCGGCGGGGACCCTTCTCGACTTGGGTTGACGGCGATGACGGCGCCGACCGTGCCTCCTTCTGGATGTGGAAGCATGGTCATGAGACTGGCGAGCGGCTCCCCATGAACGTGGGGGCGTACCGTGACCTCCGTTTGGGTCACTGATCGAGAGCAGGGTCATGTCGTAGCCCTGGCCGAGGGTCATGAACTCCAGGCTCCCGAACCAGATCACCGTAGCGTGCGGAAGTGGTGAAACGAAATCGCCCATCCGGAAAAATGGCGGGAAATCGTTAGTGACACGCGGCTCCCCTACCTGGTGCGCCAACTGTCGGTGTTCTGACCCTCGAGGGGATAAACACCAACGAGTAATATTGTATTCGCGTGCTCCCTAATCCGGTGGGTGATGCAAGAAGGACACAATGATTTATCCTGGTTCGGGCAAAGAAGGCCCTACGTCCAGCGGGGGGAGGATGATTCGTGTTATCTTGCACCGAAGTGCTAGTACAGGGGAAAATACAAGCAGGTGTGAGGAGCGCGTGGTGGAGCTTGAGCGTTCGGACGCCTAGTGCTCAACCTTACGCTGTCTCACGGTGTCGTTCTATGATCTAAAGACTTAGCGTTTCTATCTCTCGATTCTCTCGGTTTTAGTCCCCCCTTTCTCTAACGCCCTGGCGCCTCCTTTTATAGATGAAGGAGGGGCACAGGTGTACATGTATTTCGAGTTCGCATGACGTTGATGACGTACGACGTTGAGGCCGATCACGTCGGTGCCGCTGTAGTGATGTACGTCGGTATGGGAGGCCCTGCAGCCGTCGCGTCGGGAGTTGTTGAAGTTCAGCTCGAGGGTTCGCTCGGTGAAGTCGAGGGGCGACGGTCGAGGGTCTTGGCCGGAGTAAAGGGGGTCGTGCCGAGGAGGTCGAGCTTCGCTGGATAAGAGCGAATCCCGAAAAACACGGAAAACACGTTAGTTTATACGTCTCGAGGCGGTGCGGGTCATGGCACAACGCTCGGTATGGCGCAACAACGTAATATGACTTGCGGGATTCCGGGGTATGGGCGGTAAAAGCAGATTTGACCGCCACGCCTGCAACTGTTACCGTAACTGTGGCCACGCGGTTAGGCGGGGGTAGATAGATCGCATTAAATGCGCTCGGATCCGTACGGGGGAGTTGGTAGCCGAGGGGTGCACCGTCCTCGAGGGTTGCCCATTCGCCCGGGCGAAGTTCCATCCTCGAGGGGAGGCTCGTTCGCAGGGCGAAGTTACATCCTCGAGGGTAGGCTCGTTTGGAGGGTGAAGTTCCGTCCTCGAGGGGTTGCTCGAATTGTACTCTCGCGTGTACAGTACCAGTCCGTTCGGTAACCTCTCGGTTATACAGTACCAGTCCGTTCGGTAACCTCTCGGTTATACAGTACTAGTCCGTTCGGTAACCTCTCGGGTGTACAGTACTAGTCCGTTTGGTAGCCTCTCGAGCAGGCTTTGGTTTTGGGTCATCGTTGTTCGTTCGCGGGCCAGTCCGATACGTCTCAGCCTGTGGGCCTTCGTACGTTAGCACGGGAGGTTACCGGAGGGGTCAAGATGCTGATTTTGCGGGGTTTTAGTTTGGTAAACCAGGGGTCTGGGGTACCCGTTTCCAGGGTATCGACAAAGAGGCATGGCTACAGTACATCAACTACTCCTAGTACTTTGCTTACATTAGCCCAAGACGTGGCTGATGGAGCCTCTACTGTTTGCACGACCTAACGCCATGCTGCTATAGGACCAGGACATGGTCAGCCTCGACACGAGCTGACCCCTACATGTCCTTGACCATGCTGTGAAGAGAAAGATGGGATGGCAGCAGATTATGTCTAACAACCTTCCCCTAATCCTGCTGCTAGCCCTTGACCTCCACCATGCCAATCATCTTCCTCAGCTCTTGGAACCGAAGACGCCCGAGTGACTTGGTGAGGATGTTAGTGAGCTGTCGGTCAGTGTCGACGAACTCGATGACGATCTGTCCTCCATCGACGCAGTCTCGAAGGAAGTGGAACTTGACATTGATGTGCTTGCTCCTGTCATGGAGGACGGGGTTCTTTGCCAGCGCAATTGCTGGCTGGTTGTCCACCTTGAGCGCTGGTGGCTGAGCTTGAACCCCGGTGAGCTCTGTTAGCAGCCGATGCAGCCAGACCACCTGGCACGCCGCCGTGGCCGCAGCCACATACTCTGCCTCACAGGTCGACAGAGCCACCATCTTCTGCTTCAGCGACTGCTAGGCGATCGGCGCTCCGCCGAGAAAGACAAGCACGCCGGAGGTGCTCTGGCGCCCGTCCACATCTCCCACCATGTCCGTGTCGCTGAACGCCGTGAGTCCTGGCGCGCCCTCCTTGGCCTCGGGCGGTGCTTCACTGAATACCTTCAGCTGAAGCCCGCCGCGCTTGGCGAAGACAATGCCCAACTCCACCGTGCCCTGGACGTAGCGTAGCAAACGCTTGACCGTCGTCCAATGATCCTCCCACGGATCTCCATGAACCGGCTCACATAGCCCACCACGAAAGCGATGTCCGGCCGCGTGTGAGTCAGCCAGCGCAACCCGCCGACGATGCTCCGGTAGAGCGTAGCGTCCACCTTCGGCGCGGTGCTCTGCCTCGAGAGCTTGATGCGCTCCTCCATTGGCATGGCCACAGCCTTGTAGCCTGCCATGCCCGCTCGCTCGAGCAGCTTCTGCGCGTAGGCGCGCTGCCCCAGCTTGATGGCGTCCTCCCCCTACCTCACCTCGATGCCGAGGTAGTAAGACAGGGCACCCAAATCGCTCATCCGGAACCGCGCGGCCATCTCTTCCTTGAAATTAGTGATGTCCTGAGCCCACGCGCCGGTGACGATGAGGTCGTCCACGTACACCCTGACAATGAGATGCTCCTTCCCCCATCGAAGGGTGTAAAGTGCGTGCTCCGTGGCGCATCTCCCGAACCCGAGCTCAGCCATAGTGGCATCGAGCTTGGCGTTCCACGCCCGTGGTGCCTGACGTAGGCCATAGAGAGCCTTTCGCAGGTGCAACACCTTCTTCTCCGCGCCCTTGACGACGAAACCCGGCTCCTGCTTGACATAGACCATCTCAGCCAGGTTCCCGTTGAGGAACGCCGACTTGACGTCGAGGTGGTGAACTTGCCACTCCTTGGTAGCGGCGAGAGCGAGCAAGAGCCGCACGGACTCCATGCGCGTGACAGGGGCAAAGGCCTCCTCGAAGTCGATCCCCTCGCGCTGCACGAACCCGCGAACCACGAGCCACGCCTTGTGCTTCACCACTGCGCCGCGCTCGTCCCGCTCCACCTTGAAGACCCACTTGAGTCCAATCGGCCGGCAACCCGCCGGCAGATCGACCAGCTCCCAGGTCTTGTTTTCCTCGATGGCCTTCATCTCCTCCAGCATCGCCTTCCGCCACGCTGCGTCGCGCTCCGCAACTGCGATCGTGGTTGGCTCCTTTGCACTCATCAGAAGCAGAGTATGGTCGTTGTCGAGGGGCGCCGCCGTATCTGCCATTATGTTGTCCTAGCGACGGAACCGGACCTCCTCCCCTTCGTGGTATGCGTCCATGAAGTCCGAGACGTCCGACGGTGGTGTCGCATACTCAATGGTCGCCACCGTATTTCTTCGAGGTGGAGTCGTTCGTAGTGAAAAATCTTCGTAATTTGAGGCCTCCTCGACGCAGTCGAGGCCTGCTGCCTTCCGCTCGATCCGCCCCGCCTGCAGTCGAGACCTCACCCGTGGTCGAGGCCCCTCGGCCTGTACGCGATCGCCCGCACTCACGGTTGGTGCCACCCTCGCACCCGCCCAACCCGCGGTCGAGTCTGGCCGAGTCGCAGTCGGGGCTCCTTTCAAGATCGAGGTTGCTCGACACGCGGTCGGATGACACGCGGTCGAGGCCCCTCTGCCCGCTCGAGGTCCCTTGGCACGTGACCGAATCCCCTTGGTGCGTGGTCGCGGCATCGCGGCCGAGGCCTCCCGCCTCAGGGTCGGGGGTCCCGCGACCCGCAGTCTCCACTTCGCGGGACGTAGCCGCGGTCCCACGCCAGTTGAGGCTACCCCGTCTTGTGTCTAGGCTTGAGGCCCCCAGACCCGTAGTTGGGGTCATGTCCGCACGTCCCACGGTCTGCACCGAGATCTCCCGTCTCGTGCTCGACCCCTCTCGTTGAGTGGTCGAGGTCGAGGCCCCTCGGCTCGGAGTGAGATCGCAAGTGGAGACTCCTGCTTCAGACGGATTTGGCGAGTCTGTCGCCCCGGCCGTCACCGGTCCTTCTGCGTCTCCCGCCGCCGACTTCACCGCTCTGGCTTCCCCGGTCTTCGGCGCTTCCATGGCTTCACCATGGCCGTGGATTACCATCTGCTTGACGACAAACATACCGCCGAGTCCGCCGCTGCCTTGCTCGAGGCCCTCCGCTTCCGGCTCGTCCCAAATCCACGACGCTGCCTCGTCGAAGACCACATCTCGGGACACCACGACCTTGGCGCCGACCGGGTCGTATAGCTGGTATGCCTTCGACCCCTCCTCGTAGCCGAGGAACACCATGCGCGTGCTCCTGTCTTCCAGCTTCCCGAGGCCTGGCTTGACGGTCTTCACATGATTGATACAGTCGAACGTGCGCAGGTACGAAACGTTGGGCTTGCGCCTGTGCCACGCCTCGTACGACGTCTTCCCCTTGAGAGCATTTGTCGGCAACCGATTGAGGATGTGTACGGCGGTGGTGACCGCCTCTCCCAAGAATGCCGCCGGCATTCGCTTCGTCTTCATCATCGAGCGTGCCATGCTGACGATGGTTTGATTCTGGCGCTCCACGACGCCGTTCTGCTACGACGAGTAGGGTGCCGTGAGATGTCGACCCACCCCTCCTCGACGCAGTACGTGGTGAACTCAAGCGCCGTAAATTCGCCCTCGCAGTCGGTCTGGAGCACCGGCAGCTGCTTGCCGCACTCCGCCTCCGCCCGCGCCTTGAAGCGCCTCATGGCGTCCGCCGCGTCACTCTTGCTCGTCATGAGCCGCAGCCATATGTAGCGACTGTAGTCATCCACGAGCAGGAGGAAATACCTCTATCCGCCGTGCGTCGCTGCGTGATTGGACCGCAGAGGTCCCCATGAACCAGCTCGAGGGGGTCCTCCGCTCGATACCTCGCCGTCTTCGAGAACGGCAGCCGCCTCAGCTCCCCTGCCAGGCAGCTGTCGCAGAGTTCGTTGGCGTGCTTGATTTTCGAAAACCCGGTAACCATCTTCCCGAGCCGGCCTAGAGCGTCGAAGCTCAAGTGGCCGAACCGGCCATGCCACAGCCACAGCTCCTGCGTGCACGCCGCCGCCAAGCACACAGGATGTTCCGCCTTCAAATCGAGAAGATAGAGCCGGTTCTTGGAGCGCGTTACCTTGGCGAGAAGACGCCGCTCCTTGTCCCTGATCCGCAGCACGCCGTCTCGAATCAGCACCTCCGCCCCGCGCTCATCAAGCTGACCCAGACTGACGATGCTCGTGCGGAGCTGGGGAATGAAGTACACGTCTGTCAACGCGCGTTGCTCGCCGTTCCGGCAATGGAAAACAATCGTGCTTTGGCCTCGGATGTCCACCCTCGAGCCATCCCCGAACTTGACCGTGCTGGTCTTGTTCGCATCGAGGTCGGTGAAGGCGGCGCGGCAGTCAGTCATATGGTTGCTAGCGCCGAAGCCGAGGTACTACCGCTGCTTCTTCTCATCGCCGACTGCGCACAGATGTGCTTGCGCCCGCGACTCGTCAAGTTCGACGGTCTGCGGCGCAGTCCTCTGCTCCGCCTCCGTCTCCCCTGCTTCGCCTTCCTACAGAGCGCAGTACTCACCCATCAAGAGCGCCTGCTCATCAAGAGCCTCTGCTCATCATCGCTGTCGTCCTAATCCAGGTGCGCCTCCTCCTTCTTCTCCTTCCTCTCCGGGCACTCGCGTGCCCAGTGCCCCACCTTGCCACTCTTCCTGCAAGCGTTGGGGGCAGTGAACCTTTTCTTGCCCTTCTTGTCCGCCGGAGCCTTCCCCTGCTTCTTGCCGCCGTTGCCGCCACGGTCACCACCGCCGCGACTGGAGCCTTCCTCGGACCGGCGCTTCTCCTTCATCCGTGCTGTCCACTCTTCCTCGGTCAGCATCAGCTTGGGCTTCTCCTTCTTCGGTGGCGCAAGTCCGCGACTCTCCACCACCCGCAGCCGCCCTGCTACATCCTCAAGGGACAAAGTGGAGGTGTCCAGCATTGTCTCGATGGACATAGCAAGCTGCGAGTACTTGGGAGGTACCACGCACAGCAACTTGCTGACGAGGTCCTCATCCTCCAACGGCTTGCCGTAGGTGGCCAGCTGGCTTGCCAGCGATTGCAGACGCAGCGTGAAGTCCTCCACCGTCTCCCCGGACTTGATCCGGATGTCGTTGAACTCCCTCTTCAGCTGCTGGACCTTCACGTGCTTGGCTCGATCCGAATCAACACGGAACGAGGCCAACATCTCCCAGGCCTCCTTCACCGTATCTTCTGGCCGAGCGCCTCATGGAACTCGCCCGGCGCGGAATCCATGAGCGCCTCCATGACGCCCACCTCCGCCTCCTTGCCGGCATTGCCGACCTCCACGGCCTCTCACCACCTCCGGGCGCGGAACTTCCACTTCATCTGGACAGCCCACTCCCCGTAGTTGGTGCGGGTGGGCATCGACCAGGAGTTGGTCCCGCCATACTCCTTGACCACGCGCACCTCTACCTGCTGCGGCTGCGCCACTGGCTGGAGTTGCCCCTCAGCGCCCGCACCCTGCAGCACCGCGTCTGCCATTACCGGCTGTTGGGCCTAACAACGATGTACGACTCTGATACCACGTGTTGGCGCTAGAACCTAGCACCGTTGAGGGCGAGCAACACCTGCTCGACCCCCTCGAGTTCCTCCCTGAACCAAGGAAGAAGACGAGCTGAGCTCTCTGAATGCACACACACAGCACACCCTCTGCATAGCGTTGGCTGAAAGACAGAGCCTGAATATGGTGGCAAAAAACTGACTTTCTCTATTGCATTGCACACATATATATACAATCCCCCCACCCACTGTCGGGTACAAGAGTCATGGCTACAGTACATCAACTACTCCTAGTACTATGCTTTCATCAGTCCAAGACGTGGCTGATGGAGCCTCTACTGTTTGCATGACCTAACGCCATGCTGCTACAGGACCAGGACCTACATGTCCTCGACCATGCTGTGAAGAGAAAGATGGGATGGCAGCAGATTATGTCTAACATAAGATACAGGTCATTGAGCACGAAGGCTGTGAAGTCCATAACCATGAGCAAAAAGCTGCTATCTTGCACTCCTTCTACGTCAACCTCCTAGGTTGTTCTCGTCCCACCAACTGGAGGTTCCCTATCTAGGACCTCTATCCTGAAGGACCGCTGGATCTAGACCATCTGGCTGCCCCCTTTGATCATACTGAGATCTGGCAAGCTTATCGGCACATGCATGTCAACGCTAGTCTGGGCCCAGATGGATTTGGCCCTCTCTTCTTCAAGGCGACCTGGTCTACCATATCGTCTGATATTTTTTTCCCTCTTTGCTTCCTTTCACTCTCAGTCGAGTGACATCGAACGCCTGAATCGTTCCTACTTGGTTCTCCTCCCTAAGAAAAACAATGCTTGCATGCCTCAAGATCTTAGGCCCATTGCTCTACAGAACTCCACTATTAAAGGGATTTCCAAAGTGTTGATGACCCGGCTCCAGCCACATATCCCTCTTCTTATTAGCTCTGACCAATCTGGTTTTGTGTTGGGGAGATGCATCGCTGACAGCTTTGCTCAAGCTGTCGGTCTCCTCCACTGCTGCTACCGAAGGAACTCCCAACCATCATTTTGAAACTTGATTTTCACAAAGCCTTTGACTGTGTCAATTGGGACAGCCTTGACCGTGTCCTTCGGTGTCGAGGATTTCCAAACAAATGGTGCGCCTAGGTACAGAACCTTCTGCGCACTGGCAAGACTGCAGTGCTCCTCAACGGCAACCTAGGCAGATGGATCAATTGCCGCAATGGTCTTCGTCAAGGAGACCCTCTCTCCCCTTACCTTTTCATCATTGTGGCCGATGTCCTTCGCAGATTGCTCCATCATCCTGAACTTGCTACTGCTATCAGACATCCCGTCATTCCTGATGGTCCCTGCCCTGTGCTCCAGTACGCTGATGACACTCTGCTCTTTCTCAAATGCTCCCCTGAAGCGATCACTCAAACTAGACGAATCCTTGAGATCTTTGAGGAAGCTATGGGCCTCTCCATTAACTACCACAAGACTACTTTCCTCCCGATTGGTGTGTCCTCTGAAACTGCTCTATCCCTGGCTAGCATCTTCGGTACCACAGTTTCCTCTTTTCCTCAAACCTACCTTGGCCTCCCTTTGTCTCCTCATAAAATTTATGTGGCTGATTGCCTTCCTCTGATCTCTTCCTGTGATAAATACCTCTCTGGCTGGCGTGCTTCGCTTCTTAACCGTGCTAGCAGGCTTACTCTGACCACTGCTGTGCTTAGTGCTGTTCCCTTACATTACATGTCGGCTATTAACATTCCTAAAATTGTAATCAAAGCCATTGATCGAAGACGTCGAGCTTTCTTCTAGACTGGTGAAGATACTCGCCATGGCTCCAAATGCTTAGTTGCCTGGGAAGATGTTCAGGCCAAAAAAGATGCAGGTGGCCTCGGTGTTAAAGATTTGCATCTCCAAAATCGTTGCCTGCTCATGAAGTACATCAACAAGTTATTCTCTGGTGAACTGATTGCCTGGAAGGAATGGATTCTTCATGATGTAATTGCCTTTGATGCCCCTATCAATGATGCTAACAGCGATCATCAATGATGATCTCAATACCTACCTATCCATTGCTTATATTGACATCCGTGATGGCTCTTCCACTTCTTTCTGGTTTGACCATTGGCTTCCTGATGGTCCCATTTGCTCTCCCATGCTGCTCTCTTCTCTCACACTACTTGGCCTAACGTCTCAGTGCAAAATGTTTTCCAGAGCAGGTTTGAATTGTGCCTTAGGCCTCGGTTGACTAACGCTGCTAGCGCTCAGCCAGCTGATCTTTTTTCCAGCTTGCAGGAAATCAGACTTGGTGAGGGGACAGACATCCGGCTTCTGAAGACGACTGGGAAGCCCTTCACCACTAGGGATGCTTATGCAGCACTGGATCAAGCACAAGGCTCCCCGGATTACCACGGCAGAAGAATCTGGGCAACGCGCATGCCTAACAAGGTGAAGATGTTCGCTTGGCTGTACTTCAAAGACAGATTGACCACAAGATCAAACCTCTATGCCAAACACGTCTTGGACAGTGACCAGGAGCAACGACCGTCTTATCATTAATCGTATTTGCGATGACTTTGTAATCCGGCAAAAACGTCTCAAGAATGATGCCCTTGTAAGCAGTATTAATGACTGGCGTGGCTTCCTCCTATCTTGTAATACTGCTACTCTCTCCACACCGTTTCGTTCAAAAAAAAAAAATAGATTTTCGCATTGATTATGTTTTATCCATCTACGAAATTTTAAAGCCATCTACGACATCCATGACAAAATTAATATTTAACAATAATATAACAATGTACTATAAACATGTATCAAATCAAAACATAACTATAATGGATTTTTCTTGATCTCAAAGACATCCTTTGAGGACCCATAAAAGTTTGCAATTCTATTTTTTATATAACTCGACAAAGATACAGTTGCGGATATGTCATGCTTGACTGAAGAAGCTGACAAGAAGCCATAAAATTCATGGGGTTTGTGTGGACATGCTTGGTAGGGCGCCTTGAAAGGAGCCACAAGAAGTTGGAGCCACAACCGTAACAAATGGGGTTTGTGTGGACATGCTTGACAATGTCTTGTCATTCATCCTGCTCAACAACCGCACAAGATTCATGGTTGCCCGTGACGCCTTTGATGTCACGCCCCTCTACATCGGACGGGGAATCGACAGGTCGTTGTGGATTACATCGAAGGTGATGATGCTGCACGACAAATAAGAGATGGTACAACACTCCATGGTTCTTCACGACCATGAGATAGTTTGAGGACGGAAGGAAGCATGAGATAGTTTGATCACATTTGTCCCACTTTTGCCACTAAATAAACTTCATGAGATCGTTCTGAAATGGGTTTGCATTCGCACGTGTGTACAACAGAGGAAATGCACGCCATCATGTCAAAATTATCCATACATTACGCACAACTACCGAAACGAACTTCCGTGACGGCGCTACTGTTCACTCTGTGGCGGGCGCACCTTTTGCCCGCCACGGTTATTCAGTGGCCGGGCTCGCCCGGCCGGCCCTTGACGCGCCCCCTGTGGTTAAGGATTTACTGCAACGGGCAACCTTATTTGCCCGCTATGGTAAATACCTATTTACCGCAGCGGGCATCTTAATGTGCCCGTCGCGGTAAATCGATTTACCGCATCGGGCACTTTAAGATGCCCGCCACGGGAAAGGCCAAGGCCCAATCGGCCCAGTCGCGGCCAATCAAGTAGGTACATATATAATGTGGTATTAGGGTTTCAGGTCTCAACACCTCACATTCTCTCCACCTCACGGCCGCAGTCGGTCTCTCACCTCCCCTCCCTCCATGCAGCAGCAGCCGCCGCTCAACTCCCCTCCCTCCATGCAGTAGCAGCAGCCGCTCAACTCCCCTCCCTCCACGCAGCACACCTCACTTTCCTCCTCTCCATGGCGAAGCAGCGGGCCGGTGCTCACGCATGTCTCCTCCTCCTAGCGCGACACCTTCTCCTGCTCTCGACCATGGCGGGGAACTCCTCCCCGGGTGGCAGATCCGGCCTCCCTCACCTCTATGTGCAGCGGATCGGGCCTCCTCCTCCTCGTTGCCGGTGGATCCGGCCTCCCCATCCTCAGTGGAGGCGGATCCTTCCTCCTCCTCTTCGGCAACGGCGGCTCCGGCCTCCTCCTCCTCAGCG
This sequence comes from Bothriochloa decipiens, assembly GCA_023333625.1. Taxonomy (NCBI): domain Eukaryota; kingdom Viridiplantae; phylum Streptophyta; class Magnoliopsida; order Poales; family Poaceae; genus Bothriochloa; species Bothriochloa decipiens. The sequence goes on from CM041647.1 coordinate 5,131,526, forward strand.
TCGGTGGATCCGGCCTCCCCGTCCTCAGCGGAGGCGGATCCGTCCTCCTCTTCGGCAACGGCGGCTCCGGCCTCGTCATCCTCAGCGTTGGAGGATCCGGCCTCCTCCTCGTCACCGGTGGATCCGGCTTCCCCGCCCTCAGCGCCGGCGGATCCGGCCTCCCCGTCCTCGTCACTGGTGGATTCGGCCTCCCCTTCCTCGATCCGCGGGTGGTGGCGCTGGAGGTAGGCGAGTTCATCTCCCTCTTACCATTTCCTCCTTCCTCACTTCATCTCATTCACTCTTCTCTAATCTCTTTGCCAGATCTGGAGCAGGTATGGTCAACGGCGGCGGAGCACGCGGTGGCAGCTGCTCGACAGCTTCCTTCTCCAGCCTCTTCCTCTCCCTCCTTCAAGCGTGGAGGCCCCGATGGCTGTGGGAGCTGCGGATCCAGCGGCACACCATACCGGGCTCGGTGGGCTCGGTGCCCTACCAGGCTCGGTGGGATTTTTTTTTTAATTCCTAAAGTTGATAACCGTGGCGGGCAACATAAATGTCCGCTACGGTTAATTAGTATTTACCACAACGGGCACCTTATGTTACCCGCTGCGGTAAATCAATCTTCTGCAGCGGGCAATGGTGCCCGCCACGGTGGAGGCCACGATAAACCGTGACCTTCCATCCATGGCGGACGCCTTTGCCCGCTGTGGAAAAGGCAAAAGACCCGCCACGGAAGTTTTATTCCGCAGTAGTGACACAAACACAAGTCGTCATCATCATAACTTAACAAACAAATAAAAGGCAACACTACACTTAGTTGACATTTGGATTTTGTAACTGAGACCAAACAAGTTCCCCCATGCAGTCAAATTATTCAAATGTTACTATGGATGCATTTCTGCATATAGAAACATACCAAACATATATATGCGGGTTCCATTCATAGATAAGCAAATCAATGTTGTATGTACTAAGCCAAATTTGGCATTGCAGTCAAGAACTTGGGCCATGGCAGCGTGTAGATTATCGGGTTCGTATCAAGAGAGAGATAGGTGGCCATATCAGGCCCTACCTCTAGCTGCATCGTGTCCACGTCGAGCGAGAAGAACCAATTCCAGCTCCTATTGCCACGTGCTAAGGATACATTGAACACGGGCAATCTAGTGGCGCCGGCGATGACGTGCACAGCCGTCCACCAAGACTGCTCCGGGTAGCCTGGCAGCCCACGTGTGGCCTCTGACAACCCGGAGATGCTGTGCTCGAGCACCCACTCGCCGCTGCTGGGGATCCGTCTGAACAACTCAAGGTTGTCGCCGCGCACGTGGACGATGGAAGGGCTGGCGCCATGGACGACGGCGAAAGTTGAGTAGTCTAGGAAGAATCTTGACTTCTTCGCTCGAGTGGGCAGATGGACCTCAGAGAACTCCAACGTGCCGGCATTGTCAATGACATTGATGATGCCGGCAAACAAGGCCAGGTAGAGAGATCTGTCGACCCAGCCAATGACATGCGCCACGTCAGTAAGGAAGAGGTCCTCGTAGATTGGTGCCGTCGACTTCGACTGCCTCACCAAACGCCAGCGTCTGCCGCTATCAGCTGCGGAGAAGACGTAGACTTTGGAGAAGATGTAGACTTTGGGGAGACTGTCATGGTGCTTGGAATAGTTGGAGCAGTACAACACCCTGAAATTTGATATGGAGATGTTGCCGTCGTCGTCGCCGCTGTCGAGGAGAAAGACGTGTGACCACGATGCTTGGTCCGGCAGAAGGTGTATATCCTGGTATCGGCGTGACAACGGGTCGCAGACAACAATGTCTAACACGCAGTCGGATCCCCTCAGGAGGAGGAGGAGGCCACCGTGGCAGTCGGCGATATGCCAGTGATCCATGATGGTGGGGTGTGGGTTCCGCTGTTCGAATTCCAGGGAGGGGAAGAAGTCGAGGGACATGCGGATGGGTGTCGTCGGCGATGAAGGCACGAACCGGTAACCGCCACTGTGATAGTTGTTGTGGTAGCGGCCAACGACGAAGGGAGGGTGGAGCGATCTGGCGAGGCGGAGGAAGTCGCGGCTTTCGTCGGCGTCGGTGACGACGCAGCGCCATCTCTTGCAGACACACGCTGCGCGGACGAGCCAGAGCGGGAGTCCAGCCGGAGGAGGATCAGCCTGAGCAGATCGTCCGGGACGTCATGGACGACACACCTCGGCTCCTCCGACGCCACCGGCTCCCAGTTCTTGCACCGCCGCTCCATGGGCACCGTGGAGGGTCGGATCGGAAGCCCTAGCGCCGCTGCGATCCGTGGTAAAATATGCAGACTTCACCTGTCCGTGTCTGATCCCAACCGAATCATAGCATTGCAATTTTGCAATGGGCCATACCGTCCCACTCTAGAAAGCAGCCCAACATTTGTCCTGTAATGTGGACATTGTTTCTATCAGTCACGTGGATTTTTGTTTATCTAAACACATACGAGCACTATAGTAACTTGTTTCATAATATCAAAAAAGAGAGCTTTCAAAAAATTAATCTCAAAAAAGTAACTTTTTCATACAACGAAATTTATTCTCAAATGGTGAAGTATACTTAGAGGGGTATTGCCATATATGGTCACAATAAAAAGAGGGTGCGTATAAAATAAACATAAATTATCAAATAGTCTTGCCGGCACAAATACTGTCTCTGCCCGCCACTATTGAACAAATCCAAGTTCCGCCGCTGCTGATAATTATTTTACCTTCCCGTTATCTGCATGATTGTCTATTTTAGAATGGATGAAAGACCATGTTCTTTAGGTAGTCCGGTTTCCCACTTTCCCATGCATAGCGGTCCACACCACACCAACTACTTACCTGCAGAAAGGAGAAAGGTGGTTTGGGTTATCGTGATCTTCATTTGTTCAACTTGGCAATGCTTGCTAGACAGGCTTGGCGCATAATTCAGTTTCCAGAATCACTATGTGCTCGGCTTCTGAAAGCTAGATACTGGCCGAATGGTGATTTGGCCACGGCGAGTGAAGGGCCAGGCATCTCATACACATGGCGCAACTTGCTTCGAGGGCTTCGGGCACTAGAGAGAAAGATATCATTTGGCGTGTAGGCGATGGGACACAGATACGAATATGGGACGACCCATGCATTCCAGCAGGGGTTACCAGACATCCACGCACACCACGATGTGCTACTCTTGTTACAAGGGTTTCTGAGTTGATTGATCCGACTACGGGCACCTGGGACCAGCAGCTAGTCAAGGATTTGTTTTGGGAGGAGGATGCTATAAATATTCTTACTATACTAGTTCGTCAGAACAGTGAGGACACAATCGCTTGGCACTTTGATTCCATGGGGATCTTCTCAGTAAAATCAGCATGTCATGTTATTGAAGGAGGGGGAGAACAGAGCAGACAATTCCAGAGAGGAGAAACCTCTCGGCAGGGTGCTGATGTCTCAGAAGACAGTTTGTGGAAAGGGTTGGCGTTTGCAATGCCCTCCAAAAATTAAGCAATTTATTTGGCGAGTTGCTCATAATAGTTTGGCGATGAAAATGAATATCAAGAGGCGAAATATTGATCTGGACACTAGATGTCCTGTATGCTTGCGCCTAGATGAAGATGGAGGTCACTGCTTTTTGAAATGCAAACAAGTACGCAAGTGTTGGAGTGAGCTGCATCTTGACAATTAATGTTCGTTGCTCACTGCTGAATGCCCTAACATCCAAGGAGTTTGTTCGTGATATTTTGGGTCTCAAAACGGATCAATGCTTACGCATATATATTTTGCTCTGGAAATGGTGGGATTCTAGAAACAAGGCAAATGCTGGTGAACCAATGCCGCCATGTCTGGAAGTAGTGTGTGCTGTAGAATCCAATGTTCAGAGAGCTCTCTGTTGAGGAAACTAAACCGGCCAAGGTCCCTGCCCTGCGACAATGCTGGAAACCACCGGATCAAGATTTCCTAAAGATAAATATTGATGGCAGTTTTAGGAAGGAAGATAGTGTGGGAGCATGTGGATTCATCGTCCGAAATTATTTCGGTGAACCGCTGCTTGCTGGTGCCGCGAACGTCAGTCCAGTTCTAGATGCACTCTCAGCTGAAACAATGGCGTGCTTGTTTGCGTTGGAAGCGACACAGCAGGTTGATATTTCTTGGGTTGAGTTAGAAACGGACTGCAGTCAATTGCGTGAAGCGATTATGTCTCAGGCCAGAGACATGGCACCAGGTAGTGTCCTTAGTTGATCATTTTCATTGTAATAAAATTTTAAATTGTCCACGTCCCTGTAACTCGTCTGCGCACGAGATTGGTAAAATAGCTTTAAGTTGGGACCCGGGTCAACCTTAGTATGGGAAGACCCTCTCCCGGAGTTTGTAAACAATCTAGTAGCTCGCGACTTTGTCGAGCCTACGTCTACTAATGAAAGGCCATGAGGGCCAAGTTGAGCTCAAAAAAAAAAAAAACATGAACTTCTCTAAAATTGGTCTCAAAAAATCGCGTAGCATCACGTGGGATATTCAACTAGTATCTACTATAAAGTGTCTGACTGTTAGTAGTTATAAGTGGTCGGCTGCTGAAGATTTGTAGGTCGTCAAAATGACTTATAGCTGTGACGATGTAGCGATATGATGTTTAATCAAAATTATAGAGAAGTGCTATTATGATACTGAAACATAGTCAAATTAATTATTAGATATAATTTGCACTTAGGAGATGGAATCATTTGGATGCAAGCAATAAAGAACAAAACTCTACCCTATCTCTCTCCCCCTCTCCCTGCACGCGCCGCCGTCCTCCTCTAGCTGCATCCGTCACCAGCATTTCCCACCGCCGCCGCCGCGGCGCACAGTGCCGCCCCCTCCCAACCATGCCTCTCACACCTGGTATCGCAAGGCCGGTTCGATCCCCACGCCACCGCCATGAACAGCTTGACCAAGATCGAACGAATGCTCCAGAACTTCGCCGCCAACACCCTCAGCAAAATCGATGCTCTCCATGGGGAGCTCGCCACCATGACGCCCATCTCTAGGACATGGAGACGAAATACGACACGATGGGAAGCTCGAAAATAGGCTCATCTTCTTCGACGGTCGCCTCTACATCCATTCATCATCTCCGTTGCTACCTGATCTTCTGCAGGTTATCCATAATGAAGGACCAACCATCATAGAGTTCACAGCCCTTGGCGCCCACAGACCTTTGACAGCCTACTAGGAGAACGGGATGCCCTCCTACATCATGCTTGGGCGCCCCTGGCCATTACGACACCCAGTCCTCGGGGAATTGTGGAGTTCGTCGACGGCCGCATGCTGATTCGGACCAACAAGGTAGGCATCGACATACTGCCAAGCTTCGGACTCCATCGCCTACTACCAAGTGACCTTGACATAATAAAATGTCATACATAATAAAATAATCTATGTAGCAAAAAAAAAAACCACAGTGACTTATAATTTAAAATAGGAGTATATTCCTATATTATTATATTTAAATAGTTAAATTTATTCACTATCTTTTCTCTGGCTTAGCTTTTGTTAACGAATTTTCGATTGATCAGTCAGCTGTTTTTTTGCTTTCATCGTCGGTTGAATTTTCTTTTCGTTGTTTTGGGCTGCCTTTCGGACGTGGCCTGTGTCGTTATCCGGCCCGTGCGAACTGAAGCTGGGGTGCCCGTCTGGCATCACTAATCCATAAGGTTAGTGTCGTGCGAATTGAAGCTAGGGTCAGCCCAAAAAGCCTACCTCCTGGCACGCGTCTGCCCTTGCACATGTGGGCCGGCTCATAGGTGCGAGCGATCCTCGGCCTGGTCACTTTGTGGTTTTTTATTTTTCTAATTTTTTGTGAATTTTTTCTTATTCTATTTGTGTGGCCTTTTTTATTCTTTGTATTTTTTAGTTTTAGTTTCATGTTTCTGTATTGCTTTGTTTTTAATTTTAGTTTTCAGTTAACTTTTTTTCATTTATTTTCCAGTTTCCAGTCAAGCTTGTCTTATATATTTTGGATCGCTACTCTTGTTGTTTTAATAAATATTCCACCAATTTTACCATTGCTCTTTTTGTTTTAATAAACGTTCCACCAATTTTACCATGCTAACGATTACAGTAATATTTTTGGAGTAACAAGTTCACTATTACATGGTGGAAACTCCTTTCATAAACTAGTTGAAGTCCCCGCACATTGCTACAGAAATTTGCTATGAGAATTTGAGGTTATATTTTAAATGGCCATTTGATGAGTAGATGAGGAAACCAAAAATAACATGTTGATGGATCCTGCGAGAGCCGACATCATCTCTTTCTAGGGTGACAGGCCTCACTGTCTCCTATCGCTTCTCACTTCGTTCCTAACATGCCATAGGCATTGAGCTCATCAGCGCCTGAGGGCACGACACCGGTAGCCGTCGATGTTGGGGATCATCATCACTGGGAGAAGGGGGTGAGGGTTCACTATTACACAATTTTTTTGCGTGACGGGCAGTTCAGGTTTACCATAGCGGGCAATCACGCCCGCCACGAATACAAGGTCACAGTAAATCAGCGACAATAGTGGCGGGTGCTTTCTGTCCGATGCGGTTAATGAATCGGCAAAAACAAAAAAAAGCCTGCACAGCCCTGGATTTGGGCGCACGGGCCTAGGTCTGGGCCTGGCGCCGCATCGTCAATCCGCTCACCACGCCGCCGCCGCCGCCGACCCACGCCCGGAGCTAGCGCGCCGTCCGCCGGTGTAGATCGATGGAGAGGGAGGTGGCCGCGCTCTCCTCGTACGCCGGCGTAGTCGATGGAGAAGAGGGAGGATACGCCGCCACCGGATCTCCCTCCATGTTGATCTGTGTTGATGGAGGAATGGAGACGGGTCCAACTCACACCGGCGCCGGTCGCCGCGCCGCCGGGATCCAGGGTGGCCAGATCCGCCCGCGCCGTGCCGCCGAGGGAGGAGCTCGGGGGAGGAGGTTGTGGAGGTGGACGGGGCGCCGTTGTGGGAGAGCTTGGGAAGGAGGTTGTGGAGGTGGACTGGGCACCACTGAGGAAGGAGCTCGCACGCTGCGCCCCCGAGCGCCGCCTCGCCTCGCACCTTGGCACAGCCCGCCTCTCGCCTCGCCGCGGTACGCCTCACGAGCGTCGCGCCGCCGCGGTCCTCCTCACGAGCGCTGGGCCTGTGGCCATCTCAGCCATGAGAATGAGGGAGAGAAGAGAGGGGGAGAGGGAGGAGGAAATCGCCTGGGCTGTGCTGCGAAGAGAGGAGAAAGTGGAGGCGTCGGTGGAGTGAGCGGTTGAGCAGGGAGGAGTACCTCTTAGGGTTTGCCTCACTTTATATACTAGACCCTGTATTGGGCCTCAGAATAGTAACAGGCTGGGCCAGATTTCCTAAGACGGGCCTCATTACCTGCCCGCCACGGTATATTGATTTACCGTGGCGGGCCTTTTAAGATGCCCGCTGCGGAAAATATTTATTTTCCGCATCGGGCATCTTAAAAGGCTCGTCACGGTAAATCAAATTTACCGTGGTGGGCAAAAATGCCCGCTGCGATAAAAAAAATGCCCGCTGCGGTAAATCGCGGGATTTACCGTTGCGGGCAAAAAAAAGCCCACCACGGAGGGGGTTTGGGCAACGTCACGGAAGTTCAATTCTGTAGTAGTGGTTGGGTACCTAATGTCTACCGGCGCTGGGGAGATGGGGCGCGAGGTGGGTGGTGCTGGCACTAAGAGGAAGGGGCACAGTGGCACTGAGAGGAAGGGGCACAACATGATTGTGCTAGCTTGTTGAGCGCGTGCATTGCAGCCCTGGCTCAACGCTGGAGAAAGGGCACAACACCTGGTCTCCACATGTGGAGGAGGCCACTATCTCCACGTGGTGGAGGACGATGCTGCCGCAATGAAGAAAGGTGCTTGCATTGAAGAGAAGAGGCTTCGAGGGAGCAAACACTCTGGAACGATGCAGTCCTGCCTGCGGCTGCTTTCAGAGTGTAGGACAGTGTAGAGTTCATAACGCAAAGGCAGCAGCGATGGTTTTATTTTCTTTTGCAAATATTTTTACTTTCTTAACTTGAGTTTGCAGTGACAATTCAGGTGCATTAATTGTTTGGAAGGGGGAAACGATGACAATAATGTTTGTGCTTGTTCATTTCGTACACAATCATGTTCATGCATTTCCACGATGTGTGCTGTGGGGGAGCTAAAGAGAGATAGCAGCCGGAGGCAAGTTTAGGTGCATGCATTTGGATGAAGCGTGTTGAGAGGTAGAGGTGGCAAATAGGGGTGACGTGGCAGCTTGAGGATTGAGTTTTAGGATAATTTATATTGCTTAGTGGGTATGAACTACATAGATATATTAGATATTAGATATAGATATAGATATTCTATATATTATTTATGTATAAATTTCTACTAAATAAAGTTTTTTAAACTTAGTCAAGTGTGGTCTAGTTTTGTTTGTTTCGTCACGTAGAACATACTGATGCAAACGAAATTAAAAATATACATCATTGAAAAGTACAATAATTTAAATATTTTTCTTTTCTTTTCGTCTTCTTGCCTCTGAGGTTGTGACCACCAGCGTCGACCTTCAGCCACGATGTCATTGGCGAGCTGCTGCGGCGAGGACACCATCTTGTTGAAAGTCCTCTCATTGCGTTGCTTCCACAACATCCATCATACAGATTTTCGAATTGGTTGTGTTTTATCCATCTACAAAATTTTATTATATTACGATGATCACGACATCCATGACAAAACTAGAGTTTAACAATAATATAACAATGTATTATATACATGTATTGAATCAAAATATAACTATAATGGATTTTTCTCCCATGTCAAGTTTACTCGTAAATATGTCATATCATAACTTTACTTTTCAAACCATTCCATGCGTTATTATTAATATTGAGCTCAACGACATCCTTTGAGGACCTATAAAAGTTTGTCATTTTTTTATTTAACTCGACAAAGATACAGTTGCAGGTATGTCCTACTTGGTGGAAGAAGCTCCGGCAAGAAGCCACAAAACTTAATATTGGTAGGCCGTGTTGAGAGTGGCCACGAGAAGTTGGAGCCAGAGCTTGGGAGCCGTGCCAAATGGGGCCTTTGTAGACATGCTTGACAGCCTCTTCTCCTTCGTCCTGCCCAACAACTGCGATGACGACGGCACAAACTTAATTCATGGTTTCCCGCTATGACATTGTTCCGAAATGGGTTTGCATTCGCACGTGTAGAGCAGAGGGCATTCACACCCATCATGTCAAAATTATCCATTCACTACACAGACAAGTCGACATCATAATTAACTAAATAAGCAAATGCAACACAAATGCATAATTGGCATTGGATTTTGTAACTGAGACCAAACAAGTTCATTCACGCTGACAAATTATTCAAATGATACAGGGATTTAGACTAAAATTGTGGATTCCTGCATATTGGAACATATATCAAACATATATATGTGGTGGCATCCATATATATATATATATATATGCCCTAGCTAGCTAGCTAGGTAGGTAGGGCAGTCAAGAATTGAGGCCATGGCAACGTGTAGACTATCCGCTTCATCTGATAAGAGAGATAGGTGGCCACATCAGGCACCACCTTTATAATTAGCTGCATCGTGTCCACATCGAAGGAGATGAGCCAACTCCAGCTCCTATTCCCACGTGCTAAGGATACTTTCAACACAGCCAATCGGGTGCCGCCGGCGATAACGTCCACCACCTTCCAACGAGAGAGCTCTGGGTAGTCTAGGAGCCCGCGCGTGGCGTCCGACAACCGGTGGATGCTGTGCTCGAGCACCCACTCTCCGCTACTGGGGACCCGGCGGAACAACTCCAGGTGCTCACCGTGCACGTGCACGATGCAGGCTGTTGCCGGAGAGCTGGTGGGTTCAGGGCTGGCGCCATGGACGACGACGGAAGTCGAGTTGTAGCTATAGTCTAAACATGACACTTCTCTGCACGGATGGGCAGATTGACCTCGGAGAACACCAAGCTGGCATTGTTAAGGACTCTCACGCTGCCGGCAGGCGAAGCCATGTAGAGAGATCTACCGATCCGGCCAATGACATGCCCCATGTGACTACCGACGAAGTGGTCGTCGTAGTCGTCGAATGCTGCTACGGATTGCCTCACCAAAGGCCAGTCTCCGCCATCAGCTGCGGAAAAAGCGTAGACTTTGGTAACGTCGGAGCAGGTGTGGTACAACAACACCCTGAAATTTGTTATGGAGATGTTGCCGTCGTTGTCGCCGGTGTCGAGCAGAAAGGCGCGTGGCATGTAGCTGCCCATTGGTGGGCGTGATGTCTGGTCCGGCGGATGGTGGATATCCCGGCATTGTCGTGACAACGGGTCGCAGACAACGAGGACTGACACATTGTTGAATCCGTCGCGGAGGAGGACGAGGCCGCCGTGGCAGTCAGCAACATGCCAACGATCGATGGTGTGGTGGCGTTGTACGAGTTCCCGGGGGAAGAAGTCGAGGGACAGGCGGATAGGTGTCGGTGACGAAGGCACGAACCGGTAACCACCACCGTGATAGCTATGGCAGTGGCCGACGACGACGGGAGGGTGGAGCGAGCTGGCGAGGCGGAGGAAGGCGCGTCCTTGATCGGCGCCGTCGATGACAATGCGGCGCCACCGCTTGCAGGCGCATGCCGCGCGGACGAGCCAGAGTGGGGAGTCGAGGCGGAGGATCAGCCTGAGCACATCGTCCGGGACCTCATGGACAACACACCTCGGCACCTCCGACGCCACCGGCTTCCGGCTCTTTTCCATGGGCGCCTTGCGTGGAGGATCGGATCGGAAGCGCGCTACCACAGCTGGCAGCACAACTGCAATCAGCTGTGGCTTGTGAGCGGGGCCTAAACGCCAAATATAAGTTGTCTGTGTATGATCTCAACCGAATCAAAGGAATGCACTTTTGCAACGTGCCCAATTGCCCTACGGATGGACGTTATAACATATATATACAACTAGCTTAGCCAAACTAACAGAGTGAACTGTGTGACTTGATACATAAACAAATCCAGCTATATATTTTAGTTAATGTTTGCCGACGGCAGGGTCAGTACTCACTAGATGATTGGTGTTCGTCAGCAAGATGAATGCATGCTTCCTCACTGAAAAATAATAAAAAAATAATCAAATCAAATTGCATTTTTCTTCAACAGGATCATGTATTCCTTGATGGAAGAGGATCAGAACCGTATCACCTATATATATATATTTAGTTTATATGTTTTGCCGCATGATCCATATGGGAGTTTATGTATGTCATCAAATTGTTAAAGGTTTTTAATTAAACCATGATGCTCTATATATTCCTTGATGGAAGAGGATCAGGACCATATCACCTATATATATTAGTTAATGTTTGGCGCATGATCCATATGTGGGAGTATATATTTAATCATATTGATGTATGCACACGTTATCTAGCAATGGCATGTGCAACAACTAGCCGCGGAGAATATCATTATTCTACAACGCCACTGCATGGGCAGCGTGAACCCTGAATGGGGCCAGATATCAGCTGTCCCTGCCCGTGTATGATCCCAACCGAATCAAAATGATTGCAATTTTGCAATGGGCCATACCGGCCCACACTGCAAAGCAGCCCAACATTTGTCGTACAACGTGGAAATTGTTTCTGGCAACAGTAGTATCAAGTTTGAACATGGGTGGAAAAAAGAAAAGCACAAGCTCATCTTCTTGGTCTCCCCCTTCTCGACCTTTCCCCTGCTACAGTTGAGAGAAGGCGAAAAAGGGGAGAAGAGCGATTCGGCGGCGATTCCACCGGCCCTCTCCTCTCCGGCGGCTGTTTTGGCGTCGGAGAGGGAGGATGGCCGGAGATTCGCTGCGCGGATGTATATAGGCTAGGTAGTTGGCGTCCTAGGTCTAGGTTTCACTCGCCGTCGATCCTCGATGGTGGAGTTAGGGTTTGCTCGTCGTTTGGCGGCGGAGCTTGTGTCTGTCCGGGCATCCTCGGAGTAGTGGGGGAGCTGGCGGCGCTGGGGAATAAGTTGTCGCGGCCTTTCCTTCGTCCCGACGGTGTTTCTTCTCTAGCACCGGCGGCAAGGTTGGTGACATTTGTCCAGGAGTTCTGGGCCTGCACTTCATCGTCTTCGCCAGGTGATGGGGTTGCTGGGCTTCTTTTGTTTGGATGCGGTGCTGCTTGTGGGTTTGTGGTTGGTGGTGTGCCGGATCTGGCTCGATTTGTATGCGGCGGCGGTGGTCGTCATCGGCGAGCACGGATCTGGAAGCTGAAGGGGTCGGGGCGCGGCTCCGGTAGACGTTCGATCGCCATTTGCTTCATCCCGTCCTTGATGGTGGGTGTCTACTTCGACTCCATTCAAAGCTTCAATGCGAAGAGGCTTCTCCAGTTCATGGTGGCGGCGGTCTTCTTCTTCGGCGGCGTTCGTCGGCGACAAGATGGACGGCCGTGGAGGCTTCATGAAGAATCCGAGGGCTTTCTTGTAATTTTTTGGTTTTCTAGGGTTCTTTGTGTAGTTTAGCAGGAACAGGTGTATCCGTATCCTACCTGTGCGTATCTGTGCTTGTATGTTGGTCTGTATGTTTTCCTTATCTGAATACACAGATACGTTTAATCAAAAAAAAGTTTGAACATGGGTATATTCGTTACTTCATTGGCTAACAACTCATTAGCAAAAATTACAGAGATGCAATCAAGTAGGGACTCTGAAAAGATCTCCTCACCCTCAAGTACATAGATAACCCAAACTAGCTAGTTCATGTGCGGCTTCATTGCATGATCTACCCGCATAAACACACTCAAAGTTAAATCGTTGGCCAATGTTAATATTTACAAATGGGATCGGAGGAAGCAATAAAACTTAAAGAAATTAAAACTGACCTAACAGTCCAAATCTAAATTACACTGCTGTCGGACGGAAGATAGCATGAGACAATTTGATGAGATTTGACCATATTTTGACACTAAATAAACTCTTTGCCAGTAAATAAACTTTTCTGAGTGTGCTCTATTGGATTTATTATGGGGTAGGCCCATTTATATAATTCAATAAATCAATAAACTCTATGGTTTCTAATTGTGGATATTATTAATTGTACCGAATTAGAATTCCAAAGGTTGTTGACTTGACTTGTGTGGTGGGATTTATTCCATTTAATTTGAGAGGTCAAGAAAAGGACCAAGGCATGCCACACGCGCGCACGCGCCGCCGCCGCGGGCCGGGGCGGGGCGTGGTAGGCTGGCGTGGCTTGTTAAATTTTTAGCACTCACTCACCATGATGACGGGAGTTATTACTTTGAGTTGACTCTTAGACTGCCGAGACCTTTCTTCTCCTCCTCCTCTCCCTACACGCACAGGATAAAAGAGACTCAAGTCTCTTCGGTACCAATATGAGAGAAAAGTCAGTCCACAACTCCAGGAGCAACGAAGGCTTCCTCATCTCCACGATCCGCGCGCACGGAGAAGGGAGAGGGCAGATGCCTCCGAAGCCCTTCCCGTTCGAGACCTTGCACAAGGGATCGGCAATTAGGTTTTTGGGGAGCATCTACGCGACTGCCCAATTCATCATCGCCGTTGTTCATCTTCTCCATCGACTCACCGGCGACATCTTGTTCCTGGAGGAGGAGAGATCGTCTTCTTCATCTCCTATGACATGACGCTGGAAACCGAACAAGGATCGGGATCATCGGAGCGCATAGGAGGGTATGAACTATTCATCTTCCTACTGTTTTACGTTTTCCAGATCGTGCCTGTATCAGTAGTTCATTCATGTTATTTCATATGTTGCTCTGAGTTTGTTTCGTCATTTCTGTCGTATCGTTTCATGAGATGCCTGTTATCTGTCCCTTCTAGATATGAGTTCTGCATATGTTTTTCTGTTTTATGGTCATGCTGTTTCGTATGCCTCTGCTTATATATTTCAGTAGTTCTGTTAAACTGTTTCACATGCTGTGCAGTTTATGTTTCAAGTTTATATGTTTAGAATATATATATGTTTTGTATGTTTGTTGTTCACATGTTCATCGTGGTTATGAACATGTGTTATGCCATATTTTACTTTATCAATAATCTTATTTATGTCATCATCATAATGTTAATTTATGAAATTAAAATGACATAAAAAATGTCTTATTGTCTAACAATCCAAAAACCCAATTATAGGCAATTTTCTGTCAGAGGTTTTGCTGCTGTATTAAAGCCGGATCCTTTTGATGGTAAAAACTTCTTGATATGGAAAGCTAAGATGAAATTGTGGCTAACTGCGATGTATTGTAAACATGCCGTAGAGGGCAAGCCTAAGAACTTGCCTGCTGCTGATGAGGCTAAGTTTAAGGCTGATGACAACCTCTTTCGATGTGCAGTGATTAGCGCACTTGATAAGAAATTTCAGAAAAGCTATATTATTTATCCCATAGGGAAAGAGCTATGGGATGCACTTGTTGAAAAGTTTAGAGTTACTGATGCTGGTAGCAAGCTGTACCTCATGGAGCAGCAGTATGACTACAAGATGGTTGAGAACCGATCTGTAGTGGAACATGCTCATGAGATTCGGGCACTAGCTAAGGAAATTAAACTTTTTTCTTGTCTTTTACCTGACAAGTTTGTGGCTGGAGGTATAATCTCCAAGTTGCCACCTTCTTGAAAGGAGTTTGCTACCTCCCGTAAACACAAGAGACAGGAGTTCAATGTGGAAGAGCTCATTGGTACTCTTGATGTTGAGGAGAGGGCTAGAGCAAAGGACAATAGAAAGAGTGTTGAGACCTCTACTGCCAATATGGTGCAGAAGACAAACTTTCACAACTTTAATAACAAGAAGAAAAATTAGAACAAGCAAGAGAACACAAACAAACCTATTCAAACAGCATAGTTTAAAAAGAAGAAGAACAACAACAGCAAGAGAAAGAGAGGATGCTTTGTCTGTGGCAGTGATCAGCATTGGGCTAGACATTGCCCTGATCACAAGTTCATGCAGGACAAGAAATCAGCAAATGTTGTAACTACTAAAACTGAAGATGGAACATTAGGGTATGGTAATTCTTTACCATTTGTTCTTTCAGTTTATAATTCACCTAAGTGGTGGATGGATAGTGGTGCAAATATACATGTGTGTGCTGATGTTTCTTTGTTTTCTTCCTACCAGGTCAGGAGGTCTGGCGCCTTGTTGATGGAAAATGGGTCGCATGCTCATGTTCTTGGTGTTGGTACGGTCATTCTAAATTTTACTTTGGGGAAGACAGTTCCATTGAAGAGCGTGCAACATGTGCCATCTATCAAGAAGAATCTTGTTAGTGCGTCTATGCTATGTTGAGATGGCTATAGAGTTGTTCTTGAGTCAAATAAATGTGTTGTATGAAAACATGGTTCCTTTGCGGGTAAAGGATATGATTGCGGAGGCTTGTTCCACTTATCTTTGCATGATGTGTGTAATAAGATTGTGAATTCCATTGATATTTCTGATGAGTCGGATTTATGGCATTCATGCTTTTTTCATGCGAGTTTTGGCTGTCTTGTGCGGTTAGCAAATCTAAATTTAATTCCTAAATTTAACTTAGTTAAAAAGTCTAAGTGCCATGTGTGTGTTGAATCAAAATAATCCCGCAAGCCACACAAGGCTGCTGAGGCGAAGAATTTGGCACCTCTAGAACTTGTTCATTCCGATCTGTGCGAGATGAATGGAATTTTAACCAAAGGTGAAAAAAGATATTTCCTCACTTTTATAGATGATTCTACACATTTTTGCTATGTGTATCTCTTAAAAACTAAAGATGAAGCGTTTAGTTATTTTAAGGCCTATAAAGCTGAAGTTGAGAACCAACTTGAAAGGAAAATAGAACGGTTAAGGTCTGATCGAGGTGGAAAATACTTCTCTCATGTGTTCAATGAGTTCTACGTGGAACATGGAATTGTTCATGAAAGGACATCGCCTTTCTCGCCACAATCCAATGAGATTGTTGAACGAAAAAAGCGCACATTAACAGAGTTGGTGAATGCAATGTTAATCACTGCGGGATTTTCCAAGGAATGGTGGGGTGAGGCGCTGTTGACAGCATGTCATGTCCTGAACAGAGTTCCAACAAAGAACAAAGAGAGCACACCATTTGTGGAATGGGAAAAGAGAAGATTAAATCTCACATATTTCCGCACTTGGGGTTGCTTGGCCAAGGTGAATTTGCCAATCAACAAGAAGTGTAAACTTGGGCCTAAAACTGTTGATTGTGTATTTCTTGTCTATTTCTTTCACAACACAAGGTATAGGTTCTTAATTATAAAATCTGATGTGCCTGATATGTATATTGATACTATCATGAAATCAAGAGACGCTACATTCTTTGAGAATGAGTTTCCCATAAAGAATACACCTAGTGAAACGAGTCTTGATACTATAATTCCCCAAGAGCATGAAGTGTCTATTCCTATAGATCATGCTGAGGATTCTCATGTGCACATCCCTGAGGAGGATGATACTATAGTCACTCAGAAGAGCAAGAGACAGAGGGTTGAAAAATCCTTTAGTGATGACTTTTTAGTGTACCTTGTGGAAGACACACCATCCTCCATTTTGGGGGCATATTCCTCTCTTGATGCAGACTTGTGGAAGGAAGCAGTAAGGAGTGAGATGGATTCTATTATGTCTAATGGAACTTGGGAGGTTGTTGACCGTCCTTATGGGTGTCAACCTATAGGTTGCAAATGGATCTTCTAGAAAAGGCTTAGGCCAAGGCTTGTGGCCAAAGGATATACCCAGAAAGGGGTAAAGATTTCTTTGACACCTATTCAGCAGTTGCTCATTTGACTATAATTCGCACATTGATTGCAGTGGCAACCTCATATGGTATTATAATTCATCAGATGGATGTAAAGACAACTTTCTTGAATGGAGAGTTGGATGAGGAGATCTATATGGATTAGCCAGAAGGCTTCATTGTAAATGGTCAAGAGAACAAGGTGTGCAGGCTGTTAAAATCATTATATGGCCTAAAGCAAGCACCTAATGGCATGAAAAGTTTGATAATACTCTCACTGCTGCTGGCTTTGCTGTGAATAAAGGAGACACGTGTGTGTATTATAGATATGGTGGGGGTGTGGCTGTGATGCTGTGCCCTTTTGTTGATGACATTCTAATCTTTGGATGAAATCTCAATGTGATTGAGGAAGTCAAGAATCTTTTATCGAGCAATTTTGAAATGAAAGATTTGGGAGAAGCCGATGTCATTCTAAACATTAAGCTTATTAGAGAAGGTGATGGTGGGATAACTTTGTTTCAATCCCATTATGTGGAAAAGGTATTATGGATGCGGCGTACCAGAGGCGCAGAGAGCATCGGGAGCGCTGCCTACAGATGCGAGGGGCACCACACCACCAAGGGAACCAGTCCCTCCCAGTGTTCATGGAAAGATGGGTATGCTTCTGTTGATCTATTAATTCTAGCGCTCAATTGTCATTACTTGTAACCATGTTTGTGTTTTCCTCATAGTCCCAGTCGCATGGTGGGCAGCCATCAACGAGTTCACGGGGTACGCCCTTGCTTACAAGGGCAAAGCAAAGGCGGCGGACAACATCTACGACCCGGCGGATGGGCCAGACGCGTACACCAACGCGAGCGTCCATCCCAAGCTCGTCGAGTACACCTATGCGGCTCGCCAGCGCCATGGGGAGACGTTCGACCCCGCCACCGACCCCCTGGACACAGACCTCTTGATGAGGTTGGGAGGAGGAAAGCAGCACGGCTGGTACTGGATGGCCAACAGTGCCATCGAGTCGTCCTCTGTTCCCACGCTGAGCCAGATTCGATGAGACGGGACCAGGAGCTCCTCCGACATCCCCATAGCGCCTCGGCAGCCGAGCAACGCGCAGATGTTCTCGGTATTTTAGGTAAGTGCAGTTTTATTCGTCGTTCACTCATTTCACACATGTACCTTACCTTCACATACCATCAACCTTGCGGGTGTAATATTGCAAGCCCAGATAGCACAGTTGCAGATGAACTAGGAGAACATGGCGGTGGCCCAACAACAGTAGCTGGTGGCTATCACGCAGCACTACCAGCGTCAGATGCAAGACTTTGTCGCCTACTTCCGGGGCCTTCAGATCCCGGGAGTGCAGCAACAAGAGCTCCCTGCCATGATCTTTGCTCCACCACCTTTTCCTATGCCTACTCCAATAGCGACTCTGGTGAGTATATTGCCTGTTGCTTTAGCTTGTGTGGCCATCCTACAGGTTCTAATGAGATCAATTGTCCTTTATGCAGGAACAGTCGGTGGGTTTGAACCCGACTCCTCCACGTGCTAGCCCTCCACTAGGCCCTTCTCCACCACACGGGTGGCCAGCTCACCCGACCTTCCCGACTCAGGGCTTCCCGTGGCTAGGTACCGCTCCTCCTCCACCGACGCAGCAGGGGCATTCCGGGCTTGCAAGCGGCCCTCTGCTTCTGCCGCCCTATTGGACGTTCCAGGCGGCGCCACAGTCAGGGTGGTCTCCGTGGGAGCAAGGTGGGGGCTCTGGGGACGCTGGGACGAGCTAGGTACCTCTACTGCCCGCTTGTGGACTTGTATCGATGAACTTGTCGCTCTTTTGGACATGTTATGAACTTGTATCGATGTAACGGATGAATTTACGGACCTTTATGTATGAATTCATGTTGAGACGACATGGATCTAATGAAATGCGATATTTATGTGATATTCCATTCTATTGTCGTGAATATATGTGAAATTACATGTCTGGAATGGAAGAAAACAGAAAAAAACCAAAACGAGTGCCAACTCTCGGCAAAGCTGGGCATTTTTTCTAGCAGAGCCCTGCTTTGCCGAGTGCCCACTCGGCAAAGTGACCATTCCTTTGCCGAGAGTCTGTACTCGGCAAAGGATTTTTTTTAAAAAAATAAAAAATCGTTGCCTAGAGCCGGCACTCGGCAAAGGGTTTTTAAAAAAATAAAAATCTTTGCCGAGAGCCGGCACTCGACAAAGAATTTTTTTAAAAAAATAAAAATCTTTGCCAAGAGCCGGCACTCGACAAAGAATTTTTCAAAAAAAATAAAAAATCTTTGCCGAGAGCCGGCACTCGGCAAAGGATTTTTCAAAAAAAATCTTTGTCGAGTGCCTGCCACGTCACACTCGGCAAAGGGTGCCGTTAGGTTGATGGCGCCAGTTACCTTTGCTGGCGTGGCACTCGGCAAAGACTTCTTTGTCGACCAATTCTTTGCCGAGTGTGCTTTACCGAGAGCCGCACTCGGCAAAGCCTTTGCCGACGGCAAAGGTGCCTTTACCAAGTGCGGCCGGCACTCGGCAAAGGAGGCGGATCCAGCAGTGGATCATAAAGGTCCAAACATGCATCTAAATAATGTGATAAGTAAATCAACGCTCGTTCAGTGTTACTAAGGCCTATTACGTCTGTAGTATTAAAGTAATGCGTATAACTCACAGCAACATCTTTCCAGAAGGCAAGTGCCCCTAACAGGTATGTACAAGATTGTATAAAGCACATTTGATAATGTTTATTCGAAATAAATGAACCATGCTGACAAGATGGCGAATGCAGCACCGTCGGCAATAACGCCCACCATTGTCCTCCACGCAATGCCCTTCTTCTGCAGATCCAGGCACACCCAGAGATCAAAAGCCGCCTCCGTCAAGTTGGCGACGGTGTGCTCCAGCACCCACTCACCGCTGCCCTGAACGCGGCGGAACAGCTCTAGCTCCTCGCCACACACGTGGACGATAGCAGTCCTCTGCGGCAAAATGGAACCAAGGCCGGCGCCGGCGCCATGGACGACCATGAACGATGACGACGAACGACGGAGTAGACTCGTGTCCACTCGGGTGGCAGATCGATCGCCGAGAACGCCAAGCTGGTGCTGTCAATGGCGATGATCCTACTACCCTTCACCAAGCCCAGGTACAGGGATCCGTCGACGCGCCCAGCGGCGTACACGGAGCAGCGGGGATACAGGTCCTCATCTGATAACCGCCGACTCAGGAAGCGCCAGCCCCACTCTTCGCCGTTGCCTCTGGAGAATACGCAGGCGGTTGGGGCGGACACGCTGTTGAGGTGGCGGTGCAGCACCTTAAATTCGATATGGAGATGTGGCCGTCGTCGCCGTCGAGGAGAAAAACATCTTTAATCCCGTAGCGGAAGTCCCGCTCGTTCAGCGTCAAGGGACCGGAGATCGACCGGTGTTTGCGTGTTAGTGGGTCGTAGACGATGAGGCTTGGCACGCCGGAGTCTCCACACCACCCGTCGTTGCTTGTGCTGAGAAGGACGAGGCCGCTATGGCAGTCCGCGACGTGCCGACGCGAGTACTGCGTGTCGTCATCGTCGTCGAGGAAATCGTGGACGGAGAAGCGGCTGCCGTTGATGGCCGGCCGGGGAACGCCACTGGTGCTGATGTGGTACTGGCCCACGACGGTGGGAGGGTGGAGCGAGCTGGCGAGGCGGAGAAAGGCCCGGCCTTCGTCGGCGCCTCCGTCGGTGATAACGCGGCGCCACTGCTTGCAGACACGCCTCACGGATGAGGCAGAGCGGGGAGTCGACACGGAGGAGGATCCACCTGAGCGAGTCGTCGGGGAGGTCATGGATGCTCCTCGCCCCCATCGTCTCCTTCCAGTCCTTGCGCTGCCGTGGCCGCCGCCGCTGCAGCTCCAAGGGTGCCGTGGAGGATGGGAAGCCCTAACACTCGTAGCAAACTTTGGTCCATATACAAACTTTGGTCCGATCCGACCTGTTTCGCGGCACCAATCCGATGATTGTTGCTATGGGCCGCTTCCAAGCCCAGCCCATTTATATACGGTGCATAAAACAGCCGTGTATAGATTTTTTTACGAATATATGGTAGTACAAGATAAAATAATACTATTCCATTAGGGTTTTATTCTAAGAAGGCAAATTCAGAGTCATTTAATCCTTGGGGACAACAACTTCCTTGAAAGGGCAAAATTGAACCTCTAATTAAGCTCGGATATTTGATTACCTTGGGGTTATATAGAACCTCAAGAGAAATTATATATTACAGACTGCTAACCCAAACCGGCTAGCTAATTCCACATTTGTTTTAGCCTAAATATTATTTTATGAGTGTGCACGCTCTCGCCATGCAGAGTGCAAACCATTGTAACCATCCGATCCACAGATCCATCAGCGGAGCGCCCTGTAATCCATGACGAGTCTACCAGAGCACACGATTACCATGGAGATGCTGACCTCACAGCCACATCGCCACGTCCTAGGCACTAACCCGGTAACCCCTAACAATCACAGGCACCATCCATTCTCACCCCACCGGCAGAAAATTGCAGTCCACTCCACCTACGAAGGTCTTGAGGACCATTGGAGCCGAGGGAGGCTAGTGCCCTGCCGATGCTGAAAGGGCACACTCCCTAAAATCACCTCCGATTTGCTCCTATGCACTGTAGCCAAGGAGGAGGAGGGTTCGGGAAGAGCCGGGAGAGGGCATTTTCACATTGCGGCTACACGCTAGAGCGTGACTCCCAAACCCGAACCAACATGAGGGTAGACCCAAACACAAACGGGTGCCAACGATCGTAGTGATCGAGTATATTTAAAAAAAAAGAAAACTAACCGGTTCCGGTGGTGATAAAGCTAAATATCGCCATATATATAATAATGCTTCTGTGGTTATGCATAATGAGAGAAAACTAAAAAGTTTCATAAAAAAAATGAAAGAAAATAACAGAGCTCCCTCGAGCAATAAAATTATCCAAACACTATATATTTTTTGACGCTCGAAATGTCGAAGTCGTGTGAATATAGAAACATCTAAATAGATGATACAGATGAAATAATGTAATAGATAAGTAAATGATGCTAGTTCATCAATATGCCTTAAGAGCAGGCTCGTAAGAACTGAGGCCATGGCAGCGTGTAGTCGAAAATATTCCTGGTGCTCTGCTCCGGCAACACCCGCATCTGCAACGAATTTACGTCACTAGAGGAGAGAATTCCACTCTCCGCCGTTAGCTGTGGAGAATACACAGGCCTGACGGCCTGTAGCGGCGACGGCAGTGTCGAGTCAGAAGAGCAATCTAAGGCCTTGTTTACTTCGCCAAATTGGTGCTGGAATTCCTGTAGCGGAATTCTTATAGTATTTTATCTGTATTTGGTAAAAATTATCCAAACTTTTACTAATTAGGCTTAAAATGTTAGTCTCGCAAAGTACAACAAAACTGTGCAATTAGTTTTTGATTTCATCTATATTTAGTACTCCATGCATGAGCCGACATTTTGATGTGACGGGGAATAGGAATTCTGCATAGTGAATTCAGTGGCCAAATTTGGTGAACTAAACAAGACCTAAAATTCGATATGGATATACTGCAGTCGTCACCGTCAAGCAAGAAGGAGTCTTTAATAATGTCGTAGCCGTAATCGTGCTTGTTGGACAGACGCGAGCGAGACATTACCCAACGAGTTTTGTGTGTCATCAATAGGTCGTAAACAAGGTGGCTTAGGCATGCACCCGGCCCGTATCTCATGCGGAGAAGAACGAGGCCACCGTGGCAGTCGGCCACGCTCGACCTCGAGTAGTTGAACTGAAAATCGTCGATGGAGATTCGGTGGCGGCTACCGTCGATCGGCGACGAGGAGGGCACGAATCGGTAACCGCCACCGGAATAGTTTTGGTAGTGACCGATGATAGTCGGCGGGTGGAGCGATCTGGTGAGGCGGAGGAAGGCGCGGCCTTCGTTGGCGCCGTCGTCGGTGAGCGGCGCCACCGCTTGCTGGCGCACGCCGTGCGGATGAGCCACAGCGGGGAGTCAAGGCGCAGGAAGATCCGCTTGAGCAACTCGTCTG
Organism: Bothriochloa decipiens; assembly: GCA_023333625.1. Lineage (NCBI taxonomy): Eukaryota > Viridiplantae > Streptophyta > Magnoliopsida > Poales > Poaceae > Bothriochloa > Bothriochloa decipiens. The sequence goes on from CM041647.1 coordinate 5,154,280, forward strand.
GGAGATCATGCATGATCGTCGTCCCCATCCAGTCCTTGCTCTGTATCGCCTTCTCCGCTCCGGCTCCAAGGGCACCGTCGTGTGGAGGATATAAAACCCTAACACTCCGAGCGCGTTACGACGCGCTAGAGCCGGGACAAAGTTTGATCCGACCTGTTCTCGGCCCAAATCCAAGGATTGCTGTGGGCTGCCTCCTAGGCCAGCCCATGTGTAATGTTTGTCAGCTATTATGCAACACTCTGCCTAAAAAAAAAGAAAACCTAGCATTATGAAAAATGCAACACAAAACAAATTTGTTTGCTCCTCTTCATCAGGGCATAGCAAATCTCTCTTTACTCATTGGAATCATGGTGCCTGAGTCTGTAGTAATTGCTGTTCTCTTCCTTATTTTCTTATTTACTTCTTTCTTTGTTTCTTGAACCCCTGTTGTAACTTGCAGACCTAGGGACCTGTTCTTCTTACTTTAATTAAATTTCTCTGTACGTGCTACGGCTTCTCCAGTTTCCTAGAAAAATAATGCAACACAAAGCAAATCATATACTAGGATATGACCTTTCGTTCCATTTCTTGTTACTATATTATTAATATACTTACAAGAACTTGTGAAGGGCAAACTACAAAATTTTTTGTACGAAACTGGTTTGTATAGCCCAAAAGTTCATATGTACCGTGTACCACTAGACATAGACTAGCAGTCTACTCTCTCGGTCGTTGTCTATTTTGTATGAGGAACTGAGAGTAGTCCACTCTTTAATCACGTGAAATAGAACCACATTTTAATAGATTATTAGGAAGCTAAGTAAGATATATATATATATACATGCATCTATCACACTCTCCTTTATTTTCTATGAAAATTACTAGAGAACACTATATTTCAAGAGCTGAGTAGTACATAAATAAGTCGACATATCAACTCAAACAAAAAAGGAAAACACTTTGAACTAGAAATTATTAGGATTGAATTTTTTAACTGAAATACACTACTACAAAAATAAATTTAACGAACGAAATTTTTAGCGCCGGTTCTATCAAACAGCCGTAGCACCTTTTCTTCTCCATCTGTCTTCCTCTCTTCAAGCCGTTGTGAATGCCCCAGCGTGAGGGCGAGGGAGCAGCGCTAAGGCAGACATGGTGGGACGCCAACGGACATGGTGGATGCTGGTTAGGGCATCGCTCCACAGCTAGCTAGCCCGAACCTACAGAGCGTCGCGGATGCTGGTACTAACGGACCGGGACCCATCCCTGATGCGTGCGCTCCTTATTAGGATAGCAGCACACATGTATTCATCTTACCCGATGAGCCCCTACCCCCGAAGCTCGACCACCGACAAGGCACTAGTATTAGAGAAATGACCTTACACCGATGGCAAAAAAAAAGGGTATATACTCCCAGTTTCAAAATGGACCTTTGGTTTCGGTTTGGTACTAATTCCACCCTTTAGTCAAATCAAGATCTTCATTCCCAATTCCATACTACCGGTTCCCAAACAAAAACTTAAGGGGGGGTGGACCGGCATTACAGGTAGCTTCTCAACTCAGGCCACCGCCGACCTTGCCAGCGATGTCCCAGCCAATCACCCACCCCTGTAGTACAAGCCAGCCCTCCCTTAACATAGCTAGTGCTCGACCACGCCGGCTATCCCTGCCAACCCGGATGTCCTCTATCTGCTGTGTTTTCGGCACCGCCGCCGCCACCTCGCCCACCACTGATCAACCATCATGTTGCCATGTTGTGACCACCCCACTCATGTATCCAACCGGCAATCAATCTATGGTTGCGGATTCTCCATTTTTCACCACTGCCAACTGCAACCATAATATCCGCTGCATCGACGCGTCCGTCGGCAAGGATGCCGCCGCGCCACTCTGCCGATTGCCCGCTGCACCTGCCCCCTGCTCCCTTCTTCCTCATTTCTAGCGGTCAAGGGATCATGTCCGCCGGATAGTGATTGGACGCAAGGAGACCAATGATCTAGTGATTGGGTATATAGGATAAATGCAGCGACGGTTCCAAACTGGTGGTGATAAAGCTCAGCATTACAATCGGCTTTCAGCGTCACCGTGTTAAACCGGTTTTTGAGTCGACTAATGCTTCTGCAGTAATGAAAATGAGACCAAATATATAAAACAAAGCTCGCTCGTACAATGGAATTATCCAAACACTTTATTGGGACTTGAAATGTATGACTCGTGTAAAGTGCATACGTAGAAACATATCTAAATAGACGATATAGTAGATTAAGTAGTGATGGATAAGTAAATGGCCGCTCGTTTCAGCAAAATGCCCGTAGCTAAGGCCTTAAGCCTTTAAGGGCATGCCCGCATGAACTGAGGCCATGGCAGCGTGCAGTTGAAAATATTCCTGGTCTGACCATGGGTCTCCTCCGGCAACACCCGCCCTAGCTCCATCGTACATTCATCATCGTTAGAGAAGTTCCGCCAGTCCCACTCTCCGCCGTTAACTGAGGAGAATACACAGACCTTAGGGTCATCGCCATCGGGGAAGGTGTGGGGCCGGTAGAGCACCCTGTAATTCGATATGGAGATGTTGCCGTCAAGCAGAAAAACATCCCTAATGCCTCCGTAGCGGAAGCCCTGGTCGTACGGCGGACGCAGACGGGGGAGCCACCGTCGTTTGCGTGTCAATGGGTCGTAGACGACGAAGTTTGACACGTCGTCGTATGGACACGACGGCCCGTCCATCGTGCGGAGAAGGACGAGGCCGCCGTGGCTGTCGACGACGCTCGGGTGCTTGTCGCTGAAATCCTTGATGTAGAAGCGCCAGCCGTCAACGGGCAACGACGAGGAGCGCACGAACCGGGTGTCCTTGTGGTATTGCCCGACGACGGTGGGCGGGTGGAGCGACCTGGCGAGGCGGAGGAAGGTGCGGCCTTCGTCGGCGCCGTCGGTGACGGCGCGGCGCCACCGTTTGCTTGCGCACGCCGCGCGGATGAGCCAGAGCAAGCAGTCGAGGCGGAGGAAGATCCGCCTGAGCAAGTCGTCTGAAAGTTCGTGGATGCTCCTCGCCCCCACCGCCTTCTTCCGGTCCTTGCGCTGCCGCCGCTCCAGCTCCGTTGGCAGTGCGCCATGGAGGGTCGGAAACCCTAATGTCGCTGAGAGTGCGTTACGATCCGCGAGACCGGTAGCGAACCGGGCCATATATGCAGCCACGACGAATGCCGTGGCACTACACTCGTCCAAGGATTGCTGTGGGCCATATATTCAGTTTTCTTTTGAGGCCAAGCCAATCGAAACAGCATTTCAATTAGGCCTGGGCTTCAAAACCGGCCTAAGACAACCCACATGGAATGGGCAGCGGAACAGGTCATTCTGGCGTAACCGAACGTGGCCGTACTCCATTTCTGAACAATATAATTTTTATAAATTTAAGTTTATGATTATCTTTGTATGCTCATTTTTGTTTTTATGCTTCCATTTCTTCAGTTGTTGTAATGGAAATGAGGTTATCCTCGCATAAAAAAAAAATCTTCTTCAGTTGTTAGGATGATCTGGAGTTAATCGTGAACTCTAGCAATGATAGTGATGGTTGTTTGTCTCTTATATTGTCGCTAATAAAAAGATAAAAACTATGTGAAATGCATCATAGTTGGTAGTAAATTGCATCAAAGTTGAATGAACGAGCTAGTCTCTTGTTCTTAATCAATCCACTTGATCATGATGCGTCAGATGAAGTATGGTACGCCAGTGTAGTGCTTAGCTAATGGTTTAAACCCTATTCTGAATATTCCCTCCGTCCCAAAAACAATTGTGTTATCTTTTTTGAGAAGTTAAAAACTTTTACATGTGACCAAACAGTTACAAGAAAATATTAAAATTTATAGTATATAATTAGTATGATGAAAAAGATCATTTAATGTATTTCATAATAAACTTACATAAATAAATAAATGATTATAATATTTAAGAAATGTTTTACCAACATAGATATCTAGATACCATAACGACACTTACTTTGAGACGAGCATCTTGCTTAGCTACCCGTTTTTAATGTCATGGTGCTTGCTAGGTCTTGTTGTGTTTGTGTGCACGCAATAACCAACTGGTCAGCTGATCCTCTCTTAAACTAGGTACTTATTATAATATATTATTATACTATATATCGGCGCATTTATGTTGATTGAGTCAGCCGCGTTCCTGAAGATTATATTTTTATTATTATTCTCATATCCTGATGTCAGTTGGCCCTGAAAAACGGTTGTATCCTCAGGGCAGTTGACCAAAGAAATGAATTTCAGTGCATTGCCTACTTTATTTTGTATTTTTTTAAAACATATATAACTGTGGGCGATTGAAGAAATAGCAAACCAACCATACAAATCAAATGCTCAGTAGCAATAACTCAACAGCTCCTGAAAATTGATCTTCAATGGCCGTTTTTATTTCAAGCTCCCATGAAAATCTATAGTTAGGGATGGTTGAAAAACACGTCCCCAAAATGCATATTTTAAGAAAAAGGGACATGTAGGGGCGGCTCATGGCATCAAAAATTTCTTTGCTATATTTTCACCCATATTTGTGATTTCTAGAAAAATGATACGTAGCTTCAGCTCTATATCTACCCGCCCTACACATCATCAACCATCTATTGCCGCCTCTACAAGTCCCTTTACATGAGGCGGCTTGCCAACCACCCTTGCTAATTCTCAATTTATTGCAACGTTTGCATAGAACCGGCTAGGCCAACCGTCCCACAAAAGTCTACTTAACCACCCAACCTGTCAGCGATGCTTAACTCCCAAACTACAAAACCGCCTATTTTAACCTTTAAACTTTTTAAAACTAGTCAAATTAACCCTCCAGACGGTGGGTGGTGGTTATGCTACAGTAACCATTGTTTTATTCATAGTAAATTATAGAAAAATTATAAAACAAAAAATCCAGTTTTGTTGGACTTCACATCAGTAGATTGTACACAGTGAACATATATAGTTTGCTTTATTTTCAATGTTTTTGCGATAGCTTTACAGTGAACAAATCCAATATTTTTATACCCAAAACTTTGTACTAAAGCATATCATACTATATTTTTCATTATGTAGATCTACTCATGTAGAGTTAAAAAATTGAATTTTATATTTACAAATTATTTATGACTTATTTTGATTTTTTTCAAGTACTCAGCAGAAATAAATCAAAGGACAAAAACACTGTTAGATATATGTACTACGAAAAAATATATTCCGTAATGAACAAAATGCTAGTTTAATTAGCCAGTATCATAGACACCGATGGTAAATATTTTGTTTAGGAATGGTCAAATATATGATAGTTTGACTTTGAAAAAACCTACAATATTTTTAAAAAACAAAATTCTTGGGATGAAATAAGTAGTACAATTATAGGAGTGGGCAACATATCTAACGAAAGAGAATAGGAAACTGGAACTAGTAGACAAGGGACTTCTGGTATTTGGTATTTGCAGAAACTCCTCTTTTTTTATATATGGATGGCCTCAACCTGAAACCATCTCAAAAAATGGTTTCCAAAATGATGCAACTCTATAAATGCATTGGTAGGGAACAATATCTAAAGGCAACCATATCTAAAGCCGCCTCTACAAATGCGGCAATTTTACTACTGGAAATGTGTTCATCAATGACAATTCACTAGTGACGATGCCAAATTCGTCATAGAATGATAGGATTCTATGAGAAATTTGGTGCTTCGTCATGAGTCAGCAGTGACGGGGTTTGGCATGAAAAATAATGACGAAAAGGGAAAAATCGTCATACAATAATGAAACTAAATCATCATTGATTGTTTGGCTCTTGTTCCACCTCGAGGACATGGCATCGTGGTCCCACCAGCGGGCCCAACTTCGAGGACGTGGCGATGTGGACCCACCTTGGGGTTCCAACCTCGATGACATGGCAATGCGGTCCCACCAACGGGGCGTGCCGGCCAACAGGTAGCGCCGCGGGCCACGGTTCAGGTCGACCCGCGACATGCCGATGAACAGGAAGGAGCCTTATCACTGGAACACACGCGCTTTCATGAATGTAAGATACATGTTTTTCCATTTGTTCTGAGAACATGGCGATGACAGGGCGTACGAACCCACGAGTGGAACGTGGCGGCGAACACGTGGTGTTGCTGGCCCACGTTCCAGCTTGACCAGAAGCATGACCCTCCTTTTTTTTACTAAAAAAATTCTGCCGCAGCAGGGTCTGAACCTGAGAGCTCATGGTTAACAAGTAGGAGCCTTACCACCGGAAGTGCTGCGCCCTATAAGTGAACTGTGCCCTCGCAAGTCTATAAGTGAATTGTTAATTTTTTAAAAAAGTGTCACGTCTAATATGTAAATTGTTAATTAATTATAAAAATAACTTCCACCTAATAATTAAATTGTTAATTTTAGGGATATGCTATGAATAGCTTCAAGTCGTATCCCTGGATGAACAAACCAATCGAGAACTTTTAACTCCTTCAATTTCATGATTATAGGGGCAAAAAGCCTAAAAAACTGCAATCAAGAATTTTTAAATCCTTCAGTTTCATGATTATAGCGGCAACGCCTAAAAAACCTGCACCGTGCAGGTGTCGAACCTGTGATCACCCGGTGCAAAATAGACTGACAATCTAGCTTCAACCTGTTATCGTAAGGATTACTGGGGCAAAAGCCAAAAACAACAGCGCCGTCCAAAGTTCGGACCCAAGACCGAAACCCCATGCTGGTATACAGACTGAGCTAACCATCGCAGACAGGCAAGCGTCGATGCTAGTTAGAAAAATAAAAAAGCAAAAAATTAGGAGCTCCTAGGATTCGAAATTGTACCACCGGAGCGCTAGTCGAACCGCTTGACCACTGAACCAATACGCGTGTTGGCTACAGTTAAACAACTAATCCTTTAAATTGGCACCCACGGGAGCGCCGCAACTCCAACCACTTCGGGATGGAAAACACGGGACGACGTGGCGACTCACCACTGGTCCTGATCGTACCAAATCAATAAATACATCATATTTTATATTTTTAATCTGTAACTACCTCATATTAACTCCAAATCAGATCATTCTTTTTTCTACATTTTTATAAATTCATGATCCATCAAACGGTGATGTAGGCTGACACAAATTCTTTTTTCTCATTTTATCTAAAGTTCAAATTTTTTGGACTTGTTGATGCAAAGTTCTTATCTGCAAACACACTGAGCTAATACTCAAATTCGATATTCGAAGCGTGCCAGTCGATTTGACCTGTTAATCGACAAGGATGATAACTTGAATAAAAACCAAACGAGACGACAACGATGCGCTCCGACGTCAAAGTTCAGAATATATTCGATAACTTTTGAACAGATCAGCCGAGACAACAGCGATACGTCCGGAAGTCAAAGCCTGAATCGTGCTCGGTAGATGCGGAACTTGCAAGGTCGCTGGAGATCAAGTTGATACAGCCCGTCGATTCTTAAAAGAACTCGTTGAAAAAGAGAAAATATTTGACGAAGTCGTCGAAAAGTAAAGTGCTGGTAGAAGTAAATTGCGATAAAAAGTAGATTTGTTTATTGATGCTTCGATCCTCATTACAATGCCCTTCGGCACATATTTATACTCTACTATTCGAAGAATCCTAACTGAGTACGAAAAACTTAAATATAGAAAAAATAACCTTACTCCTTATACGACCTCTATCTCTAAAGGAAAGACATAAAACTCGTATAGGAACTGGACTCAGACTACACTTACGAAAATCATAAGCTCACATGATGCCGATCCTCTGTCCGTTTCTGTCATGATGAAGTTATCGGCATACTCTCTGGCATCGGCAACAATCTTCTAATCTTCGGCCTGTCTTATCGGCAATAGCCCTTCAGCTTCATCGGCAACAATCCTATAGCTTCCCGCCAGTCTCATCAGTAACAGCTCTTCAGCCTTATCGGTAACAACTCAGACCAATACACCCTTTATTGAAAACCATTCATCGACAATATCAAAAGTAATGCAGAAGACAAAATAATAACCAATCCTTTGCCGATTAGCTCAATTTTTGATTCTTATTGACACGTGCCGAAAAACGGTGTCAACACATGCCTCCAATTTTAGAGTATAAAATACTTTATGCACTCCAAGTCATGATTACCCACTGCCGAGCTGCCTGAACGTCCCCTCGAACATTGCGTGCGCCGCCATAAAAACCCTGTATCAATGGGCCCATAAAACACTTCCTCCGTCGCGGCCCATCCTTCACTCTCGATTCAACCCTAGCATTTTCTCTCTCCGGTGGCCACATCAGCAAGCAGTCTTCCGGCGAACTCGACTGGTGGCATTCTCAGCGGCAATCTTCCATCAGCATTCCTTGCTCTTCTCGGCTTCATCCGCAGCCATGGCGGTCAACTTTGAAGTCCCCAAGGTTAATTTTCTTCTCTATTCATCTTTTGATCTTTCTTCTCTCCTTTTTCGCATAGCCCAGGACTCCTTTTTATCTTCCTCTTTGACCTTTATTTTAGGAACTTTGCAATAAGCTCATCATCCCCACGCACCGAGATCGAATAATTTGCCTAGGCCCACTGGGGAATCCAGATCCGACCGATATCATTAACGCGGAAACCAACCACATCCCCTTCAGAGCTCAAAATTTCAATTTAGAACTTTGGACCGATACTTTCCGATCCTGGCCAAAGATCACCAAAGGATGGAAAGACTGGTACTTGAGGGTCGCTAGGTCGATGGAGGTTTATTGGGCAGAACGTAGATTAGATCAATGCATCAGACTGTCCATTGCTGATATGGAGAGGAATGAATCAATGTTGATCGCTGCCTCTTACTTCTGGTCTGACACCATGAATGCCTTCATATTAAAACATGGACCAGTCTCTCCAACTCTTGCCGATGTGTTTATGCTCACTGGCCTGGACATATCAACTACCGATGACAACACTCTATTCCAAAGGAATCCTGAATATCGACTGACTACTCGAAACATCGGCGGTTGGACTGGATACATCAAGGAATATCAAAAATCCGGATCGGTCAGTCAGAGGGAGCATTCAGCTTTCCTGAATATGTGGCTAGAAAAGTTCATTTTCTGCGGCAGAACAGTTGGACCAACCAATATGCATCTATCTGCAGCAGAGATGTTAGCTAATGCGTCAAACTTCCTCTTGGCCGATACCTTGTCGGTTCAGTCTATCATCTCCTCCACCAAGTTTCACAAAGGCTGTTACAAGACAAGTCCATCGGCAATTTGGGAGGTCCTTGGTGGTTCATCAATATGTGGCTGAATGCACATATGCACAAGTACCTTCATTTTGATTTATTTGCCCAGCAGTTCCCTCGAGATCTTCCTAAAGATTACCAACTTGGGGAAGATGAATCGGCAACATGCCCCCCCTTAATTTTGGAGAAGCGTTAGCAGTACTTTTAGGGGCAGAGGCAAGCAGAGCCCAAATCGGCAATTTCTTCCAAAGGCTCTACGTTGGCATTCCTCATGAGCTCCGGGCCTGGGTCCCTTACATTGATGAAGAAGCAAGGTTCCATCTGCTCTTCAACTTTGCCGATGATGCCTTGAATAAAGACGTTGAGATCCTCAATGCAATGATCACCCCCTGTGCCATCCTGGTCAACATGTTTGGAAGTGGGAAGAATATCAATACTACATATGAGTTCTACAATCCATCGGCAGTAGCAAGACAACTAGCTTTCGGGCAACTGCCCATCAAACTCTGCTATGCCGATGTGATTAAGCCGAGAGAAATTATCACTAGCAGCATGGATTGGTGCAAGATAGTCACCCTTCCTCCTGATGCCGATACCTCTAATGTTGACCTGACCGATTGGGTACCAGCTTCCTTCGTCACTAAATCTTTCAAATTATGGTGGCAAGAGTGGAAAGAGCAACAATTCTTCGCATCTCCTCACTTCTATTGGAATCTCATCGACCCTGATCATGCCATACCTGCCGATGCAGTAAGTTTGACCATCTGCACTTCTCCCAATTCTCTTTTTCAGTCTATCGGCAACTAACTCCTTTTCAGCAGGTTGATGACCCGATTCCAACATTGAGCAAGAGTGGCAAAGTCATAAAGCTGCAGCCAATATCCCCAATATCCATAATCGGCCACAAAGCTCCCTCATTAGATGCTCTGATGTGCCGCGGTCGTTCCAAGAAGAGCTCCTCCAAATCAAAATTGACCAGAAGTATGGCTGCTCCATTAGACACGGCTGCACCCTCAGCACGGACATCCAAGGTAACTATCTTATTTTCTTCTGTGTGTGCCGATTACCGTGATATACTGATCTCATATTTCAGGGTTCAAGTTCTACATTTGTTGAATCCTCATCGGCAATTCACCCTTCATCTCCACCTGCTGCACCTTCATCGCCACACCTCGTCATCCTTGACGATTCTCCAGAGGTACCCCTCAAATTAAACTCTGACCATCGTATCAGCACCTTTACTCATCTGCTTTTCTCACAGCATCAAGTAGTCGCGTCGGCAACTGCCCTGAGTGCGCAGACATTTCAACCATCCATTGCCGATGCCCCCCAACCATCCAGTGCTGATATTTTACAGCACAAGCGTAAGGCTTCATCGGAGGACGAGTCTCAATCAAAACGGGCGAGGCTTACACCAGCTCCAGTCGCATCATCGGCATCCCCGCCTTGCCAGACATCGCCCGATGCTCCTGCGCAGGCTTCCCCATCGGCAACTGTTCTTCAATCGGCAATGATACCTGTACAAGAATCTTCATCGGCACTGGCGTTGTAGCAGCAACCAACCGAGGCACCCATGCAGGAAACACCATCGGCAATCATATCTCAAGTTGCTTCTGAAACGACCTTGATTTCCGCGAAGGGAAATCCACAGTGTCGGAGTGTAATATGACCATTTAAATCACATTACCCGATAACAATTGAATCCATAATCCATACATCGAACAAAAGAGTGCAAATAGAGGGAGTTACAATAACTTATTACATCGCCATAGGGCAAAATCAGAGTTCATGCAGCATAACAATAAAAGCTTGAGGTGCGGAAGCTATCTTCTTCTCTCCAACTTGAGCGTAGGCACGAAACCCTCAATCGCTGTACTCCCCAGATGAGTACTCACTCCTTGAACCTGAAACCAAATTTTCAGTACGATTTGTACTGGCCACACTCCCACCCTATGCATTGCTTTGTGGAAGTGGGTGCAAAAATAAGGGTATCTCAAAAGGAACCTATAAAGGCTGGGTTTTCCTATGCAATGTTCAAGTATATAAAACAAAAGTATAATTAACAAGTTTTAAACACAAACCCATTCCCTTCATCTATCTCCATCCATATCTGTAGCATCATCTCATCTCCCCCAACACCCTCTCAGACTCTGGTCGACAAGCCAACTCCCTCTTGGCTTGCCTTAGCGGCCCGCAGCCCTCAAACTGGCTCACGGCCGGAAAACACACTCAGAGGAAGGTAGAACACTCTACTCACTAGTCCGGTGCATGCGAAACATAGGAAAGGTCCATAGCCGAAGATTCGGCATATGTATCGATTGATCAACCATACACTCTGCAGAGGTTTCACTAATCCACCAGATAACCATCATCGATGCACGCGCGCACCTAGGCAGATTCTGGGCGCCTACTGCCATAGGCGATGCCACTCTACCATCCAGCACTGGATCACTGGAACTGTGAAGAGAGCATGTATCCGCTCCCGAAGAGGATGCCATGCCATGTACCCACTCCCGAAGGGGGTGCCATGATCGTCTCGGTAGGGTGTTAGCTCCATCCCATGCATATACCTTCCTATCACTTCTCGCCTAGCAGTAGTGGCATCGACCTATCCAGCGGTTCGGCCGTCTCCCCCCCATGGAGAGCGAGTGGAAAGCGAGAGATTCCTAGGTCCGGATACCAGCGCAACAGTTCCTAGATTTGACCAAACCGGGATATCTTCATCAGGGTTTATCTTTAACGTGCTACCACGGCACCTTCATCCCGGGCTCCACCTTTCTGAGGATCACACCCAAGGACCACCATCACATCTCAGTTAGCCCGCCACAGGCTCCTCTCATGGGAATGTCCAGAACCATTCCCTGGCAAGACTTGCTCCAAAAGCTCGTCGTAGATCCCGGCTCGATCGACTCAACCCTCACCCTACTCCCTGCCGTAAGCTCCACCCCAACCCGGATATAACATCATTAGCTCACATGCTCATCTGAAACATCAACTCACACATCCAGCCTGGCACCCTCCAGGCCTTCCCCGGGTTCATCACGTCGCATCAAAATATAAGCGAGTGAAGTATAGAAATTATAAGTATAGCAGATAAGCAGGTGGCTATCATAACAGCGGGTAAGCAGGTGATAGTTTACAACAAGGTAGGGCTCATCAAATAAATACTCTATCATGCAGTCCTAGCACAGGCATAGCATTATAGCAACATGAATTTAGAGCACTAGCCATACTATAATTGTCATGCGTAATGGGACCTACGAGGTTGGATGGTGTGTGGCACCTTCACTGACGTAGCTGTCGGACTTCTCCTGGTAGTCACTATCGTCAAGCTTGTCCTCGCTCGAGCCTGTAACGAGATTTAACGGTCGCGGAAGCGACCCCTATAGATTAGCACAAAGAACGAATGCAAAATAGAAGATCCAAATACACTCAAACATAGCCTAGATAGATAGGGCTCGATTTATAGAAAATTTGGATATGTGGATCATAATTTTCTGAGCTCGTATGAATTAGTTATGAATTTTCAAAGATTTAACCATTTTCTGAAAAGAGAAAGGGGCTCGAGGGGTTACGGTCTCAAGGTTACGATCTCGAGGGGTATGCTCTCGAGGGGTACTGTCTCGAGGGGTAGAACTCGAGGGGGTTACGGTCTCGAGGGCACGGTCTCAGGGTTACGGTCTCGAGGGGCTACGGTCTCGAGGACATTGTCTCGAGGGGTACGCTCTCGAGGGGTATGGTCTCGAGGACACGATCTCGGGGGCTACGGTCTCGAGGGGTATGCTCTCGAGGGCATGCTCGAAGACGGAAAACTGCTCTGCTTCGACAGCGGTGCTCGGCCGGTGATGGCGAGGTTAAACATCCGACGAGGGCTGCTCCAGGACTTCGCCAACTCGTGCATCGTCCTCGGGTCGCCAAGGCGAACACGAAGGTGGTCATCAAGTCGGGGGCTTGGTCCCGGCGACGTGCTTTTACGGCGGACAGCGCTCGAGGGTGACGGTGCTCGAGGTGTAGAACTCGAGGGTCTACGCGTCGAGGTGTCAAACTCGAGGGTCTGTCCTCCGACAGGTCAAACTCAAGGGTCGGTTTGTCGAAGGGTCAAACTCGAGGTTCAGCTCGAGCGCGTGATCCATCTCGGACGAGATCGGCTCGAACGCGGAGTTCCTCCACGGCGATCGACGGCGGAAGAACCCTCGATTCCTGGTGCCACAAAGGATCTCCGGTGCCATTAACCCGCCCATCGGTTTCGGGACTTCACGACGGTCACGTCGATGGGCTTCAGGGCGACAGCTTCACTTCCGTGTCGAGCTCGACGGCAGACGGTGGCTCGATGGCGACGGTGCCCGTTGTACACTTCACACCGAGTCACTACAGCTCCAATTGGTGGTGTAGATGGACGGTTGGAGTCACGCAACATCTGCTCGAGGTGCCGGCGGTGACCAAAACACACGGCGGAGTCCGCGCGGGCAGCAACTCCCACGGCGGAGCTTCGATAGGTCCTCGGTGCACGGCAACGGCACTCCGAGAGGGTCCACGGTCTCCGTCTTTCCCACTCGATGCAGCTCGTCACGGTGGAGCTTCCCGGCTTCTTCCTGCTCCTCGAGGGTGGTCGATGGTGGCAGGAACGACGGTGAACGACGGCGTTTTGGAGCGGCAACGTACTGACACGTCGACGACAAGGTGGTTCGGGTCGATGCTCTGGTGAGGCAAACACAGAGCTAGGGTGTGCACGGGGTCCGTCTCATCAAGGCGAGCGTGGATCCGGAAACAACGGAGGTCGAGGCTCAACAGAAAGGCGACTGGGTGATCTCGCCACGGCGGAGCTTGGCGCGCGGCGATGAACTAGGCGGCTTCCATTCCGGCATCCTCCCGATGCCGTGGTCCGAGGGGCTCGGCTAGTCTCATGTGTGTGTGCGGGTGTGTCCAGTGAGGTCGGTAGTGACCTGGGCCTACGCGCTCACGGCGGAGCGCCATGGCCAACAGCACGGCGGAGGGTTCGAGAGGGCGGCGATGGCGGTGCTCACCGACGGTCGAAGAGGATGGAGGTGCGGTACAAGTCCAAGCGGCTCCGGCTCGCGATACTGCTCCTCCTTCCTGCCCTTGACGCAGCAGCAGCGGCTTCGAGTCGACGATCTCCCTCCTCAGCTCCGGCGGCGGCGTCTTCTTCTTCCCCGACTCCTTCCTTCCCCTTCAGCTCTTCTCCAAACGAGGCTGGTAAGGTGGAATGGGGCTTCACCAGAGCGGTGGCGGCGATCTGGGAACCCTAGGGTGCCGGGGTGCTTGCTTTATAGGGCGGACGCGGTGGTAGGTAGCAGACGGACGGCCGATCACAGCTTTGCTTGATCGAGCGGTCAAGGGATGTCCAGGTCAGCAGCTGGGGTTCGAATTGGGTCCAGAGAACAGCGAGAGGGGGCTAGGTAACGCTGGGTGTCGAAGTTCTTTGTGGCGGCAGTGTTCCACTGTGGTGACAGCGCAGGTGCGCGCGCGCGCGGAGAATGTTGCCTGCGGCCGTGGGAACTTTACGCGGGCTGGTCGGTCCAGGTGGCTTGCGGGCGCGCGTCGATGCGGGGCGACACTGGATCGAGCGGTCAAGGGAGGTTGCTTAGAAGCGACGCTGGGGAATAGTGCTAACGCGAGCACGCACGGCCGGTCGGGTGACCTCAGCGGGCGCGATGACACGTGGGTCCCATTGCGGGGCCCCGTCGTCAGCGACTCATCGGCAACGGTGGCTCGGTGCGGCGCGCGGGCGCGCGCGGCTCTTGCTGGGCCGTCGGACTGGTTGGGCCGCGCAGCGCCGGGTCGAGCGGCGAGCAGGGGTCGAGCGGCAAGCAGGGGTCGAGCGGCGAGCAGGGGTCGAGCGGTTGGGCTGCTCGGGCCAGTTCCTTCTTTTCTTTTTCCTTTTCTTAACCTTTTTCATTTTCAAATATATTTTTATATATACTTATATATATATATGGTGTGCTTATTTTGTGCAACAGAATAGTGAGCATACATGGCCCAAATAATGCTAGGGTATTATGCCCTTAATATTTATTTGTGAAAATAAATATTATGTTGTCATTTTTAATAATCAACACATAAACCAAATAAAAATCCAACTCACTCTTTTAATGCAACATGATGATTGAACTATTGAAACATTAAAATGTAACATGTGAACATAGAGCATGGTTATGAGATATTAATTAATTTGCAACATGTGAATGCCATGCATGTCATGCTAGGGTTGATGCATATGTAAGGGGTAGATGACGACATGTCGCACCACATCACTCAGGGTTTTGTCGAAAAATTTTATAGTTCGAATTTTTTGGGTTGTTACAGCTTCCTCCAGCCAAAGTCGAGAAATTGCCTTGAAACAAGTAAGTTAACTTCCTTAGTTAATTTTTGACACTCATATCCTTTAGCTAATAACTCTTCCCTTTCAGGAGCAAGATTCCCCCGATAGCCTATTCTCTTTCTCTATTATTGGAGACATTCCTGATGATGAAGAGAACAAAGAAAGCTCCACCCCAACCTTCGAAGCCTTATCATACGAAATCAAATCTAGGCTGGAGACACTGCTATCCCTGCTGCAATAGGAAACTTCTCAATTAATCCAGGATTCTGATTCTACCAGGGCAACTTTCAAGGCAATCCGAGGCCAGATTCCTGCCGATGTTGAAGAAACACTTTTCCAAGCCGCACATCTAGAGAGTCGGCAACTTCAGTATCAAAAAGCTGCTCAATGTATTGCCGATAGAGCTACCCAGGCATGACTCTAGGAAGAGATGATGAAGTATAAACAATCTGCCGATGAGAAACATAAAGACATCAGCAAATTAGAAGCCTCCCGCATGGAGCTGGAAGAGAAGATTTCCCAATTATCGGCAAAGAGAGAAGCTTTATTAGCGGAGCTGAAAAAGGTTGAAGAAGCCCTAGATACAGTCACTCAAGAGAAAGCCCAAATGCCTGACGCTATCAAGATTCTTCAGCAGGAAAGGGACAACCAAGCCCTCAAGACACTGGCCCTTAAGAAGAAAATCAAGCCAGTAGAAGGCAATGCCGATGAAGACGTAAAGACAATAGAGGAAGCCAACCAGATTCGCCTGCGTGCGATATCGGCAATTCAGTCACTACGGAACTTGTAAACTTCTTTTCCATCGGCAAAGTAGTGCATCGGCAACTTGTAAAACTTCATATTAACGTAGCGCCGATATATTCTTATTGAACAAGTATTATATCTGTTTCTTCACGCATCCATCCAAATACTAGGATAATATCTCTTCAGATATTTACTGTTCAAGGCTCTTGGAAATATTTCTCCTTCAAGAGTTTCTAGGATATAAGCATTACCAGGAACGGACCGATTTACTCGATAAGGACCTTTCCAATTAGGAGACCACTTGCCAAACTTTGCACTCTTAGTCCCAATCGGTAAAATCAGTTTCCAGACTAGATCACCATTAACAAATTCCTTCACCTTTACCTTCTTGTCATACCACCTAGCAACTCTTTTCTTATTCTCTTCAATGCTGAGTAAAGCCTTTAGCCGATGACCCGCCAAATCTTCCAACTCATCTTTCATGAGTGTATTGTAATCATCGGCTGACAGTTGATCTTGATGAAATATCTGCCTCGAACCGGTCTTTATTTCCCAAGGCAAAACCGCGTCATGTCCATATACCAACTGATAAGGCGACACCTTAGTAGCACCATGACAGGCCATTCGATACGACCATAAGGCCTCGTTCAAAACCGTGTGCCACCTCCTGGGATTTTCCTTAATCTTGCGCTTAATGAGTTTAATAATCCCTTTATTAGATGCTTTGGCCTGACCATTAGCTTGAGCATAATAAGGAGAAGAGTTTAAAACCTTAATTCCCATCTCATCGACAAATTCATCAAACTCTCCTGAAGTGAACATGGTTCCTTGATCGGTCGTAATGGTCTGAGGAATACCGAACCGATACGCAATATGCTCCTTCACAAAATCAATCATGTTGGCCGACGTCACATTTTTCAAAGGAACTGCCTCAACCCATTTTGTAAAGTAATCGGTGGCAACGAGGATGAATTTATGCCCTTTGCTTGATGGTGGATAAACTTGACCGATGATATCAATAGCCCATCCTCGAAACGGCCATGGCTTAATTATAGGATTCATTGCCGACGTGGGTGCCCTTTGAACGTTACCGAACTTCTGACACTCTTGACACCCTTTAAAGTACTTGAAACAATCTTCGAGTATTGTTGGCCAGTAAAATCCGTTTTGCCTGATCATCCACTTCATCTTGAAAGCCGACTGATGTGCACCGCATACTCCTTCATGAATTTCGCCTATTAAACTCTTTGATTCTTCTTCACTAAGACACTTGAGCAAAACCCCATCCATTGTTCGATAATATAACTCATTATCTAGGAGCACGTACTTAGTAGCCTGAAACCTTATACGCCTTTCGACCTTCTTAGATGGATCCTTCAAGTAATCGACAATCTCCTTCCTCCAATCATCGGCGCCAGTTGCCAATGTCAGCACTTCCTAGATCTGTTGGTACCCCAAAGCATGCTGTGCTAGCTGATTAGCCTCTTCATTATGCAACCTGGAGATATGTCCAAGGCGAAAACATTTAAACTCCTTCAATAATTGTCGACATCTTTCATAATACGAGATTAAAACTTCACTTCGACACTTATATATTCCTGCTAGCTGATTAATAACTAGCATTGAATCACCAAAGATTTCAACAGCATCGGCACAGACTTCTCTGAGTAACTCTAATCCTTTCAACACAGCCTGATACTCAGCCTGATTGTTTGTCGATGTGGTAGCAATCGGCAATGAGAATTCGTATTTCTTCCCTTGAGGTGATATCAACACAATGCCGATGCCTGCTCCTTCTCCACATGTAGAACCATCAAAGAAAAGTGTCCATGGTGCAATCTCTAAAAAGTTTATCATGCCGCAATGCTGAGTAATAAAATCGGCCATCACTTGTCCCTTGACTGCTTTAACCGATTCATACCGCAGATTGAACTCTGATAATGCTAAAATCCACTTGCCGATTCTTCCACTTAGAATTGGCACTGACAGCATATATTTGATCACATCGTCTTTGCATATAACAGTGCATTCGGCCGTTAACAGATAATGCCTTAATTTAACACAGGAGAAATATAAGCATAAGCATAACTTTTCAATGGCCGAATACCTGGTCTCAGCATCTACCAACCTTCTGCTTAGGTAATAGATTACACGTTCTTTCCCTTCAAACTCTTGGATTAAAGCTGACCCAATGACTTCATCATCACCCGACAAATACAACTTGAAGGGTTCTCCGTGTTGAGGTGGAACTAGCACTAGAGGATTCACCAAATACTTCTTAATTTCTTCTAAAGCCAACTGCTGTTCTTCTCCCCACATGAATTCCTGATCAGCATTTAGCTTCAACAATGGATTGAAAGCTTTGATTCTTCCTGATAAATTAGATATGAATCTTCGAATAAAATTAATCTTGCCGATCAGAGACTGTAGTTCGGTCTTATCAGTAGGAGCAATCACTTTATTGATGGCATCAATGGACTTTCTGCTAATTTTAATACCCCTCTGATGCACCATGAAGCCTAAGAATTGTCCTGCCGATACACCAAATGCACACTTGTTGGGATTCATTTTCAACCCATGTTTCCTTGTGCACTCCAATATCTTCTGCAAGTCAACCAGATGATTTTTGAAGTCTTCAGACTTAACCACCACATCATCTATATAAATTTCAACCAACGTGCCAATGTATTCATGAAAAATATAATTCATAGCTCTCTGATAAGTAGCACCGGCATTCTTCAAACCAAAAGCCATGACTATCCATTCAAGTAACCCCATATGACCTGGACATCTGAAGGCAGTCTTGGAGATATCTTCTTCGGCCATAAAGATTTGATTATATCCGGCGTATCCATCCATGAAGCTAATAATCCGATGTCCAGCAGCAGCATCAATTAATAAATCAGCAACGGGCATCGGGTAGCCATCCATCGGTGTAGCTTTGTTAAGATTCCTAAAATCAATACAGACACGAAGTTTCCCATTCTTCTTGTAGACAGGAACCACATTAGAAATCCATTCAGCATATCGGCATTGTTGGATGAACTTTGCTTCAATTAATCTTGTTATTTCATCCTTAATATCAGGTAGCACTTTAGGATTGCATCGGCGTGCTGGCTGCGGATGCGGCCAAAATCCTTGTTTGATAGGTAGCCAATGTTCAATAATTGATCGATCTAACCTGAGCATCTCTGTGTAATCCCAAGCAAAACAATCCTTATATTCTTTCAATAAAGCATTCAATTGTTTTCTGCTCTGGAGATCTAACTTAGCACTAACAAAAGTTGGCCTCAGCCTACCGCCATCACCAATGTCTACTTCTACTAAGTCATCAGCCGATGTAAACCCATGGCCCAATTTTCCATCATCGGCAAACCTATCCATTATAACTCATCTTCAGACCCGACTACTTGGATCGGTGGTAGCTCATAATCGGAAATTCTGAGAAACTCTGAATCCCATGCTTCTCCTGATATACACTTGGACCGCTCGTAAGTTTCCGACTCTGCCGATGCAATTATATAAGATGAATCACCAGGGACTACTTCAGTCTTATTTTGCACCCACTGTACAAGGCACTGGTGCATTGTAGAAGGAACGCAGCAATTGGCATGAATCCAATCCCTTCCTAATAGCAGATTATAAGCACCTTTACCATTGATGACAAAGAACATGGTCGGCAATGTTTTGCTGCCGATGGTTAACTCAGTGCAAAGCGCTCTCTTAACTGGTCATATATTACCTTCAAAGTCTTTAAGCTTCATATCAGTTTTAACCAGATCTTGATCTCCTTTCCAAAGCCTTCAAAACATGACATATGGCATGATATTAATTGCAGCTCCCCCATCTATGAGTATCTTGGATACTGGCTGCCCATCAACTCTGCCTTTAACAAATAAAGCTTTGAGATGTGTCTCTCATCATCGGTAGGCTTCTCAAAAACGGCCATCATTGGATCCAAGGTCAACTGAGCTACTTGTTCGAAAGAAACAACTTCCTCTTCGTCACGGTAAGTGCCAGGAATTCCATCGTCAACATGAAAACCATGTTGATATCTGCTGATGGGCTTTCATCTTTGTGCTTTGGTTGCCACACTTGAGACTTCACCCCACGGGAGTTTTCTTCTTTGCGCTCACGTTGCATCTTCCTTTTCTGAGTTTTTATCAGACCTTTAGGGCACCATTGAGGAAGCTTTGTCTTCCAGACAGGCTGATAACATTTCGTATTCGAATCTGAGCAGTTTATATTGGGATCTCTGTAGAGTATTGCTTCATTGGGAACTCTTGCATTGGCCATCATCTCGAGTTCTTCCTGATCCATCAGAAAGCAGTCGTCATGCCTACCCAGCCTTTCATGTACACTGGTTCTACCCCCCAGCCGATCATACACTGATGTCCTTCCTCTGATTGGCTCATTGACACACCATCTCTGATCGCCATAATACGGTCCTCTTTTTGTCCGATCGGCTCGATCGTAACCATTGCACTCAGGGCAGCTATCAACAGTAGGCAATTTAATGCCTTCTTCCTAGCAATAAATGAAGAACGGGCATCTTCAATGATCTTCATGCCGATGCCATTCTTCCCGACGTAACTCTTCCTGTTGCTGCCGATAGCGATCACCTGAAATTCTATAGGGAGCAGGTCTAGGAGGTCATCTGGAACTGCTGCTTTCTTCAACTGCTCTTTTTCCTCTTAAGTCATCGGTGGTTACTTGATTTTTGGGATCCACCGATGCGTTCCTCTTAGCATTGCCGATGTTAATACTCTGGTCTTGCTCACGGCATCCACCATGTTTGCTGGGAAAGGGTGCTGATCAATCTTCATCGGCCTTTGAGCTTTAGAGTTATCAAACTTAATTCTCCCGGACTCAATAGCCGATTGCAATTGCTGCCTGAATACTTTACAATCATTGGTACTGTGCGAAGTTGCATTATGAAATTTACAGTACCTCATTTTCTTTAGTTCTTCTGCCAATGGGATCACATGATTAGGTGATAGCTTGATTTGGCCCTCTTGAAGCAGCAAATCAAATATTTTATCGGCCTTAGTGATGTCAAATGTGAACTTCTCTGGCTCCTTTTGACCAAAAGGACAAGATATTGGCTTCTTACCTTTCACCCACTCAGTCAGGCCGATAGTTGGTTCTTCATCTAAGTCTGATTCCTCTGCTTCTTCTACAAAGGACACCTTTTTACTCCAAGTCTTTCTAGGTTCTGGAGCTCGAGCGCCTTGGTCAGAAATCCTCTACACAATATGGCTTAAACTTTCAAACTCCTGAGAATCGTATTTGTCTCTAAGGTGCGGCAACAGACCCTGAAAAGCTAACCCAGCCAACTGGCGATCATCAAGCACCAAGCTGTAGCATCTGTTTTTCATGTCTCGTACCCTTTGCACAAAGCTCTCCACCGATTCGTCACTTCGTTGTCTCAATTTCACTAAATCAGTAAGCTTCTTCTCATGGACACCAGCAAAGAAGTACTTGTGGAACTGTCTTTCCAAATCTGCCCAAGTATGAATAGAATTCGGCGGCAATGAGATAAACCATGTGAATGCCTATCCAGACAATGAAGATGAGAATAATCAAACTCTTAATTCATCCCTGTTAGCTTCTTCTCCGCACTGGATGATAAAACGATTGATATGCTCCATTGTTGATGTATCATCCTGTTTAGAGAACTTAGTAAAATCTGGTACCTTGTACCGATTTGGAAAAGGAATTGAGTCATATGCTGGAGGGTACGGAGTCCGATAAGAGTAAGTATTAATCTTGGGCTGAATCCCAAATTGCTCTTTCATCACTTCCGTAATCTTATCGGTCCAAAATGCATCTTGATCTTGCCGATGCACTGGTTGAATTTCTGCTGGAGGCGCTGGCTGATATGCTTCTATGTGTCCTTGTGGTACTTGGTTTGAAGGAATCGGCATATTCACAGCACCAGTCTACGGAGCAAAGCTCATCGGCTATCTTGCCGATGTTTGATCCTGAAAAGTTGCCTGTGGACAATACTGCTGAGTCCCCATCACCTGGTAGCTTGGCTGAATAGGATGTTGTTGAGCTGGCACTTGCCCTGACCAATTGTGATTATAACTCATCGGCACCTAACTTGCCGATGGCTGATACCTCGCTGATAATTGATGCTCTTGTATGATTGGATGATAACCAGCATAATTGCCTTGATTTGTAGGTAACCCAGATTGAAATACAAACGGCACTATGGGTTGTCCTGCAGTAGAAACCTTCTGTTGCATTGGCGGAGAACTTGCCAATGGATTCGCATAAGATGTCCACTGCGGAGGCGCATGAAATCCCATTGTCAATGGCTGTGTTGTAGGAGGTGTAGTAGAATAATGTGATACCTGGGTCATCGGTTGGACCACAGTAGCCGATACCATAGGACTCTTTCCTGCTACATCATGTACCTGAGGCAATCCAGAATTGGCGATAGATGGTCCTAGAGGCATCCCATATCCCCACCAATTAGCTGCAACCTGGCTGTGTTGACCTGAAGGACCTGACATTGCCGATGCTGATAGGTCTGTACCCAATTGAGTGATCTGCCTTTCTTGAGACGTTAGATCTGATCTTATCAGTGTGGCTTCAATGTTAGGTGATCCTAATAAAGATGGAGGAGTAGGAGCTTCCATACTCTCAATGGCTGGAATTGCCGATGGAGTACTGACAGATGCCGATCTCGGCTGATGATATACCGGCCCGACATAACCTGGTGCTTGTCCTTCTCTTAATGTTTGCACAACAACATTGTAAACAGTATTGGACAGCACGGTGGAGTGGTTGATCAAAGCATGATTCAATGCAGAATTAACCATCTCCTGTAATTTTCCAGGGTTGGAGTCAAAAGTTACCTGCCGAGGCAACGGCAGATCTTACTTCTGGATTACTTCTCCACCCCTATTTTTGCTGAAAGACTTCAAGTAGAGCTACCTGTAATCCTCCATAGCTTTTTCCATGGCTAGCTTCTGATCTTCCTTGAGATCTGACTCTGATATCTCGATGATGTTCTCTGGATTGATATCAGCAGGGTTCTTCATGATAAATCTGTTGACTTGTCCCACGAGCGTGCCAAAAGATGTGTTGATGCAAAGTTCTTATCTGCTAACACACCGGGCTAATACCCAAATTCGATATCCGAAGTGTGCCAGTCGATTTGACCTGTTAATCGACAAGGATGATAACTTGAATAAAAACCGAACGAGACGACAGCGATGCGCCCGGACGTCAAAGCTCAGAATATATTCGATAACTTTTGAACAGATTAGCCGAGACGACAGTTATACGCCCGGAAGTCAAAGCCTGAATCATGCTCGGTAGATGCGGAACTTGCAAGGTCGCTGGAGATCAAGTTGATACAGCCCGTCGATTCTTGAAAGAACTCATTGAAAAAGAGAAAATACTTGATGAAGTCGTCAAAAAGTAAAGTGCTGGTAGAAGTAAATTGCGATAAAAAGTAGATTTGTTTATTGATGCTTCGATCCTCATTACAATACCCTTCGGCACATATTTATACTCTACTATTCGAAGAATCCTAACTGAATAGGAAAAGCTTAAATATAGAAAAAATAACCTTACTCCTTATACGACCTCTATCTCTAAAGGAAAGACATAAAACTCGTATAAGAACTGGACTCAGACTACACTTACGAAAATCATAAGCTCACATGATGCCGATCCTCTGTCCGTTTCTGTCTTGATGAAGTTATCGGCATACTCTCTAGCATCGGCAACAATCTTCTAATCTCCGGCCTGTCTTATCAGCAACAGCCCTTCAGCTTCATCGGCAATAATCCTCTAGTTTCCCGCCAGTCTCATCGGTAACAGCTCTTCAGCCTTATCGGTAACAACTCAGACCAATCCACCCTTTATTGGCAACCATTCATCGGCAACATCAAAAGCAATGCCGAAGACAAAATAATAACCAATCCTTTGCCGATTAGCTCAATTTCCGATTCTTACTGACACGTGCCAAAAAACGGTGTCAACAGGACTATTCGAAATGAACTTGGATGCAGAAATGACTAAAACAAAGGTTGTTGATCATGACGAGACCTACAACTTTGTAGTTAATGATTATTTCATTTGAAATCATTTACGGTGTCAAAATTTAGATATTATAGCAATTATTTTACTACAAGCTTATACACCCATAGTATGTCCACATACCAAGTTTTAGGGTTTTTTTACTACTTTACGATATTATTGCTTTTTTCCATCATGGCCACAAAAATACAAGTTCAAGTAATTTCAAACAAAAGACTTCATTTTCCATAAAGTATTGGTATGTAGGCTTAAATAGAACATGTCTTGTTATATGTATTTTTCTTTGTAATCTTTGAACATTATTGGGCATAACATGTAGTTAAAGTTAGAGTTAATTATTCAAGAAAGATATTCCCAACATATGGTTGTTCATGGAAACAACTTTCTTACAATCGGTAGAATGAATAGAAATATATATGAAACATAAGAATTGTTAAAGGCTTATTTCTATCTATGAATTTAATTATATGTTTCATTTAGCAAGTTATCAGTCCATAGGTGGCATTTCATCAATAGTGGTGGTTGAGAGTGATGCATAGTTTATTTGCATCTTGTGGCATTGGTTGGGAGTGAAGGCTTTGGTTTTTCTTGTTCCTCTTGGCATGATTGCTATCATCTAACCGGCTTGGAGTTGATTGAGATTATTGAGCACCATGTGGTGGTTGTGCGGGGGCTCAAATCAAACTAAAGTTAAAAAGCACATTGAAATCCTTGAAAATAGCAAAAGCACGTAGAAAAAACATATCAAATTACATTTCAAAAATATGAATATATTTATGGTCAAGTCAAAATTACATTTCAAAAGCACACAGAAAACCCTTAAACTTTTAAAACAGCAAAATACTTTAGAAATCCTTGAAAATATTAGACAACACCTCTTGGTAATCTAAAGTGTCATCTAAATTTATAAATAAATACACAAATAATTGTTATGACTAATTAATATCATTAACAATATATTACAAATAATATCTAACTTTAACTTAAACATGAAAAGGAAAAACAAGGAGGCGCCACCGCCAATAATTCAGAGAGCGCCAACACTTGGGCGCAAATCGGTCGGTCCATGAAAATTTTGCGTTCAAATAAAATTCTAACTAGTCAAACCTTGCCAAACCCTAGCGCATCTTTTGTTCCCCGCCCCCAGCCGCCACCTCCCGCTCCTCCGCTCTCGGCGAGAGATCATCCATCCATCCAGCTGCCAGCCTGCTTGAGAGCGGGGTTGAATGCGGCGAGCGATGAGATGATTGCGGCTAGCAGCGGTAGCGACGAGGGGTGATGTGATTGCGAGTGGCCCCAAATCCTAACTACCACCGCAAGAGGTGTAGTCCACGCTCCCGCACCCCCACCCTTCCACCGCACGCACGCACCCGCACACGATTGCTGCAGAACGCGACGGATCCAATGTTGTCGCTGTGGTAACTGCTCCGCCGCGTGGCCACTGATTTTGTTTCCTTCGCACCGTGGCGCCGGTTCACTGTTGATACGGACGATCTAAGGAGGAGGCCAACGACGGGATAGCTGCTTCCTCACCTGCGCCGGTGATGCAAATGAAAGTAGCCTCGAGCCTAAATACCACGTCCAAGCGGTCAACTACTACTCTAGCATGAATTCATGGCTTACCCGTCCCCGGGGTCCTTCTACTAGAGCAATCGCCACAAGGACGATTGACGATCCCGCAAGTAAGTATAGGTAAAGCTCAGCTATAGAAAGGAATTTTATCAGACTATAAGAAACACGAACACTTACTTAGCCAAGATCCTGTGAAGGAGCCAAGTAGAATATCCATAGAGTTACATGCTCGGAGACACACTAACAAGCCCAACACTTCCCCGTTCCCGCACTCACATCTCCTCTCTAACTCTCTAGCGAGCTACAAGGGCATAGCCCCTTTGAAGTGGTGCTCTAGCTCTGAGCTTGTGGCTCTATTCTCCTTTTATGTGTTGATGTAGAGTGTGCCTCCTCCCCTCCTCTTATAGCTTGTGGAAGGCGGTTCGGGGGTAGAACGGGAAAACCCACAGCACACCTCCCTTCCTTGGCATTGAATGTACCGCCTCGACGTGGCTGGGCCCGAACCGCCTCAGGAGTGCGCCGACCGGAACACTGGGTTGGTTCGCGATCGACTTCGCATGGTGGACTGGTGTAAGGGCCTGGACTGCAGCCATGTTGTGGATTTGCTCGGTTGAGGTGAGTGGGCTGGGTTTCTTTCTCTACTTCCTTGTTTTGCTTTGGGCCAACATGGGATATGAATATTTCCTTTATGTTTTATTCTTATTTTAGCCTAACTTGGTATGATTTTATACTTAGCCCTATAAAACAAGTAAAACACCAAAACTTGTGGAATATGTTAGTGTAAACCCCTATTTACTAAGTTTGTTGTTGATTTTATATTCTTATTGGCGGTATAAAATGTGAGTTAAGGACCGCCAACACCTGCCTAGTCGGTTGTTAGGGGATAGGAGGGATCGTGCCTGGAGATAACGGATGTGACCCTGACAGTCGGCATATTCTGAGGATAAGTAGTAGGTGTAAGGGCAAAACGGCCATGTAAAAGTCTACGGTTGTGTATAAAAAGCACTCCCCAAGCAGTAATAAATAGAGAGGATACTTTTGCCCTGTGTCCGCTGTGTTTCGTCTCACGCTCTAGCGCCGCCGATTGTGCTTTGGCAATCGGGGGTGCCAGCGCATTCGGTTGTCGTGCAAACCAACAAATGTGAGAATGGAAGCGAAGAAGACGACCAAAGTTGATGACGAAATCAAGAATACTGCAACCCAAGAAGTCAAATCCAACCTAGGGCAGCCAGATCTGCATCGTAGACTCAAAGAATAGCAACAGCAATGGACGAATCAAAGGTGAAGCCGATCGGATTCAATCGGTGTGGAGCGGAGGGGGTATGTGGTTGATCCGTTCAGAAGAAAGGTGAGGATTATTTTATTCGGACTCACCTTGAACCCATGGTTGCCGATGTGGAGCAAGAGGTCGAAGAAGACGGCAGCAAAGGAACAAGCAACAGCCATACGGCTCAACTCCATAAAGGACTCGTACGAAACTAGAAGCTATAAAACAATACTATACTACACGGACGGGACTCGAGCGGCCAGCCCTCCCCACTCTTGCCGCCGGCGAGG
This sequence comes from Bothriochloa decipiens, assembly GCA_023333625.1. NCBI lineage: Eukaryota > Viridiplantae > Streptophyta > Magnoliopsida > Poales > Poaceae > Bothriochloa > Bothriochloa decipiens. The sequence goes on from CM041647.1 coordinate 5,181,731, forward strand.
ATGCCGAAGGAGGAGAGCGAGGCGGCCGGAGCAGGGTTGCCCTTTGAGATTCGATTCGCCTTCCGTCAAGTTTGTCAATTAATGCTATGCCTTGTTTGCACTTGACACAATGCATGCATGCATGCATGCAGCGTGACATACATGGGCCCATTTGATTGAATATTTGAATTGACTTAAGCACGGTACGTAGCGGGGGAGGAGCTGCGCGTGTGGTCCACTCTCTCCACCAGCGCGTGGACTCTGAGTGGATGTAGCCATTTGTATATATATAATATATATATATATTGTTGGTTTTCGATGCAATGCAAAAAATAAAAAAGAATGATAATTTTAGGCTATTTGCCAAGTGCCATGGCCAAGACACTCGGCAAAGATGGGAAACTGAGCATTAGGTTTCTTTGTTGTTCACTGTATTTTTGCCGAGTGCCACGGTCAAGGCATTCAGCTAAGATTTTTTGAAAAATAAAAACTAATTTCTCTGTCGAGTGTCATGAAAAAGGCACTGGGCAAAGATCTTTTACAAAATAAAAATTTCTTAGCCAAGTGCATAATTTTGCGGCATCTTTTTAAAAAAATATCTTTGCCGAGTGCCTGCCAGGGCATCACTCCGCAAAGATGCGGTGAACGCCGTCAGCACCATGACAGTCTCTTTTCTTTGCCGAGGGCCATCTTGGCACTCTGCAAAGCCTCCGTCGAGTGCTCACAAAAGGCCCTCAGCAAAGAGGCCTTTGCCGAAAGCCATTTGCTGAGTGCGGCATTTAGCATAGCTAATGGAGCCAAAAACTATAAAATGCTTGTCAGGCCGGTGATTCTCATTAAGCACAAATATTTTCAATTATTTCTCAAATGTCAACAAATATTTTCCTTAGGACTTTCGTGACAAGCCCGGGCAACCACCCACGGTCGTCGGATAATTACTCCACCAATGGTGAGGCCTATATACTCAAGTTTGAATGCACTTGTCACATGCATATGAGAGTTAGTAAACCGATGTAGATGTAGTTATCTTGTTCCAACTGAAGTTTGAACATACAATTACGTGCTAAGGTTTTGAACTTACAGTTACATGCTGGGGGTTTGAACATACAGTTAGATGCTAAGGATTTGAACATACAGTTACTTCACTCCAGTATGGCTTCTACGATAGCAATCAAATTTGTGGGATTCTTAAAATGTCCCCTCCAACCATCATGGACCAGGGAGCTCCACACCAAGTCCTCAAATCACCCGTGTTGGCAAAAGTAGCCTATCGGCACCGCCGGCTCAGCTCCAGCAAATCCTACCCGCTCAGCTCTAGCGTCTGTTGTGGCCTGCCTGCACCACAGCTGGCCAGACCCTTCCAGCCCCCTCCCACCGGGTCGTGCTAGGCGCCGACCATCCAAGATGGCATGACCCCGCCGACCACCCTAAATGGGCCGCGCCTTGGCCCGTGAACAAGCCTTCTTCTTCCTCCTCCTCACTCGTGCTCGTGCCTGCGTGACCCTATCACCCCGCCGCCAACCGCCGGAGCTCCGGTGACCCCTAACGCGCCCATAGCGGCCCCCTTCCTTTCCCCGCCCTGCTCCCGCCGCCGCCATGGCTACGCTCGCCATCGACCATGCTCGCCCCCGCCCTATCCTGGCCCGGCCGCCATCCCCCGCCGCTAGGGCTCCCTTAGCTGCCCGCTGCATCCCCGCAGCCTGTCTTCCCTTTCTCCCCCGGCCGGTCGGCCATTTTCTATACCCGGAGATGGATATGGAGGTAGGGGTGAGGTCGCCGGCACGGGGTGAGCTCGCCGAAATCCTAGGTCGCCGGCGCGAGCGAGCGCGCAGTGGAGGCGGTGCCGCATGGAGCACGGTGGTGGGCCGCGTGGGCCGCGCTGAGCTGAATTTTCGTTTGGAGGAAGAAGAGGAACAGTGCTAGGAGGGGGTGGTCGGCACGGAAGATTTCCGCCTCCCCCCTAGTCTTTGTAGCCCGCTACTGATGTGCGAGCATCCTTATTACCGTCCAAGCATCCCTCGGGGCTCGGTCAGCTCCAGCATTGTACTAGTGGGTCCTTTTACTACAGCATCAATTCGATTAGCCAAGTGTTCAATGGATGTAGTGTGGTGTTCCTTTGTGGGTCTTACCATGTAGCAAAACAAAAGAAGGATACTCTTTTCCTTTTGAACTCGCCAAGCCTCTGTCTGTATGCGCGCTGCTGCCGCTAATTAGTTTATTCATTTCTACGGTCATGTGTCAAATCCTAAATCGAGGAATCTTTTCCTAGGGTTGATTGCTGAGAGTCACACAATCTCTTATATACGATTTCGGGAACAAAAGTGGGCTAACGGACATAGCCACATCGCCCCTAATCATCTGGCCGTTGGATCGGGCGAACCTAAGACCTGAACTGTCCAATGTGGGTTGGTTCGGGTCTGCTACCCGCTTTGTCGTCGTCCCTGCCATTTTCGAACCTTCCCGGGCCGCATATGGCTCCACCCGCGTACGCCGACCGAGCCAAACGCCGACAGGGCACCACACCCTAGCGCGGGCGTGGTGTTGGCACCGCGGGCACGGCGTTCTAGGCCATCCCTGCACAGGCGGGGTGCGGGCACGGTTGCCCCGGACATCCTGGGCGCGGCACTGCGCAGGTCAGCCCCAGTGCCCGCGGTGACTTTGCCGTAGGCGCGGCGGCTCCGATCCCCGCTATCTAGGAGCGGGCGGCAGGCCCAGGCACGACGGCTGCAGCCATCCCGGCCAGGCCGTAGGGCTCAAGCGCTGCAGCCCCGGCGGCCCCCCTGCCCGTATACGTTCTGTTACCTGCTCCTCCACAGCTCGAGGCATGGAGGCCAAGGTCACCTTCTCCTCTGCTGTCATCGTTACATCCACCTCGCCATCCCCCGTCATTCACCTACGGCACCCACGCAGCATTGCTCGCTCGAACGAGTTCCATCGACGTCGCCACACGAGGACGCCCGCTGCCGAGATTCCCATCGACGCCGTGCCGAGGTCTGCGGCGTCGAGCCCAAAGACAACGCGCTCGCCTAATAGCCACCCGACCCCAAGCACCGATTGGTCCCCTCGCCTGGTCGATTGACCTTCCAAAGTGCCCCCAGGTTCGTTTCTTCTCCCCTGCATCTGTTCTCCAATACCCGCAGCTTGTTTCTTGATTCCTTTTATTGGTTGATGCTATAGATATAAGAGGATTGCAAGATAGACTCATTGATTAAGAGTTCGTTCTCGGATCACATCATAGTTAATTAATGAGGCCATATGTGTTTAGTTTTTTTATCAATACCAAATGTGTTTAGTGTATAATAACACCTTGCACTTCTATCAAACGATGTCAACCTGACACCTATTCTCCGGTAGGAGTCATGCTCATGCAACAACATACAATTCGATTGTGCTACTGACCCTGTTGGCAGAATTGTTTTTCCTTATGTGCTTATGAAATCTTACGTGATGTGTACAAATGGACCATTTCTATATTATTCAGCGATTCATGAAACTGGGCTTAACCTTTCAAGAAAATTTTCTATTTTAGATTCCTATATAGATCCCTTATGATTTACTAACTCTAGGTAGTTTTAAATTAACAGTAATATCCCTTTTGATTTATGAACTCTATGTAATTCTAAATTAACACTATGATCAACTTTAGATATAATTTCAGGTTCATTATCTATTAAATGGGCATAAGTACTAGACAAATTCACTGTTGTTGTTTCCGTGCGGATAACCGAAGTGAGGAATTCCTCATTTGGTAACTTATAAACAAGAGATAAAAGTCCAACCATCCCTGTGAGACAACTTGCTTTTCCATATGAAAGTTGTATAGTTTTTGGTTTACAAAATATAATGCCACTTTATCATCAAATATCCTCTTATGAAATTTCCACAGATTTCACTGTAGACAACATACTCAAATAGCATACTCTGATTATCTATTCTGAACTTGAAGCACTTCAATCTCTTCCGATTTGGACTGGTACTGTATTATGCAAATCATGCTGTATAGCTCTCCAAATGGTTCTTTATAATAATTTCCTAATTCTATTTTTCTTTGAGTCCTTATTTAAGAATTGGTGAGTTATAGGTGCCCGCAATTCTCACATTGTCATTTTACTTGCAAAGCTTGCGAATTCATAAGAAACTAAGATGCTATGCTTACTCGTTTAAAAAAAAGATGCTATGCTCACTTATCTACTCAGTTGATTCCTGATTTGCAAACTAGACTACTGCCTGCTTCCCGACTATCAATTACATACTGAATCAACATATGATGGGAACCGCTCGCCACATCATTTCTGCTGCCTGCAATGTATTTGAGAAAATGTCCATCACCTAATACAGTAAACCACACAGTCCATCTTATAAATTGTCAGATCTCATCTTTGTATCTGCACTCAATTCTGAAATTCAACAGCTGTTTACTTTAGCTTTTTTTTTGTTGCTTATTGTAAGTAATAGGCTAGAGGATGTCGTACTATATATGCCCCTATTCGTCAGAAGTTATTATATGTACTAACTATTTAACTATGTGCCATTTGTTCAAACCGATATGGATTTTCACTCGATTAGAAGTCCATATTATTTTGTTCCTAAGCTACTACAAAATCGATATGGACAAGAAACTGATGTGCAGTCTTCTACTCTTTGCTGTTATATTCAAATATCAAGTACTACGTTAATATATCATAAGTTTGTCTAAGCCTTCACTCATATCTCTATTTCCAGCACAGCTTATATTCCTAAAATTTTAGGAATTACAAAATGTGAACTTCTCCTTTACTGATGAAACTAATTATTATATATATGCATGCCAGGCTATCTTTGGATCTGTGAAAATTATGTCACTATTGGCGATGACGAAGCTCTGTACCCCAGTAAATACAATTACTGATGAAACTAATTATTATATATATGCATGCCAAGCTATCTTTGATCTGTGAAAATTATGTCACCATTGGCGATGACGAAGCTCTGTACCCCAGTAAATACAATGCCAAAATGGTATCTGCATTGATAATTCGTCGCATAGAGATACAAAATCCAATCGCTAAGCTGTGAGACTGACTGAGTAAATTTTCTTCAATACCTGTACAGTTTACGGCCTTGGTTCCTTGAAAACCTCTCTTGGTCTAAACAATTCTTCTCTATGAGAATTTGTGCGCATCTACGTACTTCATGATTTTTTATATTTACATTGTAATCATTATGAGGCTCTTCAAGGTGTCTAACAAAAAACTGACAGGTTAATATATCCAATTCTCTCTTATCATACATGTATTTCATTGGATCTCTTGTTTGTCCATTGAAGATATGGATACAAATAAGAATAAGAAAACTTCTTCCATCAATACAAATTGCATCACACTACTGTTTAGTGATATCAGAAATTCAGAACTCGATAAGGGCACCAACATGGCCGCGCGGCAACGCCTCGCGCTTTTCTAGTATATACTATACAAACCCACGAATATTTTTTCTAGGTTTGATTCCTGCAGTTTGTAAATCGAACCATACTCTCTTTCTCTCCCTCCATGGTTCGATTTGATCTTACACTAGAGCTGATCGGCATAGCTTCTGGGTCCACACTGACATTGTTCAGACTGCCCTGACCCAACACATTGTTCTAAATGATTTGAGATCTGATCTAACATATTACCCAAGTGATTGGAGAGACCTTATAAGATTCCTACTCATTGTTTTGTTTTTGAAGGAAGGGGCGCACTCTTGTTTTTGTTAATGTGCGCTCATGATGCGTGCGATGGAATATATATAGTACGCCAGCTGTGGTGGTTCATCGGTAATACCAAGGTAATGGTTGATACAGTATAATTTGATGAATATGTTGATGAGATTTGTTGAATATACGAGTACACCAGGTCTTGATGATGAGCTGACCTTGTTTTTCTCTATACCTATGCAACAGAACTACGGCATCAATCAACACTGACAAATAATATGCCATGAGCTAGCTCTCACAGCGTGCTAATCATATCATGTGAGATCAGTTCCCGTGCATATCCAATAGACTTGCCAAAGATTACGGAATCCGGATCCACTGACATCGTTCAGACTAGCCTGATCCGGCACATTGTTACAAGCGTGATCGGAGAGGTGGCCTTCCAGGATGCCTGCTCAGTGTTTTCTTTTTGAACGAAGGGGCACACGTACTGTGCACCATTTTTATGAATAATAATAAAGCAGGTAATTACAAAAGCAGCTACAAGTTATTTACATGTGTGGGTGACGTTGTACTCTTTGGCAGCAGAAACCAGAAGTGAGCGCCGCGGAAAGCCTTTCTGTAGTAGTGGTTGCGCCTTTTTCTTATTATTACACAGAGGTACAACGTCAATAAATACTGACAAATCATACGGTATGAGCTTGCATTACAAGCTAATCATGGGCAACTATCGTTAACCACGCGTAGAATGCCGCAGCTTCTGGATCCACACTAACATCGTCCAAATTAACTAGCCTAATCCAACACATTATTCAAGGTGATTGGATATATCTTCCAAGATACCTGCTGCTCACTTTTAATTCGTCCACACGAGACAACTGTCCTTAACCACGCGTAGAATGCCGTAGCTTCTGGATCCACACTGACATCACCCAAATTGACTAGCCTAATCCAACACATTTTTCAAGGTGATCGGATATATACTCCAAGATACCTGCTCACTTTAATAAGTCTACACGAGATGCGTTTCAGTGTTTATTTAACTTAAAATACACAGAGCACCTTTTTTGATGTTTTGACTTGGACTCGATGCATGGTGATACAGAAAGTATGCTTATTTTCATATGAGAGAGGCCACGACAAACCACGTGGTCGTCAAGGCTACTGTACAATATGTGTATATAGCTTTATCCTCGTTCCCGAATATTAGATGTCTTCTATCTATAGGTTTATGGCCGTTTAGCATCCAAACTCTCGCATACTTTGCTTGTAAAAATAACGCCAAGTATACGCATTTTAGAGTAGCTGCTGTTTTGCGCTTGTTGGGATCTATTAGCACTAAAAATTAGGAATTAAAAATACAACTAGGGTACCCAAACAAACCGATTTGCTAATTATTTTTTGGAGGTAATAAACTTCCCCAGTTATGCTGGGAGCTGAGCCACTTGTCAGTCATTGCTCCTAATTCAATCCTCATCAAAATTTACCCTTAGTTATAACCGTACTCCACATAAAAATTTATGATGCGAACGTGAGATGGAATATAGTACGCCAGCTGGTGGTTCATCAATAATGGTTGTTAGTCTGTTCTTAATATGTTGCTCAGATAATCGCTTTTAATCTGCTCATAATGTGTTAGCCTGGCCAGCTGGCCCTTAGTCTGATAAACTACGTACTTGTACCGAGCTTGCGCCTCTTTTTCTAGTGACAGAGGTGCAGCGTCAACAAACACTGAAAAATCATATGGTATGAGCTCGCGCATCACGCGCTAATCATGTGCGACTGTCCTTAACCACGCCAAATAGAATGCGTAGCTTCCGGATCCACACTGACATCGTCCAAACTAGCCTAATCCAACATATTTTCCAGGGTGATCATTGTTTTGTTTTTGAACGAAGGGGCAATATTATGCACCATATTTTAACAAGACGAGATAATTGTTAGTTAAAAAATTGAAAAAAATGGGAGTCCAATTACAAAATCAGCTTCATTTTAACACCTTCTAAAAGATAAACAAAACACTGCGAGAGACACAGTTCGTTGTTTTCTCCGTATCATCTTTTGAACAGATAAGGCAAGCTTGCGCAAGTCATTGCAAAGGTACGAAAATGGCAGCATAACAACAATGAAAAAACCTATCTTGGACTATTACAACCTATTCCTACTATCTATATTACAGAAAGATTCTCAAAAAAAAATCCTTATTACAGAAGGAATATGCCAGCTATGAATCACCTTTTAACATACGTCTACATGAGATTCTTGATTTGTGTGTTTATTTAACTTATAAAATCCATAGAGCACCTTATGATGTTTTGACTTGGGCTCAATGCATGGGGGACACAGAAAGTATGTTTCCTTTCATATGAGAGCGCCGAGACGACAATCAAGGCCACTATGGTATAGGTGTGTAGCTCTGTCCTCGTTCCCGGAAATTTGATCTCATCTAGCTTTATAACTTTTAGCGACCAAACCCTCGCATATATACTTGTTGATTGTAAGAATAACACCAAGAGCAGCCGGTGTTAGCACTTGTTTCGATCCATTACCACTAAAAAACAGCAGTTAAATTAGAACAGACTAGCTATTAAACATGCTAATTATTAGTTGGAGCTAATAAACTTCACCATTTACGCGCTGGGAGCTGATAGAGTCACTTGTCGTCATTGCTCCTTATTGATCAATCATCATCCAAATTAACCTTAGTTGATAACCATACTACCCCAAGAAAATCAACTAGAAATTACTCTAAAAGAGAATCGAGGACTGGATCTAATAAGGATCTGGGGAACTCTACCAAGCGACCTGGTTCGTTCCATCGGTGATCCTCGACTCACCTCACCCAGCCAACTAACAGACAAAGGAAGGTGTTTGGATTTCTTGGTGAGTCGCCTTGCGGACTTTGCAAGCGAGTTTTTCCTAACTGATCAAAGCATATGAGTGGAATTAATAGGTGCGGCCACCTATGTAAACAAGCCAGCCACGTAAGATAGGTGCCGGAATAACAAGCAAACGTGTGCCCTTAATACTTAATTTGGTGGTGTGTACAGCTGTATAGAGATCTACACATCCTGGGAATTTTAGAAATTAACGGCGGCACTACCTGCCCGAAGTTCAATTGCTACAGGTAAACTGCTTGTGCTCTCAACTGAACGTCAACTGCTCATGCATGACATGACACGTACACACGCAATATGCATATACATTTACACGTAATAAATAAACAAATATGCCATGACACGTACACAGGCCACGCAGCGTCGGTGGGTCCGTGGTGTTGTTACCTCCTGTTGGAGCTAGCTTGCAGTTCCGGCCGGGGCTATAAATAGGAGTACTTATGCTCCAGTGTTTTATCAGAACCAGTTTCTTCCACAGAAAGACAACTTATTACACAACTTGAGTCCAGTAACACCACGCCACTCACCGGCCACTAGCTAGCTGCCAATGGCGACACCCAGCAAGTTCAAGGTCACTGACCTCGGCGGACAGGTGGAGAACGCCAAGGTGAACGTCGACAAGCTGTACCTGCGCCAGATCTTTGGTGGGGAGGGCATGAATCAATCAGTCGTGATACATCGTGGCGACAAAGAGCTAGGTACGACTATTGTGAACAACTGGGGGATCTATGACAGCCCCGGTTGCGATGCGAAACGGGTTGCCAAGGCTTACGGCATGCAGACACGTGCCGACAAATGGAACAGTTGGTTCACCATGGTGTTTGAGGATGAAAGGTACGTAGCTAGAGTAACTCTTATCGCTTTGTTCCACGGTTTTTATTTTAAATGTAAGGCCAATAACACATGGAAGTCTTTATTAGGGCATGAAACCATAGATGATGAGACCAGCCTAATTATTTTTTAGGGGCAAAATTGATTATATATATTGTGCATGCAGGTTCAAAGGGTCCACTCTTCAGGTTATGGGAGCCAATGATGAGACTGAAAAAAATGAGTGGGCGATTGTAGGTGGGACCGGTGAATTTTCAATGGCACGCGGTATCATCGAGAGAAGTGGACATTATGACCCCAATAAAAATACGTTAACACAAGAGCTTACTATTGAATTCATCTGCCGGATGAAGAAGGAGGTAAGTGTGTAACTAATTTTAGGTCGTCCACTTTGTATTTTATATTCTTGGATGCTTGATCACTTTGTATTATTATATGTGGTAAAATACCTATCATTTCTTTTCTGTTATTTTGAATTGAGCTTAGTAGGGCTCGCAAAATAATATTTAGAGTTTCATTCATAGCCTTTAGTGGATTTTTTCAATACAATCCGCACCAGGGATCTAATTGTAGCACCTAGTGGTACATATAAACCCTACCGCGGGGCATAATAAGAACCCATATCCTGTCTCACATAAAACGGGGAGATGGAGAAGTAAGAGGACTCTCCTTTTCTGGCTGATGACTCATTTGGCTCTCCCATTTATTACTCCTTTGCTATCTCATTTTGTTAGCCTAAACCAACACTCAAAATGCATGTTCCTTCATATTCAGGTCATCGTCCCTCCAACGATCCCAGCATGTAGAAAGCGAGGACCATGGGGTGGAAATGGAGGCACCCTTAAGGACTTTGAAGGCAAATCACGACGTCTAAAAAGTTTAACAGTCTACCATGAAGGTACAGTTGAAGGGTTTCAATTTTCCTACGTTAACGATGACGGCGAAACCCGCACCACTGGTATTTTTGGTATAACTCACAACAGGCTAAAATCCGAGGTGAGTAGATTTCAAACTTTACCATGCATATTAGTGCTGTTGTTTTGCAGATCATGTTGGCTCATGCCTGCCTTCATCGTCAAAAAGACGATGCAATTCTATGTTCGGTTAAGTCAAACTAACTTAAATTTGACTGGTCTTCGAGAAAGTATTAACAAACAGTAAGACTCTAAATATAGGTATACATATATACAGTATAATTAAAATATATATCATATTCGATGAAAAATCGTACTCACTATTTTTTTTAGCAGAACTCATTACATTTATTATATGTTGTATTAGTTTGTTCCAAGTCAAGCATTTGTATCTTTGATTATATAGATTCATAACACAAGATTTAAGTTTTTAGATTTACTATAAAAAATACTTTTATAGTACATAATTAAAATATATGTTGCAAAACTATAAGGATGTTTGGAAATTGATTAGATGGTTAAAGATTGTAACTTTTGACTTAAAGCACTGTGACCTATATGAAATAAAAGAACCTAGAGAGTACGTATACTTGCTTATTTAGTAGTATCATATAATGTAATATCTTTTTATATAAATTAAGATAGTTTGACCTAACATTATTTTAGAAATATATCTTCTTGGGAGCGATGTGGAGTTAGAAGCTATATATACAGCACCTAATAAATAATTGATGATATATTTTAATTTCCCTCTTCGCTGATTCTGTGCTATTTTATAGATAAATTTTGGCCCATCAGAATATGTGAAGCAGATCACTGGGGCTGGTCATCTTGGAAACCCGTCCAAACTGTGTCAATTCAAGATCGTCACCAACGAAGGTACTTATGGTCCTTATGGAGTTTGGAACGGCACTCCATTCAGCTTTACCGTGCCGGAGAATGAGACCGTGGTGGGCTTCTATGGAAGCACTGACCACGAGAATTACATCACAACGATTGGTGTTTACGTCATCCCTAAATAATTCAGTATTCGACCCTGCTACAGCCTGCAGCTACCTGCATGTCCCTTTTAATCACCAGAGTGTTTGATTTCCTCCAGTTTCCTCTGTTCTCCAACAATAAGATGGCTAAGCTAACAAGGGTGTGTCCCCTTGTCTATGCCTGTTTGGTGATCTTTCATATTCAACTCTGTCGTGTAACTTCTCTTTTTTCCCATAGCAATGTTCAATGATGTAATTTTCAGAGATTATTTTCTTCGGAATAAAGTTTCCCAAGCGTCACTGTTGCTGTTTACGTATGGTTGCCCCAGGTGCTACGCCATGTGCACCTCGAACGTTCCGCTAGCATCTTGCGTGTCACACCGTGACTTTGAACACAAGATATAGAACCAGTCCAAAACACGCTGGCATGCCAATTAAAGTGTCGCATTGTGCGTTTCCTGCTCTCATGGCAGGACTTCTCCATCGACGCGTCTATCTCTTGCTAGTTCAGATCTATGCAACCACAGGAGACATACTAGAACGTTAACGAGCGTGGCGATCCACGTAAATAGACCTGAGGATCGGCAGCATCGGCGACGAAACCTCTGAGCCTGGCCTTATATATCACCATGAGGACCTCCTCTGTGCCCAGCGAAAAGATCGACGGGTCCTAGTACGCCGACCAAATTTCTGCTGCCTCCTCTGCCTGCTCATGTAGTTCGTCTCCTGTCGATGCTTAAGCTCCAGCACCGACTCGCCGCTGCCGTGGACCCGACGGAACAACTCTAATTTCTCACCGCACACGTGGATGATATTGGGACCAAGGCTGCGGACGCCATGCACGACGGTAAATATTGACGAACAAAAGACTCGAATTGTCCAGGCCGGCCGGCAGATCGACCCTGGAGAACACCAAGCTGGTGTCGTCAATGACTAGCTTGATCACTACCCGTTGGTAAGCTCATGTACATGGATACATCATCTCTGCGGCCAGTG
>CM041647.1:5208260-5223922 GCA_023333625.1 Bothriochloa decipiens
CCCCCCCCCCCCCCCCCCCCCCCCCCCCCCCCCCCCCCCCCCCCGGCAAATGGAACAATTGGTTCACCCTGGTGTTTGAGGACCAAAGGTATGTAGAGTAACTCTTATCGTTTTGTTCCATGGTTTTTATTTTACCTGTAAGGCCAATAATATATGGGTGTTTCTAGGACATGTAGGTTTGACGGGTACACTCTTTAGGTTATGGGAGCTAATGATACATATGAAGCTGATAATGATTGGGCCATTGTTGGTGGGACTGGTGAATTTGAAATGGCATGCGGTATCATCAAGAGAAGAGTATAGTTCTTCTGCCCCATGAAGGAGGTAAGCATGTTATTAATTACATATTGTCCTCTTTGCATTTTGGTGTGGTCTAGGATAATATTTGATCACTTTGCATTATATTTGTGGTAAAATACCCGTCGTTTCTTTTCTGTTATTTTAAATCGAGCACATTGTTGGAGCATATTATACATATGTAACCCCTACTATCATGTCGGGCTCAATTAAATAGCCTAGTAAATACAAAACCCACGAAAGGTCCATTTGTAGCTTCTAGTGGTGTTTTTCTAAATACAACCCCACCTCGGAACATAAAGAGGACCTCGTCTACTAACTTCCCTATAAAATGGGCTTAGAGAGACGTGGACTCTTCTTATTTGTCCTATGACTTATCTGTTCAGCTCTTTTTTTTTTTTGACCTGACGCATAACGGCTCTCTACTTTATTCCTTCACTCTCTCATTTTGTTGGCATAAACCAACACTCATGTTGCCTGGTCCTTCATATTCAGGTCGTCCCTGCACCTACAAAGAGAGGAACAGTTGGTGGAAATAGAGAGGCACCCTGCCTTGGGAAATGGAAGGCAAATCCCAACGTCTAGAAAATGTGACAATCTACCATGTAGGTGCAGTAGAAGAGTTTCAGTTTTCCTATGTTGACGAAGACGGGAAAATCCGCACCACTTCTACTTGGGGTCGAGTACATTCTGATCCTTTGCGCAAGACAGAAGTGAGCAGATTTCATATTTTACCAAGCATATAGCATGCCGTTGTTTTGCAAATCGTGTTAGTTCATGCCTGGCTTCATCACGAAAGGACGATGCAACTCTATGTTTGGTTAAAGTCAAACTAGCTTAAACTTGACTCCAAATATATAGGTACTCCGGCCATATAGGAAATAAAACTCATTGTAGACAACATTGTGCATACCAAGGAGTGATTAATTAGGAGAAGTTTTCCCTCTTTGCCCTTATTAAACAGTATACTGAAAATATATATTCCATGCAAAATCATACTCAATATGTTTCTTTACATGTCTTATTAGTTTTGTTATATGACAAATATTTGTATCTTTGACTATATAGATTCATAATATAAGATTTGTTTTTTAGATTTACCATGAGAAATAATTTTATAGTATGTAATTCATATATATATTGCGAAACTATAAGGATGGTTTCAAATGGATTACATGGTTAGTAACGTTGACTTAAAAGCACTGCGACCAATGAAATAAAAAAAACGGAGAGGGTATGTATATACTTGCTTATTTAGTACTTTGATAAAATGTAATATCTTTTTATATAAATCAAGATAGCTTGACCTAACATTTATTTTAGAATTATATCTTCTGGGGAGGGATATGGAGTTAGTAGCTATATATCTTTTGTACTGCCACCTAATTAATAAATACTTGATGATATATCTTTTTTCCTCTTCACTAATCCTGTGCTGTTTTACTGATAAAGTTTGGCCCATCAGAGTTTGTGAAGAAGATCAAAGGGTCTCAGAGGGGTGGCGAGGGCTGGCTGTCAAGATTTGAGATCGTCACCACCCACAAAACGTTTGGTCCTTTTGGAGTTGATCACGGTGCTCCACATTTCAGCTCTACCGTGCCAGAGGACGAGACCGTGGTGGGCTTCTTCGCAAACACTGATAAAACTTTCGTCACTTCGATTGGTGTTTACACTATCTAAATCATTCAGTATTTGACCCTGCTGCAGCCTGCGGCTACCAGCATGTTCCTTTCAGTCATCAGAGTGTTTGATTTCCTTCCGTTCCCACTATTCCAGCAATAACATGGCTAGTTAACAAGGGTGTGTCCCCCTTGTCTATGCCTGTTGCATTGTGATCTTTCGTAATCAAATCGGTCGTGTAACGTCTTTCCTTTTTTTCCTTTCCAATGTTCAATGATGTTTTCAGAGATTGTTCTTCAGATTAAAACAGATCCACGTTAAAGTGGAATGGTTCATGTGTAAATCCATGTCCTGGTATAGCATCAGCGTCTTCACAGTATCCCTCCTGCTGTTTACGTGTGATCTGCCTTAGGTGCTACGCTGTGTGCATCTCTATCCTCTACATCACTGCTATTGTTGACTGACGCCTGGTTCTGTGCTAACCCACAGCCTCCTGCACTCGAGCAGAGTTTCAGCACATGAGTTTGTTCTGTTGCCGCCTGCAGCGTGGTTTCTGCTCCAACCTTCAGCATCGTGCGTGTCCCACACGTGATTTTGAACACAAGAGATAGATCCAGTCCAAAATATGCTGACACGTCAATTAAGTGGCCCATTGTGCGTTTCTTGCACCCATGGCATGACTTCTCCATTGACGCGTCTTCCTCTTCTCCCAGATCGATGCAACCACAAGAGATATACTAGAACATTAATGCGTGTCCAGCGATCCGCATGCACCGACCCGACCATCGGTAGCATCAGCTGCGAAACCGTGGAGCCACCGTTAGAGCACCCTGAAATAATATGTTGAAATGGTGCCGTCGTCGCCGTCATGCAGAAACGCGACTCCAACTTCGTGGCCATAGACCTGATTGTTCGGCGGAGGCAGCCCAACGATCCGCCGCTAGCTGGTCAACGAGTCCTAAAAGTTGACGTTTGGCATGGAGGGTGCGCACTGCCTAAATATCATCTGGAGAAGGACGAGGCCACCATGACAGTCCGCGACATACCACATCTGTTCTTCACCAGGAGGCCGTCGATAAGCAGCTAATTTTGATGCCCCATCGGCGTAATGACGAAGAGGGCACGAAGCGATCGATGATCACCACCGGCATGGTTGTGGTACTTGCTGACAAAGGGTGGAGCGAGCTAGCGATGCGGAGGATGGCACGGCCTTCGTCGCGCCACCGCTTGCAGGCTCACAGCGCGCGAATGAGCCAGATGAGGGAGTCAAGGCGGAGGAAGAAACGCCGGAGCCGGTTGTCCGGGATGTCATGGATGCTCCTCGCGTCCTCCCCAACTGCTGCCTCCTTTGGATCCTTGCACCATACAGCCGCCGGTCCAGCTGATGAACCCCCCTAACACTGCTGCTATCAAACGACCGACATGGGTCGTACTCTCCGACAGAGAATTTAGGCCAAGATGGGCCCTGTTGGGGAACACCATCATTCCTACAACACAACACAGACAGGAGAGCCCTAGGCCGTGTGCATGTGCACCGAGGGTGGGCATGCCGTGGCAGACGCCACCGTGACTGTTGACTTATATCAGGTTTAAGTCTGCTATGGAGTGGTTGGATAAGATAGGAAAGAGTGTAAAAATGGGATCCAATCTTATAATGGTTTCCTAGTTAGATTAGGAGTCTAGTACGGGTATGGGCTATATATATTAGGGAGATGTAATCAATTCAGTCAAGAAATCCATTAGGCCTAAACCCTTTTACCCTAGTATCTCTACGCTCTTTCCTTCCCGGCACAATCGCCCCCTCCTGCTACCTCACGCACCATCCCTACTACCCTAGCCGTGCCACCCCCTAACGCCGCCGCCGCGCACTGCCTCTTCCCCCTCCCTCTCGCCTACGTCAGCTGCCACGTCAGGGCTCGTACCCAAGACCCTGACAACTAGTATCCAGCTGCCCGGATGATCTACATGCCACCACCATGAATTCCAAGGAGATGCAAAGAAGCTCTTCTGAGACTTTTCCAAAGGAATCTTCGACAAAATGGATGAGGTGAATTCCAAGATGGGCGCCATAGGCAACTGCGTCCTTAGCGCCGATCAGCAGTGCGAACGTGAGAAGTAGACCATCGCAAAATGCATGGAAGCAAAAGCCCGACAGATCATGGAGAAAGCAGGCCTTGACTTTCTCAAAGCTCAGGCAGATGCTTCAAGGTTAGCTCCAGCACCATAAATTGTAGCCTTGTTCGAGGTCAAACTCTTCACCAAGGAGGAACCTAAGCTAGATTCGTAGCCGGTGGGCACCACGCCAGCACCGTTTCCAGGACGGGTATTCACCCCCATATGGTCTCCTTACTGTTGGGATAGTCCCACATCGGTTAGCTGATGATGGGGTGGCCAGCTTATAAGGTGGGGCGGTCCTCCCCCCAATAGCTCAGGCTTTTGTGGTGAGCAAGCCTGTAAGGCCTTGTGGGCTGGGCCAACAGTGGTTATGGGCTCACTCACACTTACTGCGTGTTATCCCGGGAAGACATAAGACCCGCCATGGAAGACCACTGCTCGGTTGAGGCTAAGGGCCAAGATCACCGATGTGTGACTAGGGGGTAAGTGTTGGGATAGTCTCACATTGGTTAGCTGATGGTGGGGTAGCCAGCTTATAAGGCGGGGAGGTCCTCCCCCCAATAGCTCGGGCTTTTGGGTGAGCAGGCCTGTAAGGCCTTGTGGGGTGGGCCAACGGTGGTTATGGGCCCACTCACGCTTGCTGCGTGCTATCCTGGAAAGACACAAGACCCGCCCTGGAAGACCACAGCTCGGTTGAGGCTGAGGGCCAAGATCATCGACGAGTGACTAGGGGGTGAGTGTTGGGATGGTCCCACATCGGTTAGCTGATGGTGGGGTGGCCAGCTTATAAGGCGGGGCGGTCCTCCCCCAACAGCTCAGGGTTTTGGGGTGAGCAGGCCTGTAAGGCCTTGTGGGCTAGGCCAACAGTGGTTATGGGCCCACTGACGCTTGTTGTGTGCTATCCTGGGAAGACACAAGACCCGCCGTGGAAGACCACTACTCGGTTGAGGCTAAGGACCAAGATCTCCGACATGTGACTAGGGGATGAGTGTTGGGATAGTCCTACATCGGTTAGCTGATGGTGGGCTGACCAGCTTATAAGGCGGGATAGTCCTTCCCAACAGCTCAGGCTTTTGGGGGTGAGCAGGCCTGTAAGGCCTTGTGGATAGCGCCGTCGAGGCGAGCAGGACCCGCTCGACCCTCCCTCGACTACCTCCTTGAACCAAGGAAGAAGACAAGCTGAGCTCTCTTCCCGCACACACACACAACACACACTCTTCGAACTGAGGACTGGTGACGGAGCTACCTTTTCTATTGCATAACATACACATTTATACAACCTATCTACCAACAAGGTGGTATGGGTGTCTACAGCCTCTAATGTTCATAATACATGGCTTACATCAGCCCACTGCTCAAATATGGCTGATGTCGTGACTATAAAGTGACAAGCATGGCCTATTACCATGACCTACTGCACGTCGTGGGCTACCTGTCCCTGGCCATGCCGAGTGAAAAGAATGGGATGGCAGCAAGATTATGTCTAACAATTACCGTCAACAAACCCGATCAACCAACATGTCTGGTATGCTTCCTACTATCTAACAGGCACCGCCTACCAATAGTACATGTGGCTTTCGCAAGATTGTGAACTGATGAATTGGGCATACTTTGCTTGATGTGTCAATGCTTCAGACCACCAACTAGAAGAAGCCCCTCCGGAATGCTTGCAGGGCTGCAGAAAACAGGCACCGTGGTGGAGTACACGTAATGCTTCCTGGAGAAAGTGGCTCACACCGGTAACCTGGACGAAGAAGAACAGGTTAACATCTACGCCACTGGCCCCTGGAACCACTTGAAACCGAGATCAAACTGTAGCAAATACAATGTCAATAGCGTGCGCATACCAGCAGAATCCAATAGGCCCTAATAAAGTGAGGCTGCCTCCGGCAACCAAAGGCGCCACCCACAACGGCGTTAGTCATCACACTATCAACACCGGTGGCAAGAGCATCCTCACCAACCCCTCGCTTGTGGAAATTCCTGACACTAGATGAGACTGCCGAACGATGTTACACAGGTCTCTACTTCAACTGCAATGAGCCATTTGCACGTGGCCACAAGTGCAAAATGTCGTTCAAGATTACTGCCATCAATGATTACGATCTCTATGACAACAACGACAACCTTATGATAATCATCGGGAAGAACAATTCAGCTCTTCCGGAAGCCTGATCCTTCTACGTCAAAGGGACTTGGTGGGGGAGCCCATATTCTAATGGGCCAGCTCCCTCTAAATATATTCTAATGGGCTTGTAAAAAGCAGTTTGCCCATATAAATACCCAGAGAAAGAGGGCAAGGGAGCTGGCTCTTTCAAACAACCTTTGTCCTAAAACCCTAACTTCCTCTGTCCGCTTCGAGAATTGCTTTCCCAACATTAGAGCCCACCGTGCTCAGCGCGAAGTGTTTTTGAGAGTAGGGAGTGAGAACCTTCGTCAACTGGAATTTGTTAGGACCTTATCCCTCTGGCCTTTTTTGGGCCTCCACCGACAAGCCATCTTCAGCCAGACCATCGTCGGTGGACCTTTTTCAGCCGACCTTCTCTGGTCAGCCTTCATCGGGACATTTCCCCACCGACCTTCTTCCGCCAGACCTCCTTCGTTGCTGAGCTCCGCCGGACCTTAGCCTCCGCCTCTCAGCAAGCCTTAGCCTCCGTGGCTCGGGTCAACCTCTGCCGGACCTTAGCCTCCTGGGCTCGGCGTCGACAGCAGCCGGACCTTAGCCTCCGGCTCTTGGTGTCGACCTCTGCCAGGCCTTAGCCTCCGGGGCTTGGGTCAACCTTTGCCGCACCTTAGCCTCTAGGCTCGGCGTCGACCTCCACCGGACCTTAGCCTCCGGCTCTCGGCGCCGACCTCCGCTGAACCTTAGCCTCCGAGGCTCGGCGTCGACCTCCGCCAGAGCTTAGCCTCCGGCTCTCGGTGTCAACCTCTGCCGGACCTTAGCCTCCGGGGCTCGGCGTCAACATCCGCCAGAATTCAACTCTCGGTATCAACCTCCGCTGGACGATAGCCTCCGGCCCTCGGCATCGGCCTTCAGTGGACCTTCTCTGCATGGCCTCCGTCCAGGCCTTCGTGGGCGAACCTTCTCCGACCAGGCTTCTTGAGAGTGAAAGGTAACCATCGAGGAAAAGTAAAATGCTAAGGCAAAGGTACAATCTAAACCATGAAAGATAGTAAAGGTGATTGCTTCAACTAGAACTTTTTCATAAATCTCCATGGCTAGCTAGCGGAGATAAAACTTTCATAAAAACCACATCAATTTTTTGAAACCAAAGGTAAAACAAACCTTCGGTGGTTTTTAACACCTTCGGGAGAACAAGATTTCAAGAAATTTTGACCAGCCTTGTCTTTATAGCCTCCGGGAACGGAGTCTCCTGGAATTTTTTTTCTTCCCTTCGCACATATTCCGGAGCGTTTAGATAATTTCTCTACGAGTCTCCGAGAAAATTTCTTCGTGAAATTTCCTTTTCCAGAACCTTCGCCACACTTTTTCACAAGTTGCTGACCGCGCTGCACCCATTGCATCAAGCTAAATATAAGTGTCTCATTTCTTAACTCCAATATATTTATTAATTCACAAATAAAGAACCTCCGCGTTATGGAATCAGGACCTTCGGGTCTCCAGGCTTGGGAAAGAACCAATGCAGTATGTAATTCTAAATGTCTTTGTTCACTAATGTATATGTATGTATATACATACATCAGTTCAACTTTTGCTTTTTGCTGTTTATGGTTAATAGTGAACGATACAAGCAAACCCATTCAAGCAAAGCAATGCAGGTCCTGCACGATGACCCGCACCTCACTACTGGACTCGCATGCTTTGCTGAGGGCCAGAGAGCCTCGGCATTGCTGAGGGCCGCCCATGGTAAAGAGCCCTCGGGGAATTTTTAGTCGACGAAGTGGGTCTTTGCCAAGGGCCCTTTCTCGGGTACTCGGCAAACAAAAGCAGCTGTCACAATATCGGTAGCTTGGAGGACGTCTTTGTCCAGGGCCGTATCCGTAGGCCCTCGGCAAAGAATTGTTTTTATTTTGAAAAAAATCTTTGCCAAGGGCTTTCTACGGGCCCTCGGCAAAGAAATTTTATAGAACATTTTTAAAAAATCTTTGCCGAGGGCCATGTCCATGGCCCTTAGCAAAGGACCCTTTTTGCCCTCTGCAAAGAACCAAGAAATTTTAATTTTTTTTTTTTGCATCCCATCGACACAGGCATTTCATATATATCAACCATCACCTAAATATATCACAAAGAACCCATCTTCTCACAATATATCACAACCATAATTTTGAACTAGATATCACAATATATTACAATGACAAGTCACATGGTAATCATCATTCACAAGTTTATTATAACAAGTTCATCAAATCCAACCACAAGTCAGAACAATAAACCACAAATCACGCTAGAGTTCAACTACATCGCCTAGCATGAGTCCTCATCAAGCTAGTCTATGAGACGATGGTGGAGCAATGGCCTGATCACCTGGTGACGCATTAGCGGGATAATTCAAACATGCTAAGTACCTGAAGTGAGAAGAAATATGTTATTTAACACTTGTAAGACGACGAAGAAGCTACTAAACTAAAGAAATTTATGCCAGACTCAACCATTATTGCTCTATACGGTACTAGCAAGTTGTTGGCTGCAACTTTGTCAATCTTGTTTGGAAACAGTTTGTAAGCACAATAGACCAATAGCATGACAGTTCATGTTTTCAATCTTATCGAAAGCTGCAATTAATGCATCACTACAACAACATCGGATAGGCCTGCACTGCACATGGGCGAGATTAGATGAGATGGTGGGCAATTGGGTAAGCTTACGGTATAGGAGTTATGTAAATATTTAACAAGTGTAGACAAGTTATGCAAAACTGATGTTCAGTATAGGAGTTATCTAAAGCACTGGACCTCATTTGTGCCTAAGTGCGACAAATGCCCCTAACCAATTTAACTTTCAATCAAGTTTAACTCTGACCGGTAAATTATCACATCAGCTCAGTCATTAGAACCTTTGTGTAGCTAATAGAAGAAACTTTCAACTAGGCAATGCTGATTTGGATAGTCTAATCTATTTTTCTAACATATGTATGCCAGAGTCTCGAAATTTGATGTGAGTTCATGGATAGGGACTCCACATACACCAAATTGCACTGTTCCATCCACCTGCAGTTCAAATTTGATATATTCGACAAAAATCAACAAAAATAAATAAATTAGAAAATATATAAAAAAGTAAAAATTAGCCCAAATTTTAAAGTTAAGTTTTAAATAATATATTATTTCCAAAAAGGTTGTTCAAAAAACCAAAAAAATCTTTACCGATGGCCAGGAATGGCCCTCGGCAAAGGGGTCTTTGCCGAGGCCCGAGGGCCTGGCAAATGACCCTCGGCAAAGAAATTTTTTCTAAAAAATATTGAAAAAAATCTTTGCAATGAGCATAACGGCAGACCCTCGGCAAAAACTGACGCCAGCGCCTACCGTGACCCCTCCGGCCATCTTTGCCGATGGCCAATCTTTGCCGAGGGCTGTCGAGGCTGGCCATCGGCAAAGAGAGCCTCTTTGCTGAGGGCCAATCTTTGTCGAGGGCTACTAGGCTGGCCCTCGGCAAAGAGAGCCTCTTTGCTGAGGGCGAATCTTTGCCGAGGGCTGCTGGGACTAGCCTTCGGCAAAGAGAGCCTTTGTCGAGTGCCCGAGATCCGGCACTAGTAAAGAGTCAGGCCCTCAGCACCTCCGCCAGCAAGCCACACAAGCCATTCAAATGACAAGCGGAGGCCAGGTCCTTGATGCTGCATTGGATAGAAGGCCGGACCTCCGCGACTGCACGCCGATTGAGCCTCCACCACGGAACTCCGCATCCACTACCAGACTGGAGGTTTTTCCTGACGGCCGGAAACCTCCGCTCCCAGACGCCAGTTGCGCGCATAGCCCTCTGTGTTCACAGCGTGTGCGCCGACAACTCCAGACACGATGCACGCAGAGCTTGAGAGGCGCGGCGACGAGAGGATCGCGATGGAGACCTCGGCACCGCCAGTAGCACTCGGCGTTGGGGCGGTGCCAGCCCAAGCAGGGACCGAGGTGAGGTCGCTGACGGGTCCTAGTTTGGCGAGGCCAAAATCAGGAAGCGTGGGGCAGATTGCGTGGAGGGCGTCGCTGACTTCGGGGTCCGGGCGAAGCATGCGGCCACGTACACGATGCCCCTGCTGTCGTGGACACCGATCGAGTGAAGCGAGGTGCCAGGGTGGATGCCATATGAGATGCCAGAGCGGACGCCTCCGCTTACAATTCCGTGGCGAGCGTGGACGACAGAGCCATGGCGAGTACAGAGGGAAGCTCCATGGAAGGCGATGTGGATGAGCACGTCACGGTTGGCGGAACCAAAGTAGGCGTGGTGGAGGACATCGCACTCGACGAAGCCGATACGAATATAGAGGAGTACGTCGCGGTCAATGAATGGAGAAGTCATCCTGGGCGATAGAGTCACGGTCGAGCGCGGAGACAATGACCTTCCTGCCGGTGGATGGAAGGACCTTCTCATCCACCTCCACTGCCTCCAGCTTTTCCTCACGCTCCGGAATGTGGAGCGGGAACTCCACGGGCTCGACCTCCTTGATGGTGGAGTAAGTGAAGGGTGTGAGGCAGGCAGAGGAAGCATAGGTAGAGATGTTGTCGAGTGCGGGAGCGGGCTCATGACGAAGGTGGGGCTCTCGATGAAGAGGTCGCCCATTTGTCAGCAACCACCGGGGCATTATCTCCGTCGAAGAGACCACCCAGTTGTCTGCGTCGCGCTGAACTGCTCGAAGCTGGTGATGGAAAGATCGAGGATGCACTCCTCCGGAACGGGAGCGGGTTTGAACAATCCACCACAATTGTCGGCCTCGACAAGGAGCGCCGCGCCGGTCTTCTTGTGGCCGCTGATGTGTAGCTCGACGGCAGTGCCCCGCTTTTCCCGCACAGCCCAGCGCCGCTCCATCCGAGCGTCGAGTTCATCAAGCTTCCTCTTGAACTCGACGAACCACAAATCCGTGCCGAGAATTGACGGAGCTGATACTACTATTAGCAACCCCAACTCGAGGATGCTGAATCTCAGTACAAAGTATCTAGAAGGCTCCAGAAGGAGCCAAATCCGGAGTACTGGAGGGAGGACGGAAGAGTGGAGAACAGGAACAGTAAACTAGTACAGGTAAAGTAAAGAGCAAATGATTTGATATTTTGGTTGATGCCCTTCCTCGCTGCTCCAGGTGCATTCTTTTAGATGAAGCTAGCCTGTCCAACAGACCGATGCAGATGACGCCTAGCTGTCAGGGGCAGACCAATGCTCGACTAGGCCTAGCCCCACGTCCCATTTGCTGGCACAACCATGGGTAGTACCTGACAAAATTGGTCATTATCTGCACACTGATGTCTCAGGAAGCGCCAGTCCCCACCGTTAGCCGTGGAGAACACACAGACCACAAGATCGGCAGCGTCAGCGACGACTTGCCATCGGTAGATTGAGCACCCTGAAATTTGATATGGAGATGCTGCCATCGTCGCCGTCAATAAGAAAGGCATCTCTAATGCGGGGGGCATGGACCTGCTTGTGCAGCGGAGGCGGACCATAGGAGGCGGACCATAGATCTTCTAGTTTTGGCGTGTCAGCGGGTCTTCGATGACGAAGTTTGGCACGGAGGGTGCTCACCATCCATATATCTTGTGGAGAACGACGAGGCCACAGTGACAGTCGGCGACGTGCCAACGCGAGTTCTTCACGAGAAGGCCGTGGACGGTGCAGCGGCTAATGTCGATGGGCATTGGCATCGTCAACGACAAGGGCACGAACCGAAGATCACCACTGGCGGCATGGTTGTGGTACTAGCCGATGACGGTGAGTGGGTGGAGCGAGCTGGCGAGGCGGACGAAGACGCGGCCTTCGTCGCCGCCGCCATCGCTTGCACGCGCACGCCATGCGGATGAGCCAGATCGGGGAGTCGAGGCAGAGCAATATAAACGCCGGAGCAGGTCGTAGGGGATGAGATTATGGTCCGCGACCACGTGCGGGCGGCGGTATGAAGGGGATGAAATTAGCAGCGACAAATTTATTGTCCCACCACACCGCGACGATTCCATGGGCCACTATAATTAGCTCAGCCCAGTCTAGCCCATGTGTAGTATATACAGCTTCAGCGTTCAGAGTGTCAGAGCTTAAAATACATGCACTGATCGACTTACAAGAATTATCGATTATATACTACATGTATAAGAGTATAATAAGTACTTATATAAGATATCTCCTTGAATTTTGTTCTAGAAATACAAATTAAGATTACAAAATAAAGAGAAATTTAAAATGGGTGATTGCTTGTCACCAGAGTGATAGGGTTTCTCAATTATTACTTTACTTGATGAATCATTTTAATAACTATGAAGTTGAGAGCTGATAGAAAGATGTGTCGAATGTTCTTGCTCGGCCGGTGCAGACAGGCTTGGGTCCTAGTGATTCTCATCTCGTTTGCGTCGATTGAGTAAAACTCGTTGTTAGGCTCAGTGACGGAGCAAGAAACTTTCAGAAGCTCATCATGTTAATATTCCAACTCAAGTTTGAAGCTACAGTACAGTACATGCTGAGGGTCGTTGAACTAGTAGTAGTTAAAGATGAGAACGCAGCCCGCTGACCCAAAGGCATAGCCCAAAGCACGGGAATTTGGTCCGGCCTAAGAACGGTACGGCCCGACCCCGTTGCAGGGATGACAAGGTCACACGGTCCACGGGCGTGGGGTGTTGTGTTAGTGAGCCAACCTATGACCAAGCCTGACTTGGGCCTTGTTTAGTTCACCCCAAAAGTTAGAATTTTTTCACACTCTCTCCATCATATTAATATTTAGCTGCTTGCATGGAGCATTAAATGTAGATAAAAAATAACTAATTACACAGTTTAGTTGAAAATCATGAGATAAATCTTTTAAACCTAGTAGGTCCACGATCGGATAATATTTGTCAAATAAGACAAAAATAGTACTATTCATCGGGTTTATTTTTTTTCACAATCTAAACAAGGCCTTGGTGTATCGCATTGGAGCTCGTACAGCAAGTTCTACAGTCGAGGTGAGACTAGGTTGCCATGTGAGATGAGACTAGGTCGGCTGGAGGTGTTTTTTTTATTTAAAAAACATGCCTAGGCGCATATTTTATTAAGCAGAAAGAATTTTTGTGACAAGTAAGCCGGTAACAACCCAGTTACCAAAACCTAAAAACTACTGGATCCAAGGCCAGGGATTACATAACGAAAGCATTTTGCAACAAGAAGAAACACACTAAATCAACACCAGCTGCTACAGCCTTGCCGCCGCAAGTGCCTGTTCCCCACGCGCCGAGCACCAACGTGCATCCTCTTCCTGCATGCCATTGATAAGAAGCCTGGCCCGGATGGTGGCACCCCTGAAAGTACGATAGTTGTGTTCTTTCCACAGCATCCAACCAACCACGAGCACGAGCGAATCGAAACTACATCGTAGAGGTTGGCTGGAGGTGCTCAAACAGTGCTCAGGTGGAAGAGGAAGCCTGGTCAGATGTCCTCATTTCAGGGTCCTCGTCCAGATACAGCATAGGCAAAGATGAGCCTAGGACGGCCCAAGACTCTTTATGTTTGACCCTTGTCTTGCAATGGTCCTTCTGGGAGCCGACTCTGCCCTGCACTAGCCAGAAGAGGAGACTCCCAGTGGACTCTCGCGCTCCCTATCGATTAGATTTGCATGCAGCCCATAGCCCATTCACGGCCTGAAGCTCGCTATTTTGTCCTGCCATGAGCACAACACGGCTCGGTGCACATGGTTGTGCTTGGGCTGCAACTTAGGCATTCCGAGTGGCATGGTCCCCTCGGCAAATTAGTGGGAGCCCCGGTACGGCCCTATGCCCAACTTAGCCTGCTAATGGCCCATCTTATACGCTTCCACCAAACCCAAACCCCATCCCTCTCCTCTGGGCCGCACACATACTCTCTCGTGACTGCGACTCCGACAGTCTCGTGACTGCGAGGTGTGAGGATTCTGATGACCATGGCCCTCCTCACCCCCGCACCACTGGTCGCCTCCTGTTTCTCCATGCCCCCGTGTTGCTGGTGAACTCGCCTCCTCCTTGCTCCCCCACACCACTAGAGCTGGTGGCCGCCTGCTCCTCCATGCCCCCTGCGTGGCTGCAGTCTTTGAGCAAGCATGTCATCCTTGAGTCGGTGCAGCCTGCTTCACGCGCCTAGCGGAAGTGGCCTCTGTGGCTCCGGCCTGCTCCTCCTCGAGGTGCGGTCTACGAGGCCAGCTACCGCAACCTCCCACAGCATCTCCTTCCTTATCTCTCCTCCCCAACGCCGACCCCTCAGCATTGTGGGTCTTGGGGTGGCCCAGCTCGTTGGTTGTGGCTTGCTTTTCTGGGCCACCTAGGCATGAAAAGCAGGACCAAAGGCCATTCCTCGGCCGTTGGTAACTAGGCACAAAGCCTAGGTCAGCATGGGAAGGTGGCACACCGTGCCTAGCCTGGGCATATGCCAATATGCTAGCTAGGTTCGACCACCCCGTTGCCCATCTATAGTGCTCCATCAGCAAGGTGGCATGGGCTCTTTCCATGGCCCTAGCAAGATCACATGGGAGCGGGCGACTCTGCCTCACCATAAATATTAATATTTTCTTGTATATATTAGGTTAAGATTTATATGTTTGATTTCTCGGAAAGTAAGCATGACACTTTGTGAAATAGAGTAAGTGTGATGACAGTGAGAGACATTAAAGTCCAATAAGGCATCTTCGGTGAAACAAGCTAGCTATAGCCTCTTGTTTTTTTTTAATGTTCTCATGTGCATGAGATGGAATATATTATTAATTATATATATAGTACGCCAGGTTTTGGTGTGTTCACACACGCGCAATAGACTCCTGGTCTCCCCTGGACCCTGATCGATCGTCCTCTCTTGAATTACGTGCTTGTACGGTATAAAACTGGTATCATGCTCGTGCATTGCTACGGAATAACTAAACTTGTCGGTGTCCTGACCTAGGGGGTCAAGTACCACGAGTGAATTTGTGCTGCGTCCTCCCTAATCCGGATGGTGATGCAAGAAGAACACTAGATTTTTATCCTAGTTCCGGCAAGAGAAGGCACTACGTCCAGCGGGAGGAGAGTTTGTATTATCTTACACCAAAGTGCTTGTACAGGAGGAATACAAGCGAGCGAGTAGGAACGAGGGTGGAGAGAAATGCCTAAGCCTGGAAGCACTAAGCCTATGCCTTGCCACTGGAGAGCTCGGATTTCTCTAAGTGTCTCCGATGCTTGTTCGGATGTTGTTCGGATGTCTCAAACTAGCCTCTGGTGTCCCCTTTTATAGGCCAAGGGTAGGCTCAGGTGTACAGGAACCCTAGGGCTGTCATAGGCGATGACGTCGAGGTGTTGATGCCGATCGTGTCATGGTTGCTGTAGAGGAGTGCCTTGGGCATGGCCTGCCCTCTAGCGACGTGCTTAGAGACGATGGTTGTCCTTCAGGTGTGTCATGATGATGCCATAGGTGGTCGGTGAAAAACCCGTGCCCATGCAGGGACGTACGAATCCCTGTAGACATCGTATCGGGAGTTGTTAGAGCGCTGACCGGAGGCGTCGAGGTCCAA
>CM041647.1:5253895-5293905 GCA_023333625.1 Bothriochloa decipiens
CCCGACTACGACTATGACGATGAGGAGGAGTAGACGTCTCGTTCCTATGCTCAGGCTTCTTTTTGGAGATTTTAGTGTACTTCTGCCTTTTGCAGCTGTTCCAGAGGCTGCTGCTACTCTGATGATTCCGCCAGTGTGGCGATGAATTATTTATGTAATTTCCCCCTAATTGTAATCTTTTGTACGATGTATGGATCCTGTATCGACTATTGCGAGATAATGAGATGGTTTGATGCTTCAAACTATTATATTATCCGCCATTCTGTGTATTTTCCCTTCATGGAAAATTGAGGATGTTTCAACCGGGATCGCACGTTGGGTTATCACTAAAAATGGCAACGGGCATAGAAATATCCGCGTACCCGCGGATATCAAACTTGCGGGCGCGGATGCAGAACTGTGCCCAACATGCATTGACTCACGGGTAAGAAAATAGCCTGCCCGTACCCGTAAACCCATCGAACCCGCACTGGCATATGAGACCATTACAAAACAGGTATATATGCATCAGGTTTTAGGGTTTCCATCAACAATTCCATCCACACCCCACCAGCGCCACCATTCAGCACGACCTCGACTCGCAACATTGCGCTCGCACGCCTCCCTCCCCCACGCGATCGAGTACTCGCGCGACTCCCTCTCCACGGGCTCCCTCCCCACGCCGGCACACAACCCCCTGATCCTCCACGGATGCTCCAGTCCCCAACGCCTCCTTCCCCACCAGCAGTAATAATCTGGCGTGGAACAACGTAACTCTCTACGAGCAGGCAGGTTGGTCCATCTGCTATCCTTGCCTCACTTTGGTAGTGTGTATACTGTGTATAGAGATCTACCCTGGGAATCTTAGAAACGGAACTGCCGGAGAAACTTAATTAGTTACTGGTAAGCTGCATCATAGTAACATGTTTCCATGTGCTCTCAGTTGGACGTCGTCTGAACTGCTCATGATGCATGACACACGAACACGCCGCATGCATTTACATGTAAACAAATAAATACAATGGGTAGGTGGTGGTGTTGTAATCTTCTGTTTGACCTAGCTATGGCAGTCCGGTGGGGGCTATAAATAGGAGTACGTACGTACCTGCGTTTTATCAGCTGCCATAGAAATACAACTTAGACAACTTCAGTCTCATCAAGTAGCACTACCACTAGCTAGCTAGCGATGGCCACAGCCACCGACGGCACCAAAGAGACCAACGGCGCAATGGCTACTACCGCCGGCATCTCCAACATTTTCAAGGTCACTCCTCGCCTCTACGGTGGATGCTTGGAGAACGCCATGGTGAGTGTCCGCACGCTGTATCTGCGCCAGATCATGACAGGGCCTGGTGCGAATCAGTCAGGCGTGATAGAGCCCAATGCCGAGACAGGGCTAGGTCAAACTGGTGCGAACAACTGGACGATCTATGACGGTGCTGGGAACCAGGCGAACCTGGTTGCTAATGGGCAAGGCATGTACACACGTGCTGGCAAGTGGAACCAATGGTTCACCCTGGAGTTTAATAGCAAGGTTGGCGAAAGGTACCTAGAGTAACTCATAACACTTTGTTCTATGGTTTTTATTTTACTTGTAATAAGCAGGCCAATAATATTAGTGGATTACTATTCCAAATACAGGGGACATTTTAATTTGGACCTAAAACCACTGCTAAGATTGAACTAATTATTATCTTGGAGCAAATTAAAAGCGATTGTGTCTATTGTTCATGCAGGTTCAAAGGGTCCACTCTTCAGGTTATGGGAGCAAATGATGATAAAGAAAATGAGTGGGCCATTGTAGGTGGGACCGGTGAATTCGCAATGGCACGAGGTATCATCAAGAGAAGAGTATATAGTACAATAGACAATACATTAACACAAGAGCTTACTATTGAATTCTTCTGCTGCATGAAGGAGGTAAGCCTATAACTAATTTTAGGTCGTCCTGATTGTATTATATATTATATGGTCTATGATATCATATCACTTTGCATTATATTATACATATGTGGTAAACTAACTATTGTTTATTTTCTATTATTTCAAATTAAGCTTACTGTGATGGGGACCCCACTATCATGTTCAGGACCCAATTATATAGCCTAGTAGGGTCGGCAAAATAATATTTAGAGTTTTATTTGTAGCCTTTAGTGGCAGTTTTATGAATCTAAACCATACTAGGGTCCAATTGTAGCTTCTAGTTGTGTTTTTGTAATAACGAATGCAACTGTGGTGCATAAACATAACCCCATTTGCCACCTCAGTTAGGGGGAGAGGGAGAGTTAAAGGACTTCCTTTTCGAACGCTGACTCGTTTGGTTCTCTTCTTTATTATTCTTTTGCTCTATCATTTTATTGGCCTATACCAACACTCAATATGCATGGCGGTTCATATTCAGGTCATCGTCCCTGCACCGACAAAGGCAGGACCATGGGGTGGTGCCGGCTCCCTTCGTGAAATGGAAGGCAAATCCCAACATCTAGAAAGTGTAACAATCAACTATACGGCTAATGTTAATTTCATTAAATTTTCCTATATTGATGAAAACGGCCAAATCCGCACCGCTGGTGTTTGGGGTGAAAATTATGGGAGTGCCCCGATGACAAAGACGGAAACAGTGAGTAGATTTCATACTTTATCATGCATGTCGGTGTAGTTGTTTTGCGAATCAATATTTTAGTTCATGCCTACCATCATCATAGAATGGACGATGCAATTCTATGTTTGGATAAAGTCAAACTAACTTAAACTTGGCTGGTCTTATGGAAACTATTATAAAATAGTAAGACTCCGAATATAGGTATATAGTATAATCAAAATATACTCCATGCAAAATCGAACTCAGTTATGTTTTTCACATGTCGTATTAGTTTTGTTCTAAGTTAAACATTTTTATCTTTGAATATATATACAGATTCACAACATAAGATTTATGTTTTTAGATTTACTATGACAAATACTGCTATAGGATAAAATTCATCTATATGTTGCGATACTATAAGTATGTTTTGAAATTAATAAGATAGTTAAAGATAGTAATGTTTGATTTGAGGCACAGCGACCCATGAAACAAAAGGGCAGTCACCTAACGTTTGACACTGTATATATACTTGCTCATTTAGTAGTATGATAAAATGTAATATCATTTTATATAAATTAAGCTAGTTTGAGCTAACATTATTTTTGAATTATATCTTTGCGAGGATGGAGTTAGCTAGTAGCAATATATATACGCCACCTGATATGATGTATATATTTCCTCACTAATTTTTGTACTGTTTACAGATAAAGTTTGGCCCGTTAGAGTGGGTGAAGCAGATCAGTGGGATTGCATCTAGTTATGTGTCACAATTTCAGATCGTCACCAACCACAAAACGTATGGTCCTTTTGGTTTTGGAACTACAGGCACTCCATTCACCTCTAACGTGCCGGAGGATGGGATCGTGGTGGGCTTCTTCGCAAAAACTGATACTCACATCCGTGCAATTGGTGTTTACACCATCTAAATCATTCAGTATTAATGGACACTGCTGCAGCGTACAGCTACCTGTATGTTCCTTTCAATCATCAGAGTGTTTGACTTCTTCCTGTTTCCACCGTTCCAGCAATAATATGGCTAGATAACAAGGGTGTTCCCCTTGTCTGTGCCTGTTGGTGATCTTTCATAATCAAATTGATCGTGTATCATCTTTCTTTCTTTCTTTCTTTCCTTCACAATGTGTAATGATGTTTTCAGAGATTATTTGCTTCATAATAAAAGAGATCGTATCGATGGTGCACGTTCATCTATAAATCCATATCCCAGTATATAGCATCCGTGTCTTCCCATGCATCCCTGCTGCTGTTTATGTATGTTCGTCCGCATATGGATCGGACCTCTATCACTATATATCACACTACAATTGTTGACTGTGCCTCCTGCACTCGCGAAGAGTTTCTGCGCACAACGACCGTCGCGCTATTGAGCCTTCAGGATGTGCTTTATTCCTCACATAACCTTTTACCGTACGCAGATATCTCTCCACGGGATACATCCATCTATAGCATACAGGTCCACCAAGTAAAGCCTCTTCAGCTAGATGAACTGGAAAATGTACCATGATGTCAAACAAATTAGGTGGAAATATCATCTCAAGCCGACATAGAGTCTCCCTAATCGAAGCACTCATGTTAGCAAGCTCCTTTTCATCCAGCTCTTTTGAACAAAGTGAACTGAAGAACCTACTCAAGTCAATCAATGGGACAACAACTTCTTCAGGAAGAATGTCGTGTAGTACTAATGGTAAAAGCTTCTGGAATATAATATGGTTAGTTTTCAGACCAGACAATTGACACCGATTTTCATCCACACATCTTCGGATATTGGATGCGTACCCATCAGGAAAATTAACTTCATGTAGAAATTTCCGTAAAAGTTTCTTGTCATCTTTCCCTAATTTGTACAAAGCAGGTGGTAAGGTGAACTTACCATTCTCATGCTCTGGATGTTGATCCATCCTTATCCCGAGATGCTGCATGTCAAGCCGAGCTTCCTCATTATCCTTGTGTTTACCTTCTGTGTCTAACAAAGTGCCTAGTATACTCTCACATATATTTTTCTCGATATGCATCACATCCAAGTTGTGTCTAATAAGCAATTTTTTCCAGTACGGAAGCTGGAAGAAAATACTCTTCTTCCCCCAGTTGTGCCATCTCTTTTATTCGTCACGCTACTTCCTTTTTTTTGATTTAGGGCCGAATGTGAATTAGTCAAAACTATCGTAGTGTTGCAACACCTATTCTCCAGTCAGTGGTTGTGGAGCCTCCCTATATTCTGTCTTGTTGAAACTGACCTTGTTTTTGTGCCACTCGTGGTCCATAGGCAAAAAGTGATGATGCCCCATGTAGCAAAACTTCTTCCCATGCTTCAACCATAAGTAGTCTGTTTCCGTATGGAAGTATGGACATGCAAACTTGCCTTTTGTACTCCATCCAAAAAGCATCGCATATGCTGGAAAGTCATTGATTGTCCACAGTAGAATTACATGCAAATCAAAAGGCTTCCTCTCCTTTGCATCCCAGGCTTTGACACCCTCTTCCTAGAGAACTTTTACCTCATCAATTAGAGGCTGTAAGTAAACATCAATGCTAAGACTAGGCGATATCGCTCCTAGTATCATCATCGACAACTTCCCATCATTGACAACATCCAATACGACTGTTTCAAACACAACCATGGCGGAAGATTATAAGAAATTAAAATCATAGGCCAACAACTGTATGACACATCCAACATACCAAACAGATTGAATCTGTCAAATGCCAGACCAAGCCTAACATTACGAGGATCCTCTGCAAACCCTTCATAGGTTGCATCCACATGTTACCATGCTTTGGAGTCCGTAGGATGTCGCATTTTTATCAACCACCCATTCTTCCTTATGCCAATGCATATATGATGCTCTAATCTCTGACATATATATCCTTTGGAGCCATGGAATCAGTGGGAAGTACCGTAGGATTTTACGTGGAACACGTTTTTTTAAGCCACAACTACTGCCAACATCCTATGCCTCTTTAGACTGCTTCCACCTTGGCTGACCACATTTTGGGCAATTATCCAAGCCCTTATATTTTTTCCTCTAAATAACACATAATCATTATAGCATGCATCTATCTTTTCATAATTTAGACCAAGATCTCTAACAACCTTTTTGATCTTCTCCATACTATCTGGGAGTTAGTGCCCTTTAGGAAGAATAAGCAAGAACAGCCCAAGTAGGTACTCCACGCAAGCATTACTACAACAAAACATGCACTTCATCTGAAACATTTTGACAACGAAAACACGTGGGTAGCTTCCGTGCAGCCTGGAAATAACTCCTTTGCCTCTTGTAGCAATTTAAAGAACTTATTTGCCATCTCATTTGGCTGTTCCTCATCGATTTCTCCACGTATTTCACCCCTGATCATAGAATGTAACAATTCTGTGGTACGAGCCCTATCATCAACAATATCGTCATCGTCAATAGCTGAACCTTCACATACACTTTCCTGCTCTTGGATGAAGCTTTCATCAAAACCTTTCCGAAGCAAATGATTTTGAACATCCGACCTTTTTCTAAATGACATGGAACTACATGCTGAACATGGACATGGTGCCGTTCCTACTTTAGAGCTGCCTCCAAAGGTGCTATCAAGATAATCTGTTAATCCTTTTTGCCACTCTGCAGATGCCTTATCCAGCCGCATCCAACTTCTACCTTGGTGTGACATTGATTTCAACCCTGACAAACACACACAAAGATAAATAAGAACATGCTACATATTGGAAACAAAGGCAAAGTAAAAAGATGCAAAATCAGTATGGATATTAATGTTGTCCAAAAAAAAATCCTTCGCAATGCCTACGTAGCTATGCCATTCAATCGTTCTCTCAGCACTTGGCAATCGTTTCTTAGACAATTGTTCTCTCAGTATAGATATTAAAGTTGTCCAAAAAAAATTCTTCCTGTCTTTCCCATTTTCTTTTCGCAGCCCCCGATGGTAACATTCTAAAATTCTAGTATCTGACCTAAATTAGAGGAGAAACAATGACTATATAAGTATAAAGTACTAGACAAAAAGTGAACAAGAAAAAAAAACCTAGGGCCTATATGTTCAGTTTAAAATCTATGTGGTGATATATTTTATTATGTGCAAGTGTAGGGGAAAGGGAAATCAGAACCTGGAAAGCTTAAACTAGTCATTGTTAGACAGCAAGAACTTTTTAATAGAACACACAAAAGAGTTTGTAAATCTTCTTTGTATAGCCGTCCAACTGTGACCATATATTACAGAGAGGTATTTGTTAGCAGTTGTCAAAAGTGCTAAGCATGCGGGAGGACAATCTGTTGATGGGTACTTTTCAAATGACGCAGAGTGAATGTGTGACGATTCTGATATATATTATATAAAGACACTGAATAGGATTGCTTGAGTGAACGAGTTATATATAGCTAGACAATTTGGAGGTTGGACATGAACTGATTCAAAGATTCGCAAAAGGGTAAAAGGCAATAACAAGTACCAAGATCAAGATCAGATGCAGATGCCGTCGAGCATCGATCGCCTTCCTCGTGGTCTCAACTCGTGGAGCCCTGCCTCAACGTCTGGTGCTGGCTGCTGGTCACCGCCGGCGCCGTCCTCTGGATCGAGTAGGTCGCGATCATGAAGAAGCTGCAGCGACGGGCACGGGCGTTGGCGGCTGGACTGATCGACTCCTTGTCTCCAGAAACAAATGCCGTATCCTTCTACTGCCGATGCCTCATGGGCCACGTAATTACCTAAAGGGTATACGACATGGGCTTATGGGCCGGGTTAGCTTATGTATATACAGTCAAAATATACTAGAGCATGCAACAATGTATAACTAGCATAAATGTTTGTCCACGACTTGGACAGCCCTAAGGCCATAGGTTCGACTACTCTACCTAGCCTAATTATTTTTTAAAATTTTCCCCTAAAATTAACAATCCAAATGTTAGGTGGAAGTTATTTTTAATAAATAACTAGTATCATGCCCGTGCGTTGCTACGGGACAACTAAACTTTAGAATTTGAAACATACGGATCACACAATAAGATAACAATACTATAAAATTAAATACCGATGAAGTGATATTAATCTAAAATGCAAAAAATATAAAATTAAGATAGTCATGGAGAAAATCATAGTATCATTTACTGTCAAAGTTTATTTTTCTCATAAAATCCTAATGAATGTGTTATGCGTACTATAAGGCACGGATTGAAATAAGTAGCCATCAATTACTGAAAATATTAGTTTTTCAGAAAATCGAGATGAAGCTTCAAAGTAGGAAGCTACCAAAGAGCAAAGAGGTCCGAAACATTGTGTGGACAACCAGACGTTCTATTTTAATAATTAGAATAGGTAGTTTAGTAGGAAATTTTCAAGTTATCAAATTTTCAATTGATATTTTCATCAGTTTTATTGACCATACTGAAACATACCAATTAAGTACCATTAGGATACTTCCTGAACTCCAAGATGCAAGGTATAGCTAAACAGAAAATTACCTTCACATATTTATTTGCTTCTCCAAACCACTGAAACAAAAAAATGACATCAAATTCCAACACTACAAAGATAGTCAGAAGAATAGTAACACTTCTAATTTTCAAATGTAACTTATATCTAGCACACAAATATGTTGGTCCCCACTATGCCTAATCAAAATTCGGTGAGCACAATGATTACATGTCCGGCCTTGGTCAGGGTCCATCTCCATGTTGTCAAGGAGCTGGTAAAAGCTGATCTTTGAACAACCTACTTGGTAATCACAACAAATTAGGTATGCAAGTTAATGCAAAATATTTTATTTAAAAATGAGCTGAATATTGCAGAATCTTCACCACCTTTAGGGTGATAATTTTGAAATGGAGTGCATTACAGTAGTGACATGCTGACAGCTAACCAATTATTGCAAACTGAAGACGGTAAGGAATATTAAGGAAGAATTTGATTCTTGAAATTCGTTGATTTTTCTCATGGGTATCATGTATAGTAAAATGTGAATAAAAAATAAAACACCTTTGTTTCTCCCTCATTTGCTTCCCTGCATCTGCTAAGTCATGGCTCAAATTCTTCTGAATCTTGAAACATAAAAATTCATCACCACCATATGCCCAGTCATCTACAAAAGTATATGACTTCAGAATCTCAAGAAGTTTGGAACTGTCACGTCATATCTCCACTATGATTTGCTAGATTCAAAGTACTATGATATGCTAATGTTTTCTAACATTCGGATCGAAATATTGTGTGTAACCTCAAAACATTGGATTCTCATTTTCCTTTGTAAGCTCTCTGTGTCCATTCTTACAAACAACAATTCATGTCGCAACATCTAACGCGACGAACGACGACCAAAACTAAACTGTGGGAAGCCCGGGAGAAGCAACCCTAACACAAAGGACAAGAGGCAGGGACTTGTGCTCTTGAGCTTTTAAAAGCAAAATTTGATAAGTATAATACGTAAAGAAATAAGTTTGCAAAAATCTCTCATAAAGTAATCAATAAAGTACACCTAGAAAAGACACTGCCAGCATGCAGCATATGAACATTTTCATTTGTCGTTAGCCTTCTGTTAAGAAAAGATGTTGAATTCAAATGATTGAATATATTCAATATATAAACAAAACTCGTTCTTTTTAATGTAAATAAAGTTTGGTATTTTTAGGTTCACGGAATAATCATCACATCATAGAGGCAAAGCGTCGAACACGTGCTAGGCATTGCTTTGAATATACACAGGTGGATAGCAGGGGATGTACCTCGCAGTGTGGCACGCCGTTAGTTGCCTGTGTAGCCAGAAGGTCATAGCAGTCGAGACATGCACCTGGAAGGGAGGGGAGGGGGGCGCCAAGAGCATCAGCAATGCCATGCGAGGGGCGACCACAGCCAGTTCATCATGGAGGAATGGTGAACACGGGTGAGAACTCGCTGCCATCTTCTCTAGCGCCATGGTTGTGGCCGACGTTTTCGCGCCGCGGTCCTCTAGCACCACGGCGGCACGGCCGCGCCCAGGTGGTGGAGTCGCGCCCCTCAACTTCCAGCCATGGCCGCGCCCAAGCTGTGGAGGCGCAGTCCTTGTCTGCAAGCCTCATCGAATGCGGTAGCGTGTCTGGTTAGCGCGGTTCTCTGCCTTCCCATCCTCGTTGGCGTCTGGCGTGGAATCTATGGTGGCCTGCTTGTTGGTGGCGTCCGTGGGGTTATGGGCGGCTGGGCGTACGACGGACCGATCGCAGCATGCAAAAGTGATTGGGGGAGGGGGCTCGTCAGGGTGATTTTTTTTTTTTTTACTTCATGCGGCTTATTTGTGTGACATGGATGGAAGGTGATCGCGGTGATTGCGGCTTTCCAAACAAAACGGTGAGCGGGGTGGGGATCACGGGGGCAGAGCCAAAGTGACCCTAAACTAACGTCGCACTAAAAAATTTCTACGCTTTGTTTTTTTTATTTATAGAAGATTAACTAATTACTTATTAGACGCTTATTTTTTAAAAAAAATCAACAATTCACTTATTAGATAGCCACAAGGTGTTTTCACGTTAGTCAATTTTCTTTCAAAAAATACTGGTTGTATCAAACACAAATCCGTTGCAATAGTACTTCCTAATTGCATCCATATTCTAAACTGGTGCAATACCACCTACATATTGCGTCAAAATTCAATACTAACTCAACCAAATGTGTCTGATGCAATAATTTTGACCTATTGCATCCCTTATTCCAAATGATGCGATAAATCACGCCTATTGCTCACACATATTGCATCGACATGAAGTACTATCGCATCCAACTCTTTTTTAATGCAATAATGACTATATATTGCATCAGATTCCAAAAATTGATGCAATACCAGCCACCTATTGCATCAGATTTTCGTTTGATACAAGGGGACATGATGCAATAGGGTCAAAATTTAGTAGTGAAAACACTGCCAGGCTTCTTGCCTTAGGCTGATGTTAGTGGCACGCTAGCGTCATCACCTTCTTGGAGGCGTTGTCATTTGCTCAGTTTGTCAGTCATCAGTGCTCACTCGGCTAGTGGTGTTACTAGGCAAAAACTAGCCCTGCCTTACAAGTCTCTAAGGCCAGCGACGATGGCATCTTAGGCGTCATCTCCTTTATGAAGGCGTTGTTGAAGAATCTCATACTGCTCATCGCTCCTCCCGCATGGTCACCATGGTCGCTGCGCTGAGCCTAACTGTGCTTCATGTTTCTCCTAACTCGGTACGCCCAGTTGGTTATTTTTGTAGCTATAGTTAAGTCATTCAAGCGGATGCTCTGTCGCTGAGGTCGTTTCTGGTATATGCTTTGCCACCGAGACTGTGTTTCCAGCAGATGTTGTGCCACCAATGTCGCTGCCGTTTCCGGCGGATGCTTTGCCGCCGAGTTGTTTCTCGCGGATGCTTTGCCGCCGAGGTCGCGTTTCAGGCGGATGCTTTGCCACCGAGGTGTTCTGGTGGATGCTTTGCCACTCAGGTCGTTGATATTTCCAACAGATGCTTTGTTGCTGAGGTTGTTGTGGTTGTTTCAACAGATGCTTTGTCGTCTAAAGTTCTAGCGGATGCTTTGCTACGACATCTCTCACTGCTGGCTACCAATCTATCGAGACTTTTGTGTTAGGTTTAGTTTCCTGGGTTGTTAGGTGGGGTTTCCCCACTCCTCTTTTTTTTTTGCTTTTTGTTTTATGTTAAGGACTTTCATGGTGATCCTTTTATCTCAACTATGTGTATGTCTATTTATTATTTTCTTCTCCTTAATAAAAAATAGGCTATCTGCCGCCAGATCTTGGAAAAAAGGTTTGATCTGAGATAGCTTTAACAATTGATATTATTAGATACACCAACCATGAAACAAATATGTTCGTAATATATTTGTTTGGTGTTAGAAATTTAACTTCTCTTTATATAAATTCAATTAAATAACTAAAAATCAATTAAACAATACATATGTGGATCAGACCACGCACAAGGACACGGAGGCTCCGATCTTATCTCCTTCCAACGACCTTCAATTATCTGCCTCACAGACAAACAAACAGTGCCGGGCAACAGTGACGTCTCGGAGGTTATGACACAGCTTTCGTTGCCTTTCCAGATCATGGTGTGTGATACACGTTCCCTTTTGTTGTTGTCTGCATGTCGTGAAACATCGACGAGACCGTGTGTGATGCACGATCCACTTTGTCTCGTCTGAACCTTAATTTACAAGAGCACGTGTATTATAGAATCTTCCGTGTGATTTTTTTATATGAAATTCGTATTTCTAAATGTTGCATTATCCCGGTCCTCCAACGCTAAATCTAGATGTATGTATATATGTATTGAAGGACTGTTACAGAGTTGATATACTGTCACATATACCGACCTATGATATGTTAGATATTTGTTTGCTGCGACCAATAATTTATCGGTAGTATATTATACTTTTACAGACAGCTGTCTAAAGAGCTTAGATGTATCTTAAACATGGATGTTACACAGCAACCCATACTAAATGCATGCCATTCTTATTACGGTACCTGTAGCAGTCGTTCAATTTCCATAGTAATGTAACCTCTCGTAATCAACTGCCTGATGGACGATCCCAGGTACGGAGACGGTTCGCACGCAGCGCGCTTGTCCCAATGCAACTCGCTGAGGGCGCCACCCGCCGCCGCCGCCTAGCCCGCGTTCCCCTTGCCTCTGCCTCTCGCCGGTGGCGGCGAGGAGGAGCGGAGGTCGGTTCATCGTTTTAGCACATCTACTATTTTATTTAGATTTTTTCTTCGTTTATTTCTCTTTTCACCATAATAATTAGGGCTAGGTTTTGGTTAACCGTTTTGATATTTTTTATCCGGCTTTCTACTTCTTATTGGATCGTTGGTGGATGTGTCGTCGTCTTCGGTGATGTATGCTTCTGAGATCGAGTTATGTTGGCGTGGTCCTTCTCGAGGAGGGATTGGGTCTATTTTTCCCCTTCTACGAGATAGTTTTTCTGATCGCCGTGTCGCCATTGGCAGCAGCGGATCTACCCTTCCGGTTACTGGTGGTGATGCTAGCAATGTCGGATCGTATGTTTGGTTCAGCCTTAAGAAGACATGGACGATGTGCTCCCGGCGCCCTTTACTCCCTACAACGGTTGAGTATAATACGCCTCTTTTACGGTCTCCGCTTTTTTGAAAGAGTAAAATGCATGAATAGGGCATCAACTTGCGCGGGTGTGTCGATTTGGGCCATCAACTTTGACCGTGTATTTTTTTCCAAAAACTTGCCTAGG
The DNA here is from genome assembly GCA_023333625.1 of Bothriochloa decipiens. Taxonomy (NCBI): domain Eukaryota; kingdom Viridiplantae; phylum Streptophyta; class Magnoliopsida; order Poales; family Poaceae; genus Bothriochloa; species Bothriochloa decipiens. The sequence goes on from CM041647.1 coordinate 5,266,685, forward strand.
TGTGTCAATTTGGGCATCAGCACACCGACGTACGCCGTCACGTCGGGCATGTGGCCCAAATCCTCGAATGCCGTTACTGGCGCCGGACGCGGGTGAGGTCCCTCCGCCGCACAAGGCTGCCGACGCCCACTTGTGATGTGCGCCTTGCATACAGCTTCACGATGTGCGCCTGCGGTGGCGGCTGGTGCTCTCTCCCGGTGACCGCGTGCAGGATAGCTTATTAGCTTCTACGGGTAGTGAGGCGAGCCGACGATGGATTTGGGCCACGCGCCTGATGTGGCGGCGTATATCGGCGTGCTGATGGCCCAAATCGCACACTTAGTCAAGTTTTTCAACCAAAAAATGCACTTTCAAAGTTAATGGCCCAAATCGAAACACCCGCGTAAGTTGATGGCCTATTCTTGCATTTTACTCTTTTTGAAATCTTCCGTTAGTTGGGACTGTGTTTCTCGAGTCTAGATGTGATGTACTTCCATGAAGCTTCCTGGAGAGGTGTATGCAAATAGATACGAGGAAGATGAAGTACAAGGATCTAGTGGTGTTCTTCAATTTAATTTTATTTATATTAAAATCTCAGTTGTAAACGGATTTTAATATAATAAAATCTAGTCTCTTTCTAAAAAAACTGTCAGATGGATGAATAATAACAGGTGAATGGTCCCAACTGTGAAGATAATGTTGCAGTTTTCTTATGGTCCCCGAATGTTCCCAGTTCTGAAGATAACGTTGCCATATTCCTCCTATGGTCCTCCAATCCAGTCCAAATGCTGTAAGGCACGTATAGTGGATGAATTGTTACCTAGTGATCGTACTATATAGCTACTTCAATATTGTTCATCGTTCACATACTTACTCCTGTCAAAATAGATGTCATTCTTGCTTTCTGAGAAATCAATATTTTCAAATTATTGGTAATTATATATTAAAATATATAAATATTTATATTAAGTAATTAGTATCATCGAAAAGATCTTTAAGTCTAGTTTTTTAATAAAATTATTTAGAGATATAAATGTTGCATTTATTTTATATAAACCTAGTTAAAGTTAAAAAAGTTTGACTAACACGCTTCTCATAATATTATTATTTTTGAGACGAAGGGAGTATATACATATACTCCCATACATTAGTTTGGGAGGTCCTAACACAACTTTATTTGCTTTTTTCGTTTGGTGACACACGGGCAGCCTATGTGGGGTCTGCGCGCTATAGTGTCGTGTATCACGCGCACCACCTTGTCAATATCTTTGTGCACGTCATAGATATCGACCAGGTTGCTATGCATGATAAACGACCCCCTTTGTGTTCACTTATTAGCTATAATTTTTTTTACCGAAGTCAATGAAGAAAACCTCCACCTATTTTTAAATTTTTTAATAATATAAACTTATTTAAATTCGTTTTTAAGAGAGTTGATCTAGGTCTGCTGGGTGCTACTCAGGTAAACTAATAGATGTAACTGATCCTTGGGTGCGAAATTTTTTACATCCATTCGTTCTTTCATAATAATGGAGAATCTTGGTCGAACGGTTAAGCTATGTTTTCCACAGCCAGCTACGGAAGTAATGACTACATGAGTACATGTGTGTTGATAAGTTGACTAATAAGCAAATCAACATGATTATAGTTACATTTATTCGGTGGCATGTTGGAATCGACAATTGGTGATTGATCATGTCTTCCCTTTTTGGAGAATGGGTGGCTCACCTAGAATCATTAAAAAAAAATTGATGTTAGAACAGGTAGTTCGAGTCATTAAAATTGAAGAGAATACATATAACGAGTTGGAGGTAACTTGATGCCCATAATATATATCATGTTGTGACAAGCAATTCTAATGTGTTGTCATTGCACAATCGACGTGTGCTGTCATGAAACAGCGAGGGAAATTAATCAAACTATAGGACGACCAAAAGGACACCGATCGAGGATATGATCTTATCTCCTCCCAATGCCCTTCTATTATCTGCCACACTAACAAACAAACAAATAGTGCTCACAGACACCAGGCATCTCATCTAACATCCCTCTCTCTGTTAAGAGTGTAGATTTTCCGCATATGTGTATATACATCCAATTTTGGTTTGGTAGGTTCTGAAACGTCTTCATTTGCCTTCAAATAGTGCTCACAGACACCAGGCATCTCATCTAACATCCCTCTCTCTGTTAAGAGTGTAGATTTTCCGCATATGCGTATATACAACCAATTTTGGTTTGGTAGGTTCTGAAACGTCTTCATTTGCCTTTGAATGGCAAAAGGGCACTCTCGTGGCCCCAAGCTTCCGAGTTGATGCGAGCTCATGGTGCTGGCTAATGTGTGTGTGGGCAGCATTGCCTTAGGGAGAGAGAAGTGAGATAGGGTTTTGTTGTAAAAAACATGGATGCTGCCTGAGCTGGGCTAAGCTTGACAAAAGGAAATTCGTTTATATTTACTGACCAAAGGTCTGACCTTGACCTAAATATTATCTTTTACAGACCTATTATTCAACGATAAATCAAACTATATATATATATATATATATATATATATATATATATATATATATATGCAGTGACACTATTGAGTTGTTACATACTACCAAAAATATCGGCACTGAATGTCGAATATGTAGTAGTGCATGTGAGTGGAATAGGCTCAGCTATGTAAGCAATCTAGGCACGGTAAGATAGGTGCTGGAACAAGCAAACGTGTTCCCCTAATACTTTGGTGGTGTGCACTGCTGTATAGATCGAGATCTACCATAGGAATCTTAAAAATGGCACTGCTAGAACGTAATAATTACAGGTAAAATGAATGATAGTAACATGTTCCCATGGGATCTGAAACGACTTTATTGGAGAATGGAGATGAACTTGTTTACATTGTTTCTAACCATCTTCAAAATAGGGACATGAAACTTTAATTAAGACCGGCCTAATGATCGATGACTTGTTTTGCCAGAGTCGTCATGGGTAATAAAGGCCCTTTTGGGATTGCGAGCATATCACTAAACCCAGAAAAAACTGTGAAATGCCTTCGGAACCTCGGAGTCCAATGCAACCACTGTAAACAATGTGTTTTATAGCGACCAGATGCATTAGTCGGCATAACGTTTTAACTGGCCAACAGTCCATCGCTACAGTGATCGAGTTGTAGCGACTCCATTGCAATCGTTGCATTAAATCAGTGGTGCAGTGCTTGTCATATTTAGGTCCACGAGCTGGTCTTTTTAATTCTGTAAATTTGGTAAATAATGCGTGACACATCTCTAAACTTGTAAATGATGCACCGTTTGGTCTATTTCCCACTGCAGTGCACGGTGGACCACTTACTACCAAGCCTGTGCTGTGGTCGACTGGTCGTGTGTGGTGCCGTGTGTGCCGCATATTACCACTTTACCCCACATAGTCGTCCCGTCAGTCGCATGCATCCATCCTACTGCAGTACAAATGATGGCGACAGCTCCTCTTTTCCAAAGATAAATGAACAAAACGTCAAGCATACATGCTGGCGGCATATCTGGAAGGCTAGCCGTTGCGTTGCGTATACACTACACACATCGATCAAGTCGTGTAGCACGCCTCGCAGCTCTGTTACACGCAGCCGCAGATGCTCGTGGCGCGCTGGCGCTCCGGCGTGCCGCACGCACCCTACCGTCGCCCACAATTGCCGTACCTCCTGTTTGAGCTAGCCTGCAGTTCCGGCCGGGGCTATAAATAGGAGCACCTACGCACCTGTGTTTTATCAGCTTTCATTGAAAGAGCTTACACAAGTTGAGTCAAGTAGCGCCACCATAGCAAGCTAGGAATGGCATCACCCACCATGGAGACCAGCAGTGTCCTCTCCGATGTCCCCATGGCGAGCAGAAGCCTCCACATATGCGGCGCCTCCCCCAATTTCAAGGTCACCGGCCTCGGTGGAATGGTGGAGAACGCCAAGGTGAACATCGGCGGGCTGTATCTGCGCCAAATCTTAGCGGGCTGTGACGCTAATCAGTCCGACATGATACAGCCCGATGCCGTGACAGGGCTAGGTAAAACTGTCGTGCACAATTGGAGGGTCTATGATGGCCTTGGCTCCACGGCAAAACTGGTTGCCAATGGGCACGGCATGCACACGCTTGCCGGCAAATGGAGCAATTGGTTCACCCTGGTGTTTGTGGACGAAAGGTATGTAGACTAAACCTTATCTCTTATTAGGCCATGAAAACACCTGCTGATGAGACATATGGCTAATTATTATATAGGAGCAAAAGCGACTACTATATATATTGTGCATGCAGGTTCAAAGGGTCCACTCTTCAGGTTATGGGAGCTAATGATGATAATGAAGAAAATGAGTGGGCCATTGTAGGTGGGACCGGTGAATTCGCAATGGCACGTGGTATCATCAAAAGACGAGTACATAGTCTTATAGGCAATACGATAACACAAGAGCTTACTATTGAGTTCTTCTGCCGCATGAAGGGGGTAAGCATGTAATTAATTTAGGGTCGTCCACTTTGCATTATATATTCTGGTTGTTTGGGATATCTGATCACTTTGTATTATTATATGTGTGGTAAAATACAAATAATTTCTTATTCGTAATTTTAAATCGAGCTTTGTAGGGCTCGCAAAATAATATTTGACTTTCATTTATAGCATTTAGTGCCATTTTTTAATATAAACCGCACCTGGGGCCCAATGGTTGCCCCAAGCGGTAAATATAAACCCTACCGTGGGGCATAAAGAGAACCCATCTTTTATGTCCCATATGAAACGGGGAGACAGAGAAGTAGAGGTTGATTCTCCCTTTTTGGCCGACGAATCATTTGGCTGCCCCATTTATTACTCCTTTGCTCTCTCATTTTGTTAGCTTAAACTAACACTCAAAATGCACGTTCCTTCATATTCAGGTCGTCGTCCCTCCATCACCAGAGATCCATGCACCTCCAATGATACCTAAACCTAAAAAGCGAGGACCATGGGGTGGAAATGGAGGCTCCGTTAAGGATATGGAAGGCAAATCACAACGCCTAGAAAGTTTAACAATCTACCATCATGGTGTAGTTGAAGGGTTTCAATTTTCCTACATTGACGAAGACGGGCAAATCCGCACCACTGGTACTTGGGGTCAAAACCGTAACTTGTGGAAGAATGAAGTGAGTAGATTTCATACTTTACCATGCATGTGTGTGCGGTGGTTTTTCAGATTATGTTCGCTCATGCCTGCTTCATCATAGAAAAGACGATGCAATTATGTACGTTTGGTTAATTCAAACTATCTTAAACTTGACTGGTTTTCTAGAAAATTTGAACGAATAGTAAGATTTCAAATAGAGGTATATATACAGTATAGTGAAAATATATATTCCATCCAAAATCGTAATCACTATGGTTTTAGCTTAAATCGCTAAGTCCTTTAAATGTTGTATTAGTTTGTTCTAAGTCAAGCATTTGTATCTTTAGATGTACTATGAGAAATACTTTTATAGTATATAAATCATATATATGTTGCTAAACTACAAGGATATTTTGAAATTGATTAGTTAGCTAAAGATAGTAACTTTTGACTTTAAAGCACTGCGACCTATATATGAAATAAAAGAACCAAGAGAGTACGTATATTTGCTTAGTTATTAGTAGTGTGATACAATATAATATCTTTCGACATAAAATTAAGATATAGTCTGATCTAACGTTATTTTAGAATTATATCTTCTTGGGAGGGATGTGGAGTTAGTAGCTATATATACGTCACCTAATATATACTTGATGATATGTCATAATTTTCCTCTTTACTAATTCTGTATTGTTTTACAGATAAAGTTTGGCCCATCAGAGTATGTGAAGGAGATCTCTGGGGTTGGTTCTTTTGATGGGTCCTATCTGTCTCAACTTAAGATCGTCACCAACAATAGTACTTATGGTCCTTTTGGAACTTACCCTGGCACTCCATTCAGCACTACTGTGCCGGAGAATGAGACCGTGGTGGGCTTCTTTGGAAGCCATGACAACCCCGGAAATAATTGGGTGAAAACGATTGGTGTTTACACAATAACTACATATCCAGAGATGTATGCACCTCCAAAGATCCCTGCACCTATGATCCCTGCACGTACAAAGCGAGGACCATGGGGTGGAAATGGAGGCTCCCTTAAGGACATGGAAGGCAAATCACAACGTCTAGAAAGTTTAACAATCTACCATCATGGTGTCGTTGAAGGGTTTCAATTTTCCTACGTTGACACAGACGGGGAAATCCGCACCACTGGTATTTGGGGTAAAAATTATAACAGGTGGATGGCCGAAGTGAGTAGATTTCACTCTTTACCATGTGTGTGTGAGGGGTTGTTCTGCGGATCACGTTGGCTCATGCCTGCCTTCATCATAGAAAAGACGATGCAATTCTATGTTTGGTTATAGTCAAACTAAATTAAACTTGGTTTCCGAAAAAGATTAACAAACTGTAAGACTCCAAATATAGGTATATATATCTTCCTGGGAGTGATGGGATCAGTATCTATATATACGCCACCTAATAAATACTTGATGATATATCTAATTTTCCTCTTCACTGATTATGTGTTGTTTTACATACAGATAAAGTTTGGCCCATCAGAGTATGTGAAGCAGATCATTGGGGCTGGTCATCGTGGAAACCCGTCTTGGCTGTGTCAATTTAAGATCGTCACCAACAACACTACATATGGTCCTTACGGAACTTGGGACGGCATTCCATTCAGCAGTACGGTGCCGGATAATGAGAGAGTGGTGGGCTTCTTTGGAAGCGATGACGACGCTAATCATTACATCACAACGATTGGTGTTTACACCATCTCTAAATAATTCATTCAGTATTCGACCCTGCTCCAGCCTGCAGCTACCTGCATGTTCCTTTCAATCATCAGAGTGTTTGATTTCCTCCCGTTTCCGCTGTTCGAGCAATAAGATGGCTAGCTAACAAGGGTGTGTCCCCTTGTCTATGCCTGTTTGGTGAACCTTCATACGTAAATCTGTCATGTAACATTTTCCTTTTTTCCCTTTGCAATGTTCAGTGATGTTTTCAGAGATTGTTTTCTTCAGAATAAAATACATGGAATCGATGGTAAAGTGGAATGAGTAATAACGTGTTCATGTGTAAATCCATATCCCAATATATAGCATCCCAGATGCTGTTTATCGTATTGTCGCCCCAACGGTGCTACGCCGTGTGCACCACTATTACTATCTTCACCGCTGTTGACCACCCACAGCCTCCTGCACTCGCGAAGAGTTTCTGCACACAACGACCGCCGGTCTGAAGCCAATGCCCGGCCGCCACGTGGTTTCTGCTCTAACCTTCAGCATCGTGTGCGTGTTGTCCCACCGTATTTGGGCCCAAGAGATACAACCAGTACAACGTATGCTAGTATATGCTGACACAGAGCTATTAAGTGTCCCATTGCGTGTTTAATAGCTTCGTCTTCCTCTTCTGCCTACGTGTGTTGCTTCTCCATCGATCGCAAGAGACCGTGACACGCCATGACTCTAAATATGTAGATTCGTCTTCCTCTTCTCCCTGATCTATGCGACCACATTAACGTGTGTCTGGCACCATCACCTAGCCAATAGCTCAAAATATAAATTATTTGTCAATAGTATTAACTTATAGCTCATAGTATGGAAAGCATCACATGATTTTAGAACATATGCATGACACAAACACATGATCAACAAATAACTTTCCTGTCCCTTTTATTAAAAATATGAAACAATATGCTTAGAACTAGCTCATATAAGGTTTTTTTTGTGAACATATAAGTTGGTATTTGATTAGTTAGCTCATATAAGTTAGTATTAAGGTGTCCTTACATAAACAAGTTGATATTAAAAAAAAACAACACCTTGAACTTCGCATTTGATAATGTAACTCAGACCAAAACATGCTCAATCATACATGAAATTATCAGGATATTATACTATAGATGATCACTGAGACTGAAAATGTCTGACTCCTGCAAACATATATAGATAGAAACATACTAATAAATGGTATAAACAGTGTGACGATAGATAAGAAAATAGATGCTCGTTACCATAAGCATACAGCAAATAAGAAAAGATCATCTGCTGGTAATTATTATTGGTGCACGGTTCATGGAAGGAGACTAAAGGCCGAGAGTTGTTATCAGTGCACAAAATATCGGCTCTAAGAAATGAAAAGTGTTCAAAAGTATATTTCGATGTGGTGGCCAAAGAATCAAGGTGTCAGGCCAATTGGGGCTAAGAACCTAAATTATTCGAAGGGTGAAACAGCTGATAAATCACGGTATAGCACGTACAAGGCCGGCCCACAAATTAGTGAAGAAATTGGGCCAAAATAAGCCTAAAAGAGGAGGAGCGCCGCAGCAGCAGCGTCGTGTGGGCAAAGGAGATCGCAAGCGCGTGCAAGTGTTCGGGGATCGCAATCGCCGACTCGCACCCGCTGCCGGACTTCGCCACCACTCACGAGAAGCTCGTGCTAAAGGAGCTCTGCCTTGCCAACAAGGGCACCGTTGCGGCCGAGACGGCGATCCACGCCTCGTGCAGCACAGGCTAGCGCACCATCTCCAGCACCACGAGCGGCAGCTCCAACGCCGGTCGTTAGGGCGGCTCCGGCGGCGGCTCCAGCAGCGGTGGCAGCAATGGCGGTGGCGGCAGCCACTGGAAGAAGAAGGGCAAGGGCAGCGACAACTCCAGTAGCGGTGGCGGGCACAGGTCGCCTGCACCAGCAGCCCACTGGTATTGCTACCCTCCTTGGACTGCCGGGGTGCACCAGCAGCCCTGGCGCCCGCCGGTGACAAACCTGGCCTGGCGCGGCCCTAGAGTCCTCGGCGCCTTCCCTCAGGCCTAGGCTCACACTACGTTTTCCCCCGCCCAGTTCTCCGACACCTCCACTCATCCCCGCAGTAGCATGGCAGCTGGGATTAGGCCGGCCTCATCGCCGCCCTGAATCAGATGTCCCTCCAGGGGTCTTCGCCCTGGGTCCTCGACACCGGCGCCACTGCTCACATGTCGTCCTCGGATGGTATGCTCCTGTCCCGTCTCCCCCCTCCTCCTTCTGGCATCATAGTTGGCAATGGCACCACTATCCCCATCACCTGCCATGGCACATCCACACTTTCTTCCCCTAACTCTGTTTTTTGCTTTAACAATGTTCTGGTTGCCCCTGCTTTAGTGCGCAACCTTCTTTCTGTTTGTCAATTTACCTATGACAATGCTTGTTTGATTGAATTTGACACTTGTGGCTTTTTTGTCAAGGACCAACAGACGGGGCGCTTGACTCTTCGCTGCAATAGTGATGGCGATCTCTACACCTACCCCTCCACATCAGCTCACTCCTATAGCCTCACCACCACGTCGTCCTTGTGGCACCACCGCCTCGGTCACCCCAGTCCATCCAGCCTCGCCACTCTATGGAGCATGTTGGTCATCTTCTACAATAAGAGCTCGCCATGCCTCTGCCATGCCTGTCAACTTGGCAAGCATGTGTGACTCCCCTTTAGTCATTCCAGCAACTTGGCAAGCATGTGCGACTCCCCTTTAGTCATTCCAACTCTGTAACCAATGCTCCATTTGATTTACTTCACTGTGATGTGTGGACATCTCTCGTGCTTAGCAACTCTGGGTCCAAATATTATCTTGTCTTACTGGATGATTTTTCCCATTACTGCTGGTCCTTTACGCTTCGCCACAAATCTGAGGTGCACCGACACATTGTTGAGTTCATCGCATACGCTCAGACACAGTTTGGCACCACGCCTAAATCCTTCCAAGCTGATAATGGAACCGAGTTTGTTAACCACGCCACCACCTCCTTCCTCGCTAGCCATGGCACTACACTACGTCATTCCTGCCCCTATACCTCACCACAAAATGGCAAGGCTGAACGCATGCTCCGCACCACCAACAACACAATCCGCACCATGCTCCTTCATGCATCCATGCCACCTCCCTACTAGGCTGAGGCCCTCACAACAGCCACCTTCCTCCTCGACAGGCACCCATCCTCCTCCATCAAAAACCAAATATCTCACGAACTTCTTCATGGCACACTTGCAGATTACTCCTCCCACAAGGGCTACCACTGTCTTGACATGGCTACTCGCTACATCATCATCTCACGTTATGTCATCTTCAACGAATCCGTGTTTCCATTCTCGGTAACACCATCGGTGGCCTCCATGCCGTTGTCACTTGATTTTCTGATGCAAGGCCTCTCCTCCTCAATGACACCAATGAGCACTACTCCGCCACTCACGGACAGCAGTGAGGATGTGTTCCCGGTGCTCCTGGACCTGGCCATACTCCAACTCGGCCCCCAGGCTACCCCTGTGGGCGGGCACACTCCAACTGCTCCTCCTGCAGGCGGGCCATAGCTGGCTGCTCCCCCTGCAGGCGCGCCACAACTCGGCGGCCAGCGATTTGGCATCATCTTCAATCGCTGAGCTCGGACTTTCGTAGCCCCGACCACCGAGGCGGCAGCTCCGGCTACCTCCGTGGCCCCTGCTACTCCACCAGCGAAACCGGCGGCTCCACCAGCACCGCCGGCTCCAGCAACCCAGCCTGTGACATGCTCACAGACCGACTCCCTCCGTCCCGTCCAGCTCTTCGGCTTCTTCACCTTCGTTGCCTCGCCTACCCTAGCAAACTATCGCAGCGCCCTCGCCAATCCCAATTGGCGCGCTGCAATGGCAGAGGAGTACAAGGCGCTGATCGACAACAGCACTTGGCGCCTTGTGCCTTGGCCACCGGGAGCAAACATTGTCACTGGCAAGTGGTTGTTCAAACACAAGCTCCACTCCAACGGCTCCCTCGCCCAGCACAAGGCGCGCTGGGTCGTCCACGGCTTCTCCCAGGAGGCGAGCGTCGACTACAATGAGACATTCAGCCCGGTCGTGAAGCCGGCCATGATTCACACCATCCTCAACTCGACGTGAAGAATGCCTTCCTCCACAGCAACATCAAGGAGACGGTTTTATCGACCACGCTGCACCAAACTCTATTTGCTTGCTGCAGAAGTCCTTGTATGGGCTGAACCAAGCACCACGAGCTTGGAACCAGCGCTTCTCCACCTTCATTTGCAGCATCAGCTTCACCACATCCAAATCGGATGCCTCCCTATTTGTCTACAAAGCACTACAAGAATTTTGGTATTTTTTGACAAAGCCAGTTCGTCATTTAATGTACTGTAATTGTCATAAAAAGTTCTTTGTGACGAAAAAGCAATCGTCATAAGGTCGTCACAAATTGACCGACATAAAAAGTCTATGCGTGACGAAAAGCAAAAACCGTCATATAAAGTCTGTACCTTTTATGACGGCGGAGATGATTTCGTCACATATTGTTGTTTAATGTGACGGTTAGTTTCATCGCAAAAAGGTTAGTCAACGCGTCACATATTGTACATTTCGTCATAAAATAGTAGCCCGTGGTTCCTCTTCACATGATTTTTGTGACAAAATGTTTCGTCACATATTATTTTGTGACGTTGATGTTTTGTGACGATAGGTGCCGTCACATAACAGAATGTGACATTGATTTAACGTCTTGTTTCATGGGCTGTGTGGTACATCTAGGCAGTTTTTTGTGACGCAGGCTGGTGTCATATTATATTATGTGACACACTAAAAGTGTCTTCTTTTGTGTGGTGCGTGAGGCAGTTTGAGACGCTTGTACTCGTCACAAAATGTCATCACATTCAGTGACGAATGTCTCACATATCCTAAATTTGTCATCAGAGATCATACAAGCAGAAATGTGCATCTAGAAAACAGTAGGCATCATACAAAGCAATGCCATCACAGGTCATAAGTCACACACAGCTGAGCCAAGCCCTCATACAAGACATACATTCACATGATAACAAGTTCCTGCAACTTGAAATTCAAACATAACAGAAAGTTCATAGTTCCAGCCAACAAGTTCAAATTGTTGCAAGTTGCAACACATACCACACAGGTTCAAACAGAGGCACACATAGTTCTGACAACATGCTCCACAACATGCTCCACAAAGTTTCAAAAGACACCAGAAAACAAAATTGGTTTCATAGACCATAGACGTTTCCTCCCTAAAAACCATGAATGGAGGACAAACAGATCTTTTGGTAAGGCTGAAAAAAGAGATAAGCCAAGGAAATTTATTGCAGATGAGGTTATGGCAAGGTTGAATGAAATTTCGTATATTCCAGGCAAGAATCCAGATAAACCAAAGTCAAAAAAACGACGCCGTAATCAAGAAGAACCAGTATGGCATCTGAAGGTTAGCTTGTATGATTTGGAATACTGGCCTTTTTTGAAGCTACAGCACAACCTTGATGTTATGCACATAGAGAAAAACATATGTGAAAATATTTTGGCAACTCTACTTAATATTCCAAACAAGACAAAGGACACCATCAATGCTAGACTAGATTTGGAGGACAGAGGCATAAGAAAAGAGTTGCATTTGCTAGATAAGAGTGGTACTGCATCATCAAAGCCAAGAGCTTGTTACGTCCTAAATCCTGATAATAGGAAGAAGTTCTTGCAATTTGTGAGCAATGTTAAGTTTCCTGATGGCTATGCCTCCAATATATCAAGATGTGTCAATCTGGAGGGAGCAGGAACAATCCAGGGGCTGAAAACACATGACTGTCATATAATGCTGCAGCGTATCTTACCAGCTGGCCTTCGTGGTTTAGTGCGCAAAGACGTATACGAAGTAATTGCTGAATTGGGTAGGTTTTTTAGACAACTTTGCACTAAAACTCTAAAGGTTGATGCACTACACAAGATGAAGGAAGATATTGTGCTTATCCTTTCTAAGCTAGAGAAAATTTATCCTCCAGCATTCTTCGATGTTATGGTTCACCTAGCAGTACACTTACCTGATGAGGCTCTCCTTAGGGGACCGGTGCAGTATGGGTGGATGTATCCCATTGAGAGAAGGTTGGGCACCTTTAAGCGCTTCATCCGCAATCAAGCAAGGCCTGAAGGATGTATTGCAGAGGCATACACTGCCTATGAGTGTATGACCCAGTGCTCAACATATTTCAATGACATCATTACTAGGTTCACTAGGCCTGAAAGAAACTTAGATGAACAATGGAACATCTTACCCAATGGTTACTCTATTTTTGGTCATGGTATTAACCTTTTGGGAGCTTCAAAACTTCATTATCAAGAAAAAGACTATGACTCTATGGTTTGGTTTGTTCTAAATAACTGCAAAGAGGTTGAAGAATACAGAGAGTGAGTACATCGAGTTATTTCAATTCAGCCATCTTTATTCAATACTAGTGTCCCAAAATAACTAATTATCTCTTCCTTTGCAGCTTGTATAGGGCAGAATTAGAAGAACAAGGGGTCAACGAAGTTGAAAAAATGATGTCAACATAATTCGCTGTGTGGTTTGAGGATCATGTGTGTGCAATTTCTACACATTACTTAATAATTTATGATATAGAACATTTTCAAACTGACTTATTCTAAAATGTTTTCAACATGCAGATTACAAGAATGAAATACGAAGGCACAACACATGTTGATGAAGACCTGTACTCACTAGCATGCAGGCCTAATCCGCGAGTCCGTTCGTACACAGCTTGCATAATCAATGGGGTACGGTACCACACACTGGTTCATGATGATAACAAGAAGACACAGAACTCCACCATCAAAACTGCTGGTACTCATGGTGATGATACAATTGACTTCTATGGGACAATCACAGACATTATTGAGTTGACTTACAATAAGAACAGCAAAGGGCATAGAACTGTTGTGTTATTTCAGTGTGAGTGGTACCATCTAGAGGGAAGGACATACCGAATGAAATATGATAGTTACTTCAAGAGCATAAACATCCAAGGCAGATGGTATAAGAATGATCCATTCATTAATGGCATAGATGCTTCACAAGTATTTCTCTTGGAAGATACAAAGTTAGGTCCAAGTTGGCGAGTGTTACAAGAATTTGGCCACCGACATATATATGATGTCCTCGAAGAGCTTGACACAAACAAACCACTTCATGAACAGATACAGATTAGATGTCAAGAGGCATACCAAGAGGAGCATATTTCATTGGGAGAGGGTGCAGTGGGAGATATTCATCCAGACTTGGATTTGTTGCACATGGATAATGAACCAGGCAGCCCTATCAGTAGAGACCTCGTGGAGAGCATTCGACGGAGCCATACAACTCTAGTGGATGAAACAGATGACCCAGATGAAGATGAAGATGAAACCTATCTTGAGTACCATAGTCCAGGAGAAGATGACCAAACTTCAGGAGAAGATAGTGATAATGACTGATTTTGTTATATTTGAATCATGCTACTACATGTGTTTGTGATTGTAAGACCATTCTGTATTTGAATCATGCCATACAATTCTGTATTTGAATTGTGCTATTGCAGTTTGTATTAGTGATTCTATTACAAAGGATTTGTGACAATGATGATGCCTGAAATTTGTAATTCTGGATATTTGTGAATACTTGATGCATTACAGTGGACAGAATGCATTCACATTATGCAAATATTTAGTGCCTAGATTTTTGTGTTTTTATGACACATGATAATGTCATGTAATGACCAAATTCTATCATGGAATGTACAGAAGTCATCACAAAATGTATTGGCTGAAAGTAGCAAACAGAATCCATCACACACAAGTGACATAATAACCAATTCTTCTAGATGAACTGCATAAACTAGATTGCATCACACACAAGTAACAGAATAACCAGATTGCATTGCTTGACTTAGCACCAGATTGTTCATACATTACAAAGGCCCAACTACACTGAAACCATAACCTACAGACTAAAATACATTAGGCAATGAACTTCACATTCAGTCTACCAACAACATACATAAACAAACAGCCAAGACCAACTGCTAAAACAAACATCAAAATGTTGAACTTCCAAATCAGATCATCCAACAACTTGGCATCAATCTGCTTTGTCTTCTTCTTTTCAACACCCTGCATATTCACAACCATTCTTCCAGATGATACATCTGCTGCATCTTCAACTTCATCACCAACTTCCACTGCTAGGGGGGATTTGCGGATTGTGAGAATGCCAAGCTCCTCCAGCTTCTCCAAATACTGTCTTTGGAATTTGTAGAACCCGCAGAGCTTAGGAAACTACAACAATGCAACAAAACAATTGCATTAACACAGACGGGATTCACAGGGATGAAGAACTTGTGAACTCAATTCACACAAGTGCATTCTCACCGAGTTCCGAGGACGTTTGAAGAACACACGCAGGTAGTTCTCGGTCGTCTCCTTCGCTGACCGCCTCTCTATCACCCTCGCCATCCCACAGTCAGGGCATGGGATCAAGGGTAGCCCGGTCTCCTTACCTGGGGGATACGGCTCCAGTGCCCAACTCGAGCTTCCATCCAGATGGCGCTCAACCATCCCGGAGGCTGCAGTACCACGCGATTGGCTTGCCGAGCTTCCCCACTGAGACATGGTGCCGTCGTCGCTGGAGTAGCTGGAGCAATGGCCAGGGAGCAGAGGGGAAAAGAGGGATCGGGGACTCTGCCTACAAACCTGATGCCACCCACTAAGCTGCACCGAGCAAGCACAGAGCGAGCACCGAGGTCACCCACCGCTCGCCGAACCACAGAAGAGCTTGCCGCTTGCCGCACCACCGCGTCGTCAGTAGGGGCTGGGATAAGGGGACCGAACACCACCGCCCTCGCCCAAGGCCGCCGCTCAATCGCCGTGCACCACGCCGGAGGACGCGGCTCGGCGACGTGCACAGCGCCGCCAGGATCCTCCCACTCGTCGTCCGCGCCACCAGGATCCGCCCGCTCGTGGTCCACCGCTCCGCCAGGATTCGTCCACTCCTCGTCACCGATGGGTATGAGGTTGGGGTCGGGCAGATGGGGATGGGGATCGGATGAGGTTGTGTCCACCGATATGGCAGAATTGGGGAATTATTTTGGTCAAGGCTTCGGCCCACTTCTAGGGGTACAGTAACATACGAGCAGGGCAATTTTCAACTAACTGATGCATGACGCCACGAAACAGTCACAAAAAGTCACTAACTAGCGTCACAAAAGAGCAAACGATAATCGTCTCCCCCTTCATACAATTTGTGACGATGTTGGGTACCATTATGTGACACTAAATACCATGTCGTCATAAAATAATATGGCTATCTTGAATTTGTGACGCCACTGAATTATGCGTCATATTATGGTACATTGTATGACAAAACTGTGACCCGTCATGAGGTATTTTGTCATAAAAAACAAGATTTCTTGTAGTGAAGTTGGCGACGACATGGCATACCCCCTCCTCTACATCGATGATGTCATCATCACCGCGTCGTCCTTGGCTCTTCTCCAGCACGTCACCTCCCGTCTCTCCTCAGAGTTCACCATGACAGACCTTGGTGACCTCCACCACTTTCTCGGCATCTGGGTGACATAGGACAGCAGTGGACTGTTCCTCTCTCAGTGGCAGTACGCCATTGATCTCCTCCAACGCACTGGCATGTGTGAATGCCACCCGACAGCTACTCCGGTGGACGCCCGGACCAAGTTGTCCACCTCCAATGGCGCTCCAATCGCCAACCCCTCGGAGTACACTAGCCTAGCTGGTGCCCTCCAGTACCTCACTCTGACCAGGCCGGACCTGACATATGCTATCCAGTAGGTCTGCCTCTTCATGCACGACCCTCGCGAGCCGCATCTTGTGCTAATCAAGCGCATCCTGTGCTATGTCAAGGGCTCTCTGTCAGCACGTCTACAATTGGGCTCCGGTGCTGTTGATCAGCTCACAGCCTACTCCGATGCCGACTGGGCTGGCTGCCCAGACACGCACCGCTCCACCTCCGGCTTCTGCGTCTACCTCAGCGACAACCTGGTGTCTTGGTCCTCCAAGCGTCAGACGACCATGTCCTGCTCCAGTGCTGAAGCGGAGTACCGTGCTGTGGCACATGTTGTTGCTGAGTGCTATTGGTTGTGGCAACTACTACAGGAGCTCCACATCTCCATCCCGCTTGCGACGGTTGTCTACTGTGATAATGTGAGCGCAGTCTACATGGTTGCCAACCCTGTTCACCACCACGCACGAAGCACATCGAGATTGACATCCACTTCGTCCGCGAGAAGGTAGCTCTAGGACAGTTTCGTGTTCTCCATGTCCCATCTGCGTATCAGTTCGCCGACATCATGACCAAGGGTCTGCTCGTCCAACTCTTCACTAATTTTCGGACCAGTCTATGCGTCTGTGATGCTTCCACTACGACTGCGGGCGGGTATTAGGATATGTATATATCAGGATCAATTAGAGATTGATTAGATTAATTAGAGATTGATTGGCAATCTCCTAGATAGGCTAGCTGCCATGTATAGCCTAGGATTGTTTCTATTTATAGCCTAGGATTGTTTCCTTGTACAGGGAATAGCTTCCCATGTATGTAACTTCCATGTATGCCTATTGGCTATATACAAGAAAGGCTCTCCACCCACAATGGGTGTGCGGTGATTCCCTCGTTCTACTCCCTTCTACAGGAACAAATTCATACCCCTATTCATGCACCAGAGTCAACCATTTCAGCCAAAGTGTCTATCCATGAGAAAGCTTTGACATCAAAGAGAGATTCATTCGTGAACAAGACCTCCAAAAAAGGAGCCAGAACTGTGGCTAGTGATACTCATGATTTTAACACCCAGCAAGATCTGAAACTCTTTCCCAGCAAGGTGTCAAAAAGTAGGTCTTCTAATCCCTCTATTCCTCTAGTGCATAGATTTGTATATATTCATGATACTACTTTACTTTCCAGGAGCCAGGTCATCTCATCCAAGTAAGAAAGTTGTGGTTGCTAGCAAAATACTTGTGGTGAACGACAGTGATGTGAATAATTCTATTCCCACGAAGCCTGTCAAGAAAAGAAAGGGCAGTAACATTTCCGGTGGGTCCAGTCCGAGTGTGAAACAGATGATTTCTTGTCCAGAATCAGACGGTTGTGCTAGGGCTTCCATTAGTGGACGGGGGTGGCAGAATTGGGCGCAGAGTGCTACTCCATCAGAAAGGGCTCGTGTGAGAGGGTACCATATTCGTACTATTCTTTCTGCCTCAAATAATAACAGTTGGAAAAATTCTCAAGCCAAGGTTTCATTTTTCCCTTTTTTTCTTTTTCTTTTTTTTTCCTATTAGTATGTCTTTCTTTCTAGTTATTAGGGTCAGATCTGTGTGACAGCAAAGTGTGTGAAGATCAGTTTTCTTTGTATTATCGAACAAGAACGTAAAGCAGATGCACAAAGGATGTGCAGTTGTATACTGAAAATTGGGACATCAGTAATGTAAAAAATTTAAATATATATAATATGAATACAAACAGTGTGTATCAGTGTGGCTTTTGTACCCTATTTCACTAAGTTTGAATTGCCTTCAACATATTAGATTTATCAAAATCCGAAAGTAATAATATAATTGCTAAACCACATTTCAACGAGTTGTTAGGCTGATAGTTTCTGTGACTGATAACAAGTCGGTTGATTCATTTTGTTCTGAGAAAATCACTATACTATGGCTGATAAGCCGGGTTGATAAGTTAGCTTTGGGCTAGGCGGTCTGTAATCGGACACTGACATTGAACTTGGTGAAGGAAAAAAAGCTTCTTAGTGTACTTTTCCACAGGAGTTGGCGTGTACTCCCGTCATGGTAAATTACAAGACGTTTACGTTTTGGTATTCTAGATTTATAACTTCTTTATATATTTAGATAAATGTTATGTCTAGATTTAAAATAATTTAATATAATATAAGAAACTCAGGACGTAGGGAGTAATTTTGAAGCATGAACCAAGCAAGCTTTCTCATCGCGAGAAGCTGCAAAAGTGAACCCAACGAATCCATGGGCCGGGTCTAAAATGCCAGACATTGACGTTCGAGTTGTACTGCCATCTACTTGATTCTCACACAAAAAAAAAAACTACCGTCTACTGGACTGGATACGGGAAGGCAGCCGCCCACTTAATCGTTGGTATAGGGCCCTCAGCATCCCGGCCCAGATTCAGATTGTCGTACAACGTGGGTGGAGTCGTTGGTCTTGCGCCGTCAGCATCCCGGCCCAGATTCAGATTCTCTGTTCAACGTGGAATCGGTCCACGTGGCCCACCCACACCAGATTCTCCCGTCCACTGATCCGCACCAGAATCTCGTTACAACCGCAACTGCACGACCGTATCTCGTTCCCGACGCGTCTCGCAACCACCCACCCGCCGTCGATGGAGGACCACCGACGGCCGAGATCGCCGCTAGGTCATTTGCGCGCCACTATATATACCACGCGCACGGGACGAGAACAGAGAAACCCACCGTGGCGTGGATCCATTGATCGGTCAACCAACCTCTTACCCTAACAAATCAGTAACCGCCTCCGTCCTCCACGTACTCCACTCCACCATGGCGGCGTCTGGCGGCGGCGGCGGCAAGACTGGCGGCGAGGGTGGGTGCACGCGGCTGTTCCTGGAGGAGTCGTTCGGGAGCTGGTCGGCGTACGGGCGGGCGCTGCTGGAGACGGGCCCGCGTCTGCGCGACCGGCTGACGGCGCGGTCCCTGGACGCCACCGAGGTGAACGAGGTCCGCGGCCGGAGCGGCGCCGACATGCGCCGGAACCTCACGTGGTGGGACCTCATCTGGTTCGGCATCGGCGCCGTCATCGGCGCCGGCATCTTCGTCCTCACCGGCCAGGAGGCCAAGGAGGCTGCCGGCCCCGCCGTCGTCATCTCCTACGCCGTCTCCGGCGTCTCCGCCATGCTCGCCGTCTTCTGCTACACCGAGTTCGCCATCGAGATCCCCGTCGCAGGTACGTCGTACATTCAGATTTCAGACATTCATACGTCACATCATCTCGACGAGCTGGTCGATCGATGCATGAATTTGCATGCAAATTAAACGTGCGTCATTCGTGCATGATGATCGGATCTGTAACTAACTAACTAACAGGCGGGTCGTTCGCGTACCTCCGCGTGGAGCTGGGCGACTTCATGGCGTTCATCGCGGCGGGCAACATCCTGCTCGAGTACTGCATCGGCGGGGCGGCGGTGGCGCGGTCGTGGACGTCCTACTTCGCCACGCTGCTGAACCACCACCCGGACGACTTCCGGGTGCACGCGGCGGGGCTCGCGGAGGGCTACTCGGAGCTGGACCCGATCGCGGTGGCCGTGACGGCGGCGATCTGCGCGCTGGCCGTGCTCAGCACCAAGGGCTCGTCGCGCTTCAACTACGTGCTCTCCGTCCTGCACCTCGTCGTCATCGCGTTCATCGTCGTGGCGGGGCTGACGAAAGCCAACGCCGCCAACCTCACTGCCGACTTCGCGCCGTTCGGGGTCCGCGGCATCTTCGCGGCGTCCGCCGTGCTCTTCTTCGCCTACATCGGGTTCGATGCCGTGTCCACCATGGCGGAGGAGACGAGGAACCCCGCCAGGGACATCCCCGTGGGCCTCGTCGGCGCCATGACGCTCACCACAGCCGTCTACTGCCTGCTCGCGCTCGTGCTCTGCCTCATGCAGCCCTACAAGGACATCGACGCCGACGCGCCCTTCAGCGTCGCCTTCACCGCTGTCGGCATGGACTGGGCCAAGTACATCGTCGCGTTCGGCGCGCTCAAGGGCATGACCACGGTGCTCCTCGTCGGCGCCGTCGGGCAGGCCAGGTACCTGACCCACATCGCGCGGACGCACATGGTGCCGCCGTGCCTGGCGCAGGTGCACCCGAAGTTTGGCACGCCCGTGTACGCCACCGTCGTCATGATGGTCGCCACGGCCGTCATCGCGCTCTTCACCAACCTCGGCATCCTCTCCAACCTGCTCTCCATCTCCACGCTCTTCATCTTCACGCTCGTCGCCATGGCCCTGCTCGTCCGCCGCTACTACGTCGCCGGCGAGACCACGTCCTCGCACCGGAACGCGCTCATCGCTTGCCTCGCCGTGATCGTAGCCTCGTCCACGGCTACCGCGGCCTACTGGGGGGCGACGAGCTCTGGCGGCGGCGGGTGGGTGGCTTACGTGATCACCGTGGCCGCGTGGGTCGTCGCCACGGGGTACCTGCAGTGGGGGGTGCCCAAGGCGCGCGCGCCCAAGATGTGGGGGGTGCCGCTCGTGCCGTGGCTGCCGTCGGCGTCCATCTTCATCAACATCTTCCTGCTGGGATCCATCGACGGCGCGTCGTTCACGAGGTTCTTGATCTGGACGGCGGCTCTGCTCGCCTACTACTTCTTCGTCGGGCTCCACGCCTCCTACGACACGGCCAAGGCCGTCGCCGCCGAGGCAGAGGCCGCACGAGTGGAGGAAGGTGCGCGTAAGGTCGCCCTCGGTGGCTGCCGCTTCGGCTAAACTTCCGATGAGTGACACTAATCATCATATCAATCGAGGCTTAGAGAATTTTAGAGCTGATGGAGTTATTCAAATTTATCTGTTATTTTTAGTACTATAATATATATTTATATATGATTAGTTGATGTGTACAAAGAAATATATAGCTAGCTTAATAAGTTGGCACTGTTGAATTTCGGAGTGATTTCGTATACGTACGTTCATTATCTGAATTCTGAACATTATCAGGGTCATTTGCACGTTACAACAACAAACACAGCTAACCGCTGCTACATCATCGAGAACGTATAACAACTCTAACCATTCCAATGTCGTAGACCTGGTGGGCGCCATTCTCCTAAATCATCTATTTTTTTTGGGTTTTTTCAAGTTTGTACTTTGTAGTGTGTATTGTCTTCTTAATTAACACCTCTATATGTACATCTCGAGGTGAGTTTTGATGTGCTAAACTTCGATGTCCGTATTCTGTTGTGATGGGCCATTTTTCTTTTCTCCTTTCAATCCCATCTCATATAGATGTGGTGGGTTTTTTTTTTGCTTAATTTATTTTTCTCTGTTCTCACCATTATTTGTTTTTAATTTATTTTTTCTCTGTTCTCACCGTTATTTGTTTCTAATGTTAAATCATTTCACGATCAGGTTTGCGCATCTGAATCAATGTTGATCTGCTACCGGGGTTACAAAAACCTCCAAATCAACGTCATGACACCATAATTAACCCGACCGATTCTCCTAATCGTTTAGGCTAGGGGGAGCAAAGCTGAATCAGAAATGGGGCTAACCTCTAGCGACTACTAACTGACCACTAATACTGCCGTGTTTATGTCTTTATGATCCCATGACATAAATCAACCACACAAATCTACTATACGTGTTTGAGATTAAACATTGTCATTAACCAATTGGACCGTTACAACTATATGTGATTTACTTCAGCTCCAGCAATAACAGCCATGCGAGTCTCTGGAACCAGCCATGCCAGCCAGTCACCCACCCAACATGTAATGATGGGTATCCAAGGCTCCACATGAGCACCACCTCTAGGTTCCCCTCCACCTGTATCCTCAACATCACTGCCCAACTGGCAGTGATCGATCCACCACACTAGTAGTTGGACTATACAAAGATAAACATCGACTATATTGGCTACTACGTCAACCGGGGTCTAATTGCCAACTTTATACAACTATGCATTCATCACTCGATCGTGCTCTAGTGATTAATATCTCCCTAGCTCACTTAATACGTTAACAGTCCAATGTTACCTGGCCATAGCTATATGTATGCATCACTCAAGCTACTACCATAAAAAGTTTCTACTTTTCCACCGAAATCCTGGCAAACATACAAATCATCCACAGATCAAGACTCATACACCACCAACCATGCTCGCCTGTCACCCATCCAACTCTAGCGTTAGATATCTCATGTTCCACCTCAACACCACCAGTAGGTTTCCATCCACCTGTTACCTTGACGTCACTGCCTACACATGTCCATATCTATAAGAACACCAACCAGCTAGCCACGCATGGACGCCGCTCACACTGTTGGATAGAAGAACACTCCACTTTCGTTCACCTTCGATGAGCTCAATCATGGCCTTCATCTGGCTACCCAAGGCCTCTGACACTGCAGCAACGCTCATCAACGCCTTTCGTCTCCCTATCCCTACCGCAACTACTGATGTAGCCATGTTACACTACACCAACTCTCACATGTATGCATCTCTGCAGCCCGCCACCAAGCATCTGGCGGTCTAAATCGCCGACGAGATAACGAGGCGAAGCCAGGACGAGGAAGGCACATCCATCCGCCTGGTCCATAGCCTCATCACTTGCAATGGTGCCATCCAAGCAGGCGACTACTCGGTCGCTCACGACTCCCTGACAGAGGCACGCACGATCCTCAAGAAGATCCCGGCCTCAACCGGGATCGGGTACGTCGGGACCCACTTCGTCGACACACTCGCGCGGTGCCTCTTCCCGGTGGCGTACCCTCACGCCGTGGCGCCACCGCCTCCTGCAACACCGTTGGTAATGACCTACAACAATTTCCATGATGCAGGGCCCTACCTGAAGTTCGCCTACTCCATGGCAAACCGGGCCATCCTCAAGGCGTTCGAGGGCTGCAAACCCGTGCACATCATCAACTTCGCCGTCAAACAGGGTCTGCAGTGGCTGGCCTTTATGGACGAGCTTGCCAAACATGAGGGCTAGCCGTCGAAGCTCCTTCGCATCACCGGCATCGGCCCAAACCCGATGAGTGTCCACGACGAGCACCATGAGGTGGGGATCCACCTCGCTAAGCGCGCGCGCCGCCTAAAGATCCCCTTCGCCTTCCAGGGCATCCGCGCCGACCACCTAGATCAATTGACCGCCTGGATTCACCTCAGGCTTGCCAACGATGAGGCGTTGGCCATCAACTCGATCCTACAGCTCCATCACCTCCTCGTCGACCCGGACTCCGTCACCGCCGACGACTACGCGCCAATCGACATCCTCCTCAAGTTCGTCGTGAAGCTCAAGCCCAAGATCTTCATGGTGGTGGAGTAGGAGGCGGATCACAACAGGCCAGTACTTCTGGAGAGGTTCACCAATGCCATATTCCACTACGCCACCATGTTTGACTCCCTGGAGGCGTGCCCCATTGTCACTACTACTACTAGCGCCACCGACGGCGCCGGAGACGGAGCCAGAAGCAGCACCAGCACCACCGGCAGCTCATCATAGCTCACGGAGGCGCACCTGCGGGGAGAGATCTTCAACATCATCTGCAACGAGGGCAACGCTCGCACTGAGCGACACGAGCTGTTCACGACCTGGAAGGAGGGGCTCACCCATGCCGGGTTCACCCAGGTGGAATTTGACCGCAGCGAGGCCAACTTGGCGATCGCTGATCTCATCAAGGCGACTTCCTTCTTCGGTTCCGGCTTCACCATCCTGCAGGGCTTCAGCAGCCTCCCGCTGGCATGGCACGGCTGTGGCAGAACCTCCTAAATCATATGGCTCACATGCATTATTATTGTCTAAACAAACTCCTAATAACTATGAATGTGTTCTATAAGACTTAAAAGGTCTGTCGGGTAAATCCTGAATCATCCATGATTCTCCAAGCAGGATTAATCATTACAAAGAGACATTGCAGTATTACAACAGTCTATACGAAAAAGATACCTCAGAGTAAAACAGCGGAAGGGTTACTATAACATAAGTTTACAAACCGTTTAGTTTTAAACCTTACAAACCATAAGTTTAAATTGTACAAACCATAATAGTAGTGGAGTAGCGGTAGATAACTTTATTACAATACCAGGCGATAAACTCTACCCAAGAGCCAAATATCCTACTCGTCGTCACTCTCCACAACGACTGTCATGCAGCAGGATGCAAAGCACTCCTGCCCATGGGACTCACCTGCAACAAGGGTTCAACAAACCCTGAGTACAAAGGTACTGCACAACACTTATCCGACAAAAAAGAGGGGTGAAGACTTAGGAAATGCAGGCTAGAGGGACAAGGTAAGGCTTATAGGGGATAAGAAATTTTTGCAGAAAAGCTTGACAGAAAGTAAAGTTGTCTTGCTCTAGCTCAAGATTACCAACCAAGTTCATTCTTAAACCTTAGCCATCATTCCAGTTGTTACTATGATGATGAACACCGATCGAGTCTTCTTCTCCGAGAAGCAACGGCGATTCGAATCAATTTTACCCAGCTGGGACCTAGATCACCGATATACCGGAGACTCTAACTTCACTGCATACCAGATCACAGATATACCAGGATAACAACCACAGCCATATATCACCACATGATACATGTGGGAACTCTGACCCAGTGTACCGATATACATGGGAACGCAAACCCATATTATGCCACACTATGACATATGTGGGAACTCTGACCCACTAGAGATCACTCCATGACATACGTGGGAATTCTGACCCACTGTATATCACTTCATGCATGTGGATTTTCTAGTTTCTTGATATCACCAGATCACCATCAACACGGGACCTAGGGCATCAATAGACGGAAACACTACAGAGATACTCCTTTCCCAATGCAAGTTAACCGTTCGGACTCGATTTATTAACTATCATCATGATTCCAACAGGTAAAGCCAACCTCATATTTTTTATTCTTTTACCTTTTTAAAACCTAACAAATTAAGCAGGGTTAAGCATTACTATGCATTTTTTGAATAACAGGTAACAAGGAATATGGAAGTAAGACAGGTAATGTAATTGGTAGGTTTTCACTCAACTCCTATTACTTAATGCAACATTTCATAACTAAAGCGATAAAACTTTTAAAATAAGAGTAGGGTTTGAATGCATCTGGGGCTTTCCTTGATGGTCGAGGTAGACGGTCTCGAGTTCTAGATCAACTTCCAACTCCTGAGTCTGCTCTTCCTTGGGATTTGGTGCGACAACGTTAAACTTTCCGTTAACGGAATCTATACGATAAAATGATATGCTTCAACATGATGGAATAGTAAACATGATGCTCGATGGATGTATGACCAGATTAAGGACTTGGGTACAACTTTCCTTCGTGATAAAGTTGCAAGCCAACAAAACTTGCTTACTAAGTTTGTTAGGGCTAACTATTTATTAAAGAAGTTCATTAAACAGATAAAATAACGTTAATTAAACCCTAATGACATGATCCAGGTAAGCGCAAACAATTAATTAAAGTGCCAAAGGTCATCAAAGTTAATGACCCAAGGTCATCAAGCAATCCCAAAGTCAAACAAGCCTATAATAATTAATCATGATTAAAGGGGTTAATTAATTAATTAAAAGCATAAAATAAAGGTATAAAATTAAAGTTGTCTAATTGAGTTCAAAATTTTATTTTGAAAATATCTTGGTCTAATTAGATGTCAAAACAATTTTCAGGAATAAAAGCCAATTATTTTATTTATTAAAAATCAAAGAAGTTGCATTTTTCAATTAAAAAGACTAATTTTAACTTATGCAAAAAGTACTCAAATTTGGTATATTATATTTTTTCTAGGTAGAGGACATCATATACACAAAAATTTTCAGAATTTTTGGAGCTATACATGAATTACTATGAATTATGGAAGAAAATGGCATTTAAATCATTTTCTGAAAATAGAAAAAGAAAAGGGGAACAGTATTCCCGAGTTGACCAATGGCGGCGCGATTTTTAATGGCGATATCTCGTCGACGGCGAGGTCTCCGGCGACCGGCCTTTGACCTACAGCCTCAGCAAGACACGGCGAGTCAATTGGAGTAGTTAATAAAACGGCGGAGCAAGAGTAGCAGGCTCGCCTAAAAATGGCAACGGGCAAGGAAAATCCGAGTGCCCGCGAGCATCCGACCCGACGGGCGCGGATACGGGCGTGGAGTTGTGCCCGCGGGCACGGGTGCGGATTGCAGTTTGCGCCCAATGGATATTCACTCGCGGGTAAGAAAATAGCGTGCCCGCACCCGTAAACCCGCCAAACCCGCACTGACATGTGGGTCCCAAATTAAGTTGTATATATACACATCATTTTAGGGTTTCCTCCACCCGGCCACCCCACGTCCCCACCCCAGTCCCAGCCGCCCAGCGCCGCCGCTCAGCATCCGCACCCCTACCCCCACGACTCTGAGGCCGCGACTCTGAGGCCGCGAAGCTGAAGGGAGGCCGCGACTCCGCGACCGCGACCGCAATGGCGCGACGCTGAGGGGAGGCCGACCCGACCTTGATTCCCCCGGCGGCGGCGAGGCAGCGACTCGACCCCCCTCGGCCGGCCGCTCCACTCCAGTCCCGGCGGTGCCCGCTCCCCCGGCCGGTTGCTCCACTCCAGTCCCGGCGGCGCCCGCCCCCCCGGCCGGTTGCTCCACTCCAGTCCCGGCGGCGCCCGCCCCC
>CM041647.1:5293915-5312459 GCA_023333625.1 Bothriochloa decipiens
CCCCGGCCGGTTGCTCCACTCCAGTCCCGGCGGCGCCCGCCCCCCCCGGCGGCTGCTCCACTCCAGTCCCGGCGCCGCCCGCCCCACCCGGCGGCTGCTCCACTCCCCCCCCCCGCCTGTTGCTCCACTCTAGTCCCAGCGGCGGTGCGACCCTACTGCTCCACCCCACGCGGCTCTAGTCCCGGCGGCGCGTCCCCAGTCACCGGCACCCCTGCTCTGCTGCTCCTCGCTCCACCGCGCAGGCCGCTCCCCACCGTGCAAGTTCAAAGGCAAGTTCCTTTCTTCAATTGTTCTTGATAGCTCAGAAATCAGAATAGATCTTGTGATTTTTAGTGGTTGTCTTCATATTCCAGATCTTGTTCTTTTGTGATGTGCAGCTACAATGGCAACCCCTAGTCGCTCTCAAGTGCAAAGCTCCCATGCAACTGCTACAGTTGGTACTGAGGAGCAGAGAGCTGTGGATGTTGTGCAAGTATCAGAAGGGGAGGATGCCTCAAATGTGCGGCCTTCAAAGAAAAGACCTTGCACTTCAAAAGTCTGGAATGACTTTGAAAAGGTAATGGTTGATGGAGTAGAGAAGGCCAGATGCAACCACTGTGGCCGACACCTTTCAGCCGTATCAAGAAATGGTACAACTCACTTGAATACTCATTTGAAAACTTGTATCTACAATAACAAGAAGCCAGGATTAAAAATACAAGCTAATTTGAGGTTTGCAACCACTGAAAAGGGGGCAGTAGCTATAGAAAACTATGTGTTTGATCAAGAAGTAGCTAGAAAAGCTCTGTTTTCGGCGATTGTACTGCACGAGTACCCGCTGTCCATTGTTGATCACCATGGCTTTCATAAATTTGTTAGTGCATTACAACCTTTGTTCAAAATGGCAACTAGAAACACCATTAGAAGGGACATTCTGAGTTTCTATGAGGGAGAGAAAAGGAAAGCTAGGATATTCTTGCAAAAGACAAGTTGTCGTGTTGCTATCACAACTGACCTATGGACAGCTGAAAATCAAAAAAGAGGCTATATGGCAGTGACTGGACATTTTATTGATGACTCATGGACGCTTAGAAGCTGCATATTGAGGTGAATATATTAATTTTGCTTGCTGTCCAGATTGTATAATTATGTTATTTATGTCAAACTGACTGTTTCCATTGTTTGATGTAGGTTTATATATGTGCCATGCCCCCACACAGGAGAGGTTATTTGTGATGCATTGCATAAATGCCTCCAGAGTTGGGATCTTGATCGGAGGGTATCAACCGTGACTCTTGACAATTGCAGTGCCAATGACACCATGATTGGCTTAATAGAGACAAGGCTGGGGGCAGTGAATATGCTACTGAAAGGAAAATGTCTGCATATGTGGTGTTGTGCACATATTCTCAACCTCATTGTGAAAGATGGGATGGCGGTAATTGAAAATGTTGTAGCAAACATCCGAGATAGTGTTGCTTATTGGATTGCTACCCCAAAAAGGTATGAAAAGTTTGAGAAAACTGCTCTAGATGAAAATGTTGATTTGAATAAAAAGTTGCATTTAGACTGCAAAACTAGATGGAACTCAACCTACATCATTCTTAGCATTGCTATACCTTATAGGAAGGTCTTTGAACGTTTGGGTGAGCTTGATAGGAAATATGAGTGTCCATCAGCAGATGATTGGACATTTGCTAAAAATGTTTGTGAGAAATTGGGGTTATTCTATGAGCTTACTGAGCTGTTTTCTGGGACAAAATATGTTACAGCTAACCTGTTCTTCCCCAAAGTATGTGAGATTAAACTTAAACTCAACTCTTGGGGTCATGATGAAAATGAAATTATTAGGAATATGTCTGCTGCAATGATAGAGAAGTATGATAAGTATTGGACTGATATACATGGTCTTATGGCTGTTGTTATTCTTGATCCACGCCTTAAGATGACAATGTTACATGCTTGCTATATTGCCCTTTTTGGAGAAGAGTTTGCTGGACAGTATGTTACAGAAGCCCATGAGTTGCTTAATGATTTGATGAAACATTATAATGTGAAAGACCAAGACTCTGTGGCCACATCCTCTGGTGGTGCCCCTTCTACTGTTAGTGCAGCTGCTGTCTTGTCCATATTTAAAACCCTTGCTGCAAATAAGAAGACTGCAAGCTTTGTTAGAAGCAAGAATGAGCTGGATCGGTACTTGGAAGAGGACACTCTTCCTCATGACGAGAATAATTATTTTGATATCCTTGGCTTGTGGAAATTGGAGGGAGCTCGTTATCCTACTCTGAGGCAAATTGCTCGTGACATTTTAGCTGTTCCAATAATCACAGTAGCTTCTGAATCGGCATTCAGTACTAGTGGGAGGGTTTTAAGTGAGCATCGCAGTCGTCTGACTCCTAAGATGTTAGAAGCTTTGATGTGCAGCCAAAGTTGGCTTCGTCACAATCTCAAAGGTATAAAAATGTGCATTAGGTAGAGACATGAACTGTGTACTGCAGCTACTAATGTTTGCACTTTGAATGTAGATGATGGTGATGGAAGGTTCAATAGCTTTTGGTCATGCCTTGAAGACAATGAAGAAGACATGAAAGATGAATCTTGCATCACTATAGAGGATTCTGACTAATTTATTAGTTCGTCTCTAGTTTATTTGCATCATTTGGAAGACTTGGCTGTTGAATAATTTTTTGTATCACTTGGAACAATGTGTTCTTGTATCACTTGGCTGTTGAACAATGTCTTGTATCACTTGGAACAATGTAGCTTGTACTGTACTGTACGGATTGAATATTTGTGTGTATCCATCAGTGTATTACATAAGCTGTTTTCATCAGGCTATGCATGCTGCTCCAATGTATATTGCAGAGACTGCACCAAGTCAAATAAGAGGCATGCTCATTTCTCTGAAGGAGTTTTTTATTGTTCTTGGGATGCTTGTAAGTGTATACTATTTGTTTTTCTCTTTATCATCCCTTCAGCAACCTCTGAGTCTTCTTTTTTACTTGTATTTTTGCAGCTTGGTTATATAGCAGGAAATCTTTACATGTATGGCTCCAGCATACCATTATGTCTCATAATGGGAGTCGGAATGTGCTGGTTACCCTCATCACCTAGGTGGCTCCTGTTATGTGCTATACAAGGGAAGGGAAGTCTGCCAGAGACAAAAGAAAATGCAACCAGGTGCTTATGTGGACTGAGGGGTTAAGCTTCACCTGATTTGGTCACAGAGCAGATTGACTTGATTCTGGAGGAACTTTCGTATATTGATCAAGAGAAGCAAGCTAGCTTCGGTGAGATCTTTCAAGGAAAATGCCTTAAAGCAATGATAATTGGATGTGGTTTGGTGTTCTTTCAGCAGGTGATCTCTTGTATATCTTTAATTTGGGGTATATTCCTTTGCTTTTACTAACAACAAGGTGTCCTTTTCTGAAAAAAATAAAAACTATGGTATTTCATCTGATCCTGGCTGATGTATATTTCAGGTCACTGGTCAACCTAGTGTGCTATACTATGCTGCTACGATCTTTCAGGTACTGATGTACTGTTTATTTCTTTTTTTTTAGATAATGGAACAAGGTTCTAGCTGTACTGTTGATTTCCTATATGGAGTTATCCAGTTCAAGCATGTTTGGGTATTATAGAAGCTCATTCATGTTAGGACTTATTATGAGATCTCCGGTATAGGGATCCAGGGCTTCAAAACATTATCAATCTAATTTTCATGGTGGAAATAATTATCCTTTTAAGTTCCTGTATCACTCATATCTATCATTTGTTTGCAATCAGAGTGCTGGATTCTCTGGGGCATCTGATGCTACTCGTGTGTCAATTCTTCTTGGCTTACTGAAGGTACATGTGAATACTTTTGCGTATGCTTTATTGAAATTTAACCTGACTATTTTGCTACCTTGATATGATTTTTTACGCCCTGAGCCTTTTGCAATGCAATCTATTGTTATATTACAAATTACATTTGAGAGGAAGCATATTGTTTTTAATCTCAGTCCAAACTGTCTTCCTTTGCAAGGTCCCATTCTTACTCAGCACTCAGTAATGATGTTATGGTTTCCATAATCCATACTGTAGCTAATCATGACCGGAGTAGCAGTCCTTGTGGTTGACAGACTTGGCAGAAGACCATTACTTATTCGAGGTGTCAGTGGAATTGTAAGTCTGCCTGAGGTTGTTTAGCCTTTTAGCGGAATACAAATGTCTTGGGTTTTCCCATGGTTACTGCTTACCTTTTGATTCTACAATGTGCAGACTGTTGCCTTATTTTTGCTGTCCTCCTACTACACTTTACTAAAAGATGCCTCCTATGTGGCTGTAATAGCACTTCTGCTATATGTTGGCTGTTATCAGGTACTTTCTTCTCCTTGTGCATCGCACAAATAGCCACCTGACCTTGTTTGAGAACTCGAACAAGGATATTGTGACTTCTGTCAGGTGGAACAGTATTATTTCCAAAATAGGAGTAGAGTGGACTGCATAAGCCAAAGTTTCAGTAGTTGGGTTGTGCATTTGTGCTTCATATCTATGAGTTTATATGTGACAATCTATCTGATGAAGAGAACTTTCTCTGCGGCTCTCATTTGGTCCTAGACTCCTATTGGGTGGCTTATGATCTCAGAGGTTTTCCCGCTGAGGCCTGGCGGGCACGCGGGCATGCCCGCGGGCATGTTTTGCCCGCGGATAGCGGGCGCGGGCGGATTTCTGTGCCCGTTGCGGATAGCGGGCGCGGATACGGGCACAGAAATTGCCTCGCGGGCGCGGATATGAGTGAGGAGTATCCGCGCGGATTTTTCCCGTTGCCAACTTTAGGCTCGCCGGCGGCCATGGCGGCACGGCGGAGCTCGGGCGCGGCGGCAAAGCTCACCAGAGGCTTCTCCGGCGACGGCGAGCGCATAAGCATGATCTACACATCCACGCAAATACGATAGGTAACAAAATGGGGTCGTTCCTGACCCCTAGCCAAGATGGCCATGCGCGCGGTGGCGGGCAAGGCGGATCACCGGCGGCGAGCATGTACGCCGGCAACTATAGTGCGGTAACGGTGAAATGGAGGGCATGGATAGTCGCAGGAGCTCACTGTGGTAACGATGTGCACGGTAGCTAGCTTGGAGGCAGGCCGAGGAGAGCTGCAGACGACGACGCTGATGGCGGCGGCGGTGCTCCGACAGCAAGGTCCGCGTCAAGACGGCTCCTGTGCACCAGAGAGCGAATCAAGGTGCGCATGAGGGACAGGAGAAGACGGAGAATACGATAGGAAGGTTAATGAAGATAAGTGATCAACCTCGGTGGCGGTAGACGGTGGCGATTTCACGACGGCTTTGCTGCAAGCCGCGAAGAAGAAGGCGACGGCCTGGGCGATTCGGGTGGCGAGAGCTAGCGCGAGCTAGGTCAAACTGAGCGCAAGGATGTGGCGGAGCTTCTGGCAAGAGCAAGTAGGCGACGATGGAGTGACGGCGATGAATTTTACCGGTGGAGGACGATCATCGGTGGTGGCAGCAAGGAAGAAAAAGAAGACGACGACGGCCGGCCGCACCTATATATAGAGCAGAGTGGAGCTGGAGAGGTGGCTGGCTGCTTCGCGAAGTCGTCCACGCCGTCGGCTGCACACGCGGGCACGAGAAGGCGCTCAACAGCCATGGCGGACGCCGGCATGTGCACGACGGCCATGGCGACGGAGAGGAACAGAGGGGGAATTGATGATGACGACGTCTCCATTACTGTACGAGATGATGTCACTCGGTAAAATTTGTAAATTACTCCAGATTTTACATAAGAATTTGAAAATATCCCAAAATATGATCTGCATGATTTTTCAAGAGATACATTTTTTGTTTAACAAGCACTTCCAAATTTTTCCTAATTTTTGAAATTTGAATTCAAATTCAAAAGGGAAACAAAACCCTAGAAACGAATATTTAAAATTACTTTTAATTTTTCAATAAAACTTAAAAATCTTCAAAACTATGAAATGCTCAACTTTTTAAACTAAACATTTTTAAAATACAAAATTTTCTCAAATTATGTATAATTTTTGAATTATGGTTTTAAAATCAAAAGGGGACAAATGCTAGAAAACTGTATTTTCAAATTTATTTGAAATTCTTTTTGGAAACTTGAAAAACTTTGAATATCAAACTTGTAGCTCTTGTCAAGATCTACAAACCATATTTTTAGAGTATCTCCAAATTCTATATATATTTTAAAATATAGAAAAAGGGGTAAAACAGGGTTTAAAAAAATTAGGGTTTCAGAAGCGAAAATAAACTCGATTTGTTTTCTAATTTAATTGGTTAGTCATTAGTGATCACAAACATCATCCAAGGACAATTTTAGATCTATGACCCAATAGTACCCTTGGTTGACCAAGTTGACTTTTAAAAAATATTTTATAGCTTTCCAATTTGAATTTAAATTTGAATTGCAAGACTTAGGAATAAGCTTTGAAATCCAAATTCAATTTTAAATATGGAAATCATTTTTAGGGTTTGTACTTAGATTCATATACTATGCTTGACACTAGTGTGAACATAGTTTACACCTCAACTACATAGAATATAAACTAAGTATTTTGGATGACATTCGAAAGTAGGGTTTTATGATTTCATGTGACATAGCATCTCAGAAACACAAACAACTTATGAAATGTAAACTTGTTTTAGTTGATGCACATCAAGGTTGACCTAAACATGAATACTTTGCAATGCATATGATGATATGGCATGTTTTAGTTAATATAACACCAGGGGTGTTACAACGGCCGCCTGCTGTATGTGGCAACGGCTTGGCATGCCATGGGAGAAGGAAACGCTGCTACTGCCAGCAGTGCCAGTGCCGCCAAGGATCACACGAAAGGGGGCGATAGTGGCTACCAGAAAGGTAGGAATGGCTACCGTGGCCGTCGTGGAGCAGCCGGAGGAGCAATAACATTTCTGTAAGTCAGTAATTTCAGCGAGAGGGTGATGATCAGGTCAAATAATAATGTAATATGAATGTTTGTGGTGATCTGGTTTAATTTCAGTCGTGTATACTTGTCATGAATAATTGTTCTGTCTAGATATATCCTGATCATGGGATTCGGAAGAAGAGAATGTTTGCTGCGAATTCAAGATCTTGAAATGTTCGATCTTTGTTATGAAACATTTTTTTTGACTAGGTTTGTTATGAAACATTCATATGCAGTTGTTCAAATCAGTGCTAGTTGGTGATCCTTCGAGTGTGAATTTTATTCCTTGTTCCGATACTCGGAAACTCGTTCTCAATGGCCCGTTCGTAATGCATACCATACCATACCATATACAAGATGAGTCGCCACAACATAACTTCGATCATTGTGTTGTGAAAAAACAAATTTAGCAAGTGAGTGTGGTACCTTTCAGAGAAGCATGATTAACTTCACAAAAAGAGAGAGAAGGGCACATGGAACTGTGACATTCACCGCAGAACGCATCGGGCCTCTCACGTTTCCGTTTCCTTTTCCGTTTCCCTTTCCGCCTAGCCTGGCTCGCGAGGGCTCACGTGACGTGGACCGTGAGAGAGCATGCACGTCTAGCTACATGACATAAGGTGACAACCAAACAACATATCTCTATAGGTTGTTTTTACTGACAAGGCAAACAGAAAATATGTCTGTTGTACACATTATGACTTGCCAAGCCTAGCCTGGCTGGGTGGTGCGAGCCAGGTCGATCCGGTTGGTACAACAACCATCACGCCTATAGCGAACACACCGAGCAGTGCTACGTCACGGTGGACGATGGGCACAGGCTGCACCATAAGGGGTGTGATGGCATGCATCAGGGTTGGTGGTGGCAATGAGCTTGAGACAACCATAGGCAATCAACGCGTGAGGTTTGCACCGTCTAAGGTGTGAGTTTGTTCCTCGGTGGCTGCTTGTGTGCGTATTGACTAACTAGACAGGGGGTTAGTTGGTGGACTTCTCACCTGGATTATAAACATTACCATTTCTTTTGGCACGATTAACAGAGTTTGAAAAACCTTTTGCACTAACATTTTGTACAAGCATGCAACTAGGGTAGATCAATTTATACTTACAGCGGCCTTAAGAAACCCACGAGTGTACATATACATAGGCGGTTTTCAAGTGACGCCAGCAAAAATTCCACTATTTTCACGTTAGCGGTTTACAAAATCGCTAGTGAAAGAAATTCAAAAAAAACGGTCAGTAGAAACAGTTTATGTATTGTCGGGCTTTGCATAGATCAACACTAATTTGATTGGCAGAGATCATAATGTCACGCCTCGGGCTAAAAGCTATCTAGTAGAGAACTCAAAATACTATTGATAATCAACCGTTCATGGTAAATTATTTGACTTTAATACTTGTAAGCCTATCTATTTTTCCTCAAAAAAAACATACCAAGAAGAGAAATATTATATGTCGATACTATTAATAAGTAGGTTCAAAGTCATTAAGGCATACAAATCAAAGAAATTTTTTGAGATAATCATACAAATCAAATCAAAGAATAAAACAAGATGTTAACTCAATCCACATATAAATTCTTTAAAAGAATATTTTAATTTAAAGGTAAAGTTCCTGCCATTTTTTTGAAAATCATACGCTCGTAAATGTGACAAGAAGAGAGAGTACAGGTACAAGACAAAAAGTTAACAACCAAACAACATAATAATTGTATAGGTTGTTTTTATCGACAGCAAGCAAACAACATGTTTGTTGCACACACTGTGACTGGCCAAGTCTAGCCTGACAGGGTGGCATCAGCCAGGTCCGATTGGTACAACAACCACCATGCATATAGTGAGCACGCCGAGCAAGGCTACATCACGGTGGACGGCGAGGCACAGGTTGCGCCATGCGGAGTACGATGGCATGCATCAGGCTTGGTGGTAATGAGGTTGAGGCGCAACGGTAGGCAATCAACGTGTGAGGTTTGACTATCTGAGGTGTGAGTTTGTTCCTCGGTGGTTGTTTGCACGCATATTCACTAACTAGACATAGCCAAGGGTTAGTTGGTGGACTTCTTGCTGGATTATAAACAATACTATTCTTTGGGAATTTCACAAATTTTGAAAAAAAAAACATTTGCACTAATGGTTTGTGTAAGCATGCCACTAATGTAGATCAATTTGCACTAACGTCAGCCTTAACAAATTATAAACCCATATAAGTATGAACACTACATAGACAGTTTCCAAGTGACAACAGCAAAAACACCACCATTTTCACACTAGTGGATTACAAAATCGCCAGTGAAATTAAATTCAGAAAATATCGTCAATACAAACAGTTTATGTCCTGTACTCGAGCTTTCCATAGGTCACTACTATTTTAATTGGCGGAGATCATAATGTTCACGCCTCTCGGGCTAGAGGCCAGATAGAGAGCTCAAAATAGTGTTGGTACTTGTATAAGATGATTTTCCTCGTAATCTAATTTTGCACATTTATTTTAACAATTTTGCTTTTTTTTTTGTAAAAGCAGCACTAAGCTAAAATACCGACATAAGCCCAAAGCTTACAGAATTTCGTGTGGCACTTCGGGTGCGTTTGTTTCAGCTTCAGAATCAGATGAATCAGTTGAATCAGGTGATGAATAGTGAGAGAGGAATAGTGAATAATCAGTAGAATCAGAGCGAGCTAGAGCTGAAACAAACAGAGCCTTCATGAACCAAACCTGGCCCGTGTAGTTGTAACTATTCAGTTAGACGGGCTGGGCTGGGAAAAAAAGGCCACGTCGTTTCCGCTTTGGCCCAGTTAAAAAAAAGGGTTATTCAACCCTCTCTGTCTCTCAGATAAACAAATAAATAAATAAGATAATTTGTTTGTGTTTAGATTAGTATAAGACGGTTTAATTTTAGAGGAAACGAGACCTGTTCTTGGTCCACGCATACGTACTCGCGGTGGATTAGCGGACGTTTAAACTGTGGCAGTATCGCTGTCAGGTGTGCGATTAAGTTTAAGCGCCCGCGATGACACGTTCCTTGTCCTGGTCAGTTACTCCGTTGGCAGGCATCAGCGTCAGGCCATGGCGGGCGAGATCGCGGAAGAAGACGACAGGAGAGAGGAGACGACGACGGCGACGAGCGAGTGGCTGCGCTGGCCGCGCCGAGACAGGGACGCCTCCGCAGCCACACGTCAGGGGAGGGGACCTGGCCCACCGCGCACTCTTCCGTGCTCGCCGTCCATCTGGCCTGGATCCGGCCCGGGTCCACGCAAACTGACGGCCGCGATCACGTGCCCCCGCGCCCGCGCGTGGCTCCCACTTCGCTAGCTGCCAAATCGCTTTGCCATGAATGGAGAGACAAGAGAGTGTCGCATTTTTACCCCCTCCAAAATTCCCAAGTAAGCCTTGAGATCTACTCATATATACGTGCTGTTGTAAGTGAAGATAACTATTATGATTAACCTATCATGATTGCATTTATTATCAATTAAAATGGTAAAGTAACAAGGAAAAGTGCATGATTCCTTTTTCTTATTGAGAAAAATGATGGTGCTCCCATGGATCCAAACGTTCGTGCACGCCATCTGCCAGTACCGAATTACCGTGCTGTTATTAAAATGGTAAAGTAGGAAAGGAGAGCACATCATCTCTTTCTTAGCCAAGAACTATTGGACGGACATGGAATTTGGGAACATGGTGCTAGTACTAGAAACATCTATTGGTGGAGTGCCGCTGCCGCAGGATTCAAACCATTGTTCGTGCACGCCACCAGTGACACGGATTTTCTATCTCTAAGGCTGATTTTTTTATTATTAATAAATTAAACTTGATGATAAAGTTAAATAGAAGTGTACGCATGCTACTTAACTAATATATATAAGAAAATATATCTCTATCTCTACATCTATACCTATAAACATATTTATTTATATGTATATATATCTCTATCAATATCACTATAGTATACCTATAAATATATATATATTTATATATATCTCTATATCTGTATCTATATCTGTATAATATCTTAAATTTTAATCCATATTCTATCTCACCTCACAAGCTATCCACGTCAGCTCCACTATCACACACAATATCTTCATTCAAGCTATTAATATCAGAAAACCATATCATTCATTAACATAAAATCCCATTGTCCACAAGATGGCATTAAATCAGCTAACACGTATTATATTATTGATATGTATATAAGTTAAACTATAACTAGGACTTTCATTACAAAATCTGCAGCAACATATTATGCTATTCTTCTAGTAAAAAATAAAAAATTAAGTTTACCAAAGTGCTAATTTAATAATAATTAAATAAAGAAGACAAAAGGGAGATTAAAAAAATATGCAAATTGGCTAGAAAAATTGTGGCTGCGATGCGTCCAGGTCCACGCGACCACGTTGATACAGGTGGGCCCCACCACCCAACCACCTCCCCTCCACCCCTGCTCTCTCAAATTTGAGGCCCAAACCCCCGTCGGCCCCATCACCACGCCGCCGGCCGCGCCCTAACGACCCCCACCGGCGCCGCCTCCTCCGTCCTCCCGCTCCGTCCGCGCGCCCGTCGCCCTCGTCCGGCCAGGCGCGCGTGGAGATCCGCCCGGGTCCGACCCCGTCCGCTCGCTCCTCCTCTCGTCGGTGAGTGTTCGCCTCCCTCCTGTGGTGTGCGAAGGTTCCGTCCAATCCGGAGAATCCGCTCTCCCCGTCCACTTCGCCGTGGTTTCGTCCCCTGCCGCCCCACCTACACAATCCAATTCCGCCATAATTCGTGTCTGCCTTCTCCAATTCGCCACGCGAGACCAATCCTGCCGGAGGTGCGCGGCGGCGCGGTTTGTTTTCCGGAAATTTTAGGGATTCCATGGGAATTCTTGTCGTAGTTTGCTCCTGTGCATCTATTTGGGGCCTGCTTGGAAATTGAGACGCTCGAATTTCACTTATGGAATAGACAGTTCAAATTCGCACAGTAACTGAGGGGAATTCGCTCAGTTGCGAACCTGCCGTGAATTTTGTACATAGCCGTGGATTGTTACGCCTGATGAGCCAATTTGTAAGAGTGGCACAAAGTTGTAGAGTATGTGCCTTTCTGTTTGCAGAACTAGCCGCTGGCACAGGTTCCCCAGCCAGCCTTTGATTGTGCCCAGGCACTTCACTTGTAGTATTTCTCACTTGCACCCACTTGAATTATTTCCCACCAATTTCATGGCGTAACATGGCTTAATCTCTGGTTTATTGTTGAAAAACAATTTCTGTGGTCTCTGAGATTCTTCATACTTAAATTTACAATTTTTTTGCTGTGTTTCATCCATGGGTGGCTAATGAGCTTTGTGCTTGGGTTCAGGAAATTTTTTGTGCGGCTTCGTCCAGGAAGAGCTGAAGATATCGCATGAATAGTCACAGTTAGTGTGGCTGGCTTTGCTCCGTGGAGGGTCCTGATTGTGCTTTGCCTGCAAAGGAAGGAATCATGACCTCTGTTGTTCAGAGTGTTTCAGGTATGCTTGAAGCTTGATTCATCCAAAGTTGTGTCATATTATTTCACCCTAACACTAGAGTAGTGCATGGTGTACTGTATTCAAATTCAGAACACATGCCACTTTTTTTCTGTGCTGCGGATTACTGTAGAGAATATTTCATTATGTATGTGTTGCAAACACAGATTGTACAAGCATTCATTACATTTCTTGCCACCAGTTCTGTGCTTTGAGTAAGCCCTTCCTCTGTATGTATGTCGCTGAAAGAAAAGTGCTTTGTGCTGGCAGCTCAGACTGTTGGGCTCAAAGCAGAGTTTAATGCATGCTCACTGCTCTGGATTTCGAAAACAACATATACACAGTTTTCTTTAATGTTTTCATGTGCATACATGTCATTATATGTTATAGTAGTTACACCCTGCTGCTATCAAATAGATTCACAGCTGGTGGAATTTTTTTTCTGCGCTCTCTGTCATTTAAAATAATTTCTACTCCATAAAATGTTATTATGATTTTTGTTACTTGTTGGTTTATGCACAGTGATGGCATGCATTAATGTGGATATTTGTTTTTTAACACATGTGAGTGCCTTTTTGAGGACATCGGAGTCAATCTTGATGATCACTCATGTCCCTTCATGGGCAGGTGACCACAGGGCTGAGGATCAACACCATCAGAAGAAGCAAGCTGAATCTGGGGACCAGCAAGAAGCCCCAGTTACTAGTTCAGATAGCCAACCAACAGTGGGCACACCATCAACAGATTATGTGGCACCCTATGCCCCTCATGACATGAGCCATGCAATGGTACCACACTTGTAACTTTCACTCTTTACTTATCGATTAATAGGTTCTTTTCATTTGAGTTATGTCTAGGAAAAGGTTTGGTCATAGTGTGATGTCTAAGTGATAGCATATGTGGTGTCAAATCTCCTTCCCCACTTCAAACTCTACTTCAAAAGTAATAATAACA
Organism: Bothriochloa decipiens; assembly: GCA_023333625.1. Classification (NCBI taxonomy): domain Eukaryota; kingdom Viridiplantae; phylum Streptophyta; class Magnoliopsida; order Poales; family Poaceae; genus Bothriochloa; species Bothriochloa decipiens. Next base: position 5,307,286 of record CM041647.1, read on the forward strand.
CAACATATTCATACCATTTCCCTGTTGGCTGAAGTGAAAAAGAAACATTCCTCTTTTAATCCAGATTCCAGACTATTTGTTGCTATAGGAAAGTTATGTGTCATCTCAAAATTTCTGCTATTTCCAGCCCTTATTGTCACTAAATGGTTGACTGTAATCACATTTTGGAATTAAAATAGAAAGCTTCTTCATTGAAACTCTGCACACCTGGTTGGTACCAATAACCCAATTTTTCTCTCTCAAATGCATATTATTTTCCAGCTTTATTAGTCTAATTTGTTAGTTTACACCTCACATGTGTTTTGCTAATACCTTTTTTATTCTGAATGTTCACTAATTATTTTTACGCTATCAGTCTTCTAGTTTCAGCATTCTTTTAGACCTTCACTAGAGTGATTGTTGCAGTATTCTTTTTTTTTTTTCAGTTTCCTCTTTTCTACAATTTTCCATCAAGGTTCATTAATTTCGAGGAGTATGGTGCAACCTATGTTTTCTAATTCCATATTTTGTGTTTGGCAGGGTCAATACGCTTATCCAAATATTGACCCATACTATGGAAGCCTTTATGCAGCTTATGGTGGACAGCCATTGGTAAGCTTTATACACTCTCTCCATTAGCAAATACAAGTATTGTAATCCAGTTTAATTTTCCCCAAATACTAGGTTGTTTCCTCTTTGTGAAACATTTATGATTTACCTAATTTTGGAAATGATTGAAGAACACCGAGTCATTTAATTTGATTCCGTTTGGATGCCCAAACCTCAAACTAACCCTGGTCAGAGGCAGTACAAAGTATGTAGCTATACATGCTAGTGTGTCTTGAGAGGGTAGGCCAATTTTGCTAGTATTGTTTACATGAATTCAGAGTCAGAAAAGGATGATTTGTCTGACCTTGGACCTTCCTGTGCTATTACGATTCTTTATTTAAACTGATGTCTAGGAGTTAATAAATTTGTAATCCTTCAGATGCATACACCGTTGGTTGGAATGCATCCAGCTGGCTTACCTTTGCCTACTGATGCAATCGAAGAGCCTGTGTATGTAAATGCAAAGCAATACAATGCCATATTAAGACGACGTCAATCTCGGGCTAAAGCTGAATCAGAACAGAAGCTTGTCAAGGGCCGTAAGGTAAATCTTTGAAACCTTATTCTGCATTGCCATCTGAATTGGAATTTTTACTTAGCTTTTTTCTGCCCATGATGCTAGAGCAAATGATCAAGCAAATTTCTCCAATGTACCTTCCCTACTTCCACAAGATCGATCTGCCTCACGTTGCACTAAATCTTATGGTGAATGTTCTTTTAATTTCAATCGTGCCTGATATCTGAAATTTCAACATACCACATTTTTAATGCCTTGACTGGTGTTGCTTATCACAAAAGCAGTAAAGGATGTAGGAATGTAAATTGGGTGCCACACATTGATAACGTTGCAACATTGAGTAAGCTGAAATGCTTTCTGTTTCTGGAAGTTACTTCAAGCTAGAGAGAGTTGAACTTGTTAGTATCAAGATTATTTCTCAAAACTGGAAGACTGATGATACAAAGATGCAGCTACCAACTAAGAAAATCCTATAAAAGTTCTGCCAAGCTCAGATCCCACTGCAAGTTGATCACGTGTTTCTTCCTCTTTGATATCATCTGAAAAAAAAAACAATTTGATTGCTCATTTCCTTTATCTTTCTGTGGGTGAAATGGTAAGTCATCTGAAATATATATAAAAAAAACTGACTTGATTACATCTGCGCTGTGCAGCCCTATCTCCATGAGTCAAGGCATCAGCATGCCTTGAAAAGGGCCAGGGGAGCTGGAGGTCGGTTTCTCAATTCAAAGTCAGATGACAAGGAAGAGAACTCTGACTCAAGTCACAAAGAGAAACAGAACGGAGTTGCGCCCAACAAGAGTGGCCAACCGTCAACCCCTCCATCTCCCGACGGTGCATCATCAGCTAATCAGGCAGACAATCGTGAATGATGATTCAGAACTCAGAAACAAGAGATTTTAGCCCCTGACGCTAGATGTGGCAACGATTTTGTACAGTAAGTGCTAGCGGGCAGCAGCAAGATGGTGTCAGTCAGTTGTTGTAGGACATGTTCCATAGAAAAACATAGATGAGTCAACAGGTTTTGGAGTCTTGGTTTGGTCCTCTGTTTATTCACCTTTCTGTACAATTTCAGTAGCATTGTGTCCCTTCACCTGGATAGCTTCAGTCAGCGCTTCAGAAACTTAAATTAAATGTGTAGCATATTGGCTTATTGTTTGCTTTGCTTGAACTTGGAGATTTGAGAGTGGAGTTCATAACCCTACTGTCCTGCTGCATCATCATTCGTGGGGCAAAGAATAATATTCCTAGCTGACTATGTATATGTTGATGACAATAAACCCTATTGTAGGACATGTGACCACCTCATTTGAATCTAACTTTGTTTCCTCTGCTTCAAAATGATACCCTCACAATTGGTCGGAGTTTCAGAGATCATTTGGCACTCGTCCTGCAACAATGCATGTTTTGGTTTGTCTTTTGGATTGGCCTCCTGGCATGGTATGATGTTTTGGTTCATCTGTTGTCAATTGAATTTGCGTCATGATTGCCAGATGCCATGAGCATTTTTGAACGAAAGATGCAATGAGCATGGACTGAAGAACATTTGGGTTTGGCAACTGCATCATTCTGTCATTGACCATCACATGAACGTTTTACATGCTTTTCTCGAGGGCATTGAAGTATTGCCAACGATTACCAAGAAGAGTGAGTGTACTTCATCGAGTGTTGCAGAATGTGCTTTCTCGAGAACTCTAAAGCGTATTTTGCACCCTTTCTCAATATCTTACTTTTATGCTTGGGAAGACCAGAAATAATAATAAAAAAATGCATGAACGCATAACGTCCCTGCATAACTTGGAACTTTCTTCAAAGAAGAATCACTCTGAACGACCTGCATCTCTGCAGTCTGCACAGATAGGCAGCATTGGGCATTCAGGAAAATGCTTTTTTGAAGAAAGATCTTTGCTCTGTTCTGAACAGACAAGCACCTGACTTGCGAAAAAAGCATACCCAAAACATCTTTGGTACTTTTTTTTTGTTTTTTAGCAATCCTCTGGTTGGTAAACGCCCTGAACAACCTGAAAATCTGATGAAAAAATAGATTTTCTTTGGAAACTGGATCTCCAGCATAAGGTTCTTGAAGAACCTGAACCAAGCATGCTGATTCTCTTAGTCAATCTACAACCTCTCTGAAAACCAATCATTAGAGCTAGATTTTCTTTAACCAAGTCTCTAGATTTTAGAAAACTACACATATAAGCATTTCAGCAGGTTCAGTTTGAGTTCAACTGCAAGAAATGAGACTGTCCATGGATGGTTCTGAAGTTTCAGTGTCATAAATTCAGAAAAATTCTGGCACAATGTATCTGAGACTTTGAATACTATCTACCTCTGAGCGTTTGAGCAGGTTCAATTTGACTTCAATTTCAAGGGTTGAAACTGTGAGGGGTGGTTCTGAAGTTTCAGTGTCATAAATTCAGAAAATTCGGCACAATGTCTCTGAGACTTTGAATACTATTTGTTCAGATTCAGACATAGATGGCCCAGGTGATTATCTTATATAGCAAGCACTAATCATTTCAGGCCCTAACAAAAGCCACGTCGGGCATCGTACCGTACTTGTAGCTTAAACCACAAGCTACTAGTATATACTAAATAACAAAGTATAGTGTCATGATGCATAGGAGCTGATTGATCCATCTCTGCCTGAAGATCTGAATAAGAAATAGTTAGTTTCAGTAAGCGCTTCAGAAGTTAACTGTGTAGCATATTGCATATATGACCCTATTGTTTGCTATCCTTTAGGCTTGGGAGTGGTTTTCATAAGCTGCGGTCCTGTGTCATCATTTGCGGGTGCGAAGGATAATCGCGGGCTACGTGTCTGTCGATGATGATAAACCATAATGTAGGACATGTAACCACCCTATCTGAATCTAGCTTTGCTTCCTCTGCATACATTCAACCATCCACTGCAAAATGGTACCCTCACAGTTGCTTGGACTTGGAGATCATTCAGAGCTCTTTTTTGCACTTGTCCTGCAACGCATACGTTTGGGTTTGTCTTTTCATTGGCTTCCTGACGTATATGATGCCTGCGTTTATCTGTTGTCTATTGAATTGCATGATGACTGACAGATGCTATGGGCGTGACCTGAAGAACATTTTGGGCCTGGCAACTGCATCATATTGGCATCGACCATCACATGAACGCCGACTCACCGAGAATGGCTTTTCTCGAGAGCATTGAAATACTGAACACAATTACCAAGAAGATCGGGTGTGCTAGCGTTGCAGAATCTCCATGCTCTATACTGTACTTGAAAAGTTGAAAGTCAACTGCATCCTGCTTTGACATTATCGCTGCAACTAACAATGTTGATGTTCTAAAAGTCATAAATATGGGTGCACACGCTCCTGACAATGTTTCAAAAGCTTTTTTTTTCTAAATTGTTCATGTAATCCTGACGTGTTTTGTTTCAAATGTTTCTTGCTACTACTTTCTTACATAGTTAACATCCAATTACAAATACATCTAAATCCCATTTCAGAGTTTAAGTCAGGGAAGTGGCACGATAAGGAATTACAAATACACTAATTATTGTCACATAATAGTGTAATCATTTCCAGCACAAACAACCTTGCATACAAATTTCAAAACAGCCAACATTCCATTTGTATTTCAGATTAAAAAATCACAATGTGAATATTCCAATTAATTGCCGTGCGACACGCTTCACAAGTACCTTCCTGCACATCTCTCCACACTTTTGCAGCTTCTGAATATGCTTGACCTGGGGGCATTTGGAATAATATGCTTGCGCTGGGGAAGACATCAATCTTCTACGTCAGAATTCAGATTGCCCAACAATCCACTCTGCAGCACGTGGGCAGCAATCACATTGTAAGGATCAATAGGATCAGTTCTCGCAGGAAACAGCAAAGGCAGAAAGCAGATGCTTCCAAAACATTTACTTGAAGGGTTTTCCACGGTTACAGTGACAAGGCATGGTAATTTAAAGGGTGGACTATTCACAGTTCAGTTCAGCTCAGCTCAATGTTAATGGCTCAGAAGGAAAAGATGCAAAAAAAAAAAAAAAAAAAAAAAAAAAAAAAAAAAAAAAAAAAT
>CM041647.1:5312559-5362964 GCA_023333625.1 Bothriochloa decipiens
AAAAAAAAAAAAAAAAAAAAAAAAAAAAAAAAAAAAAAAAACTAACATGTTTTTTTTTTTGTCCGAGAGGCGACAATCTTACTGCAGTAAGCACTAATGTAGAAAACACACAGATACGCATAATCAATTTAAGTTTGCATTATGTTACAACAGTATGGCAAAGTTGACATAGTGTAGCTCCCAAACAAATTGGCTTGTGCCACCAACCCTAGCTAGAGTGAACAAGGAATGGCAGAATGGAATCACAACAGAAGAATAGGCAGAAACCCAAAACAACCAAAACCAAAAATTTGTGTGTCTGAGCTAGGCTGATAAACGAGTATTTCAGTATTTTACAGCAAACATATTGAGAAGACCATCTACTGACAATGTTGTTTGGGAAACACTAGTATATATGGTGCCACCACTCAGCTCAGTTGCTCTAACGAATCATAAATATAATTAGTTACTTTAACTGCGACAAGGTGTGCCCGTCACAATCACATGTAACAAATACTAGAAAACCAGAGAAAAGTTGTACCCAGACTAAACATATGTCAACAATGTGTTGTCTACTGTCACTGTGGGATGTGCTCCACGAAAATGGTTTTCAGAGTACAAGGCAACAACTGTACAAAACAGCAACCAGATCATGAATATGCTTCCCTTTGCTACGTACAACAAAGAGTACTAGCACAAGAAAATCACGCTAATATGAACTGACTGCAAGTCTCTAACTTAAGCAGACTGTCCAATAGCAAGCACACAGCACACTATGTGGTGACCATAAAGATCTAAGACTTCGATGAACCCACAATCATTGCTGTAAGATATAAAGCAATTCCAGCATCACATTCACACGATAATAATTTTAAAGGTCTGTGAACCATAAAAGTGAAGACTTACGTACCTCTCCATGTCCTCCTTGAATCCTCCTTGGTGACAGAGATGCTGGGAAACCAAAATACGGCACGGAACTAGTTCTACCACTTGTCGTACAGGCTTTCTCAATATTGTAAGACTTCACCTCAAGAGAGAAATACTCTAAATATGGTTTATCCTGTTCATCTATAATTTGTGCTAGGAAAACATATCCTTCAGCTTGACCATAAAAAAAAACAATTTCTAGGACCATGGTCAGGCAATGGGATGGTACTCTTTAAATGCCACTTATGGGACTTCTCAACGCCATTCTGCATAAAGGTGTAATATTGCACCACAGATCCATTAATAAGTGTACTGAAATTGCAACCTTGCCTTCCCCTGCCTCAACAATGGCGATAGTTCTGTGGTCATGATCAGGAGGGAGGTCATATTTGGAGAACTCCATAGTGTCCTTGTCAAGCTTGAGCAACTCGTTTCTGCGGTATAGTTTCCAATAGAAGCAACCATAGACACATTCGACTGGCTGATTTAGGCAGTGTTCAATTTCTTCAGGCAATCCTAGATCAGCCCAACTGGTAGATTTAACGGCACCCCAGTGAGCAGGGCTTGTTGATGAGAAGATAAATACCGCCAATCTTGTCTTTGTATGCATATAGCAGATCACACTGAACGACGTTTCCTCGTCCTCTGTGCCTCCAGAAGGGAACAAGGAGGCCTCGGAATGGTGCATATCTTTGTTATCCAGGCCGACGGAGGCGAGTAGGTCGTCGGTGATGGGAGGCAGCGGCAGGTATCGCCGGAACATGGGGTCGCACACAGCGATGTCCCAGTAAAGGCGGCGGCGGCAGCAGTGGAAGCTGCCCTTGCATCCGACGAGGACACGCCCATCGCGGACATCATACACACAACGCCATTGAGCATCAAGAGGCAGGAAGGAGAAGTCGACCTTCCGGGCGACGCCGCGGGAGACGGCCGCAGAGAGATGGGTCGCCTCGACGGGGTGGAGGCCGTCTCGGTTGAAGAAGCCGAGAAGCAGCGGCGGGTGGACGGCGCGGTACCTGCGGAGGAACGACGGGCTGCTGATGAGGCCGCGGAAGGACACGCACACGGCCGAGGCGCGGGCGAGGTCCGCGGGGGACGCGACGCGCAGGAAGATCTCCTCGAGGACATCGCGGACCAGTGCCGGCGGCGGCCTCTCCAGCTTCATGGCGTCGAGGCAGGGGAGGACCGTGAGAGCAGCAGGAGACGCCATGGCCGATGTCCCTCCCGCTCTCGCCGCCGGCGAAGGGAGGGAGGGAATCGAGCCGCCGCCGCCGCAGTGGTATATAGTACGAATACGAATGGATTTTGGGTAGGCCGCTCTTTTTCTTTTCTTTTTTTATTTTTGATTGATTGAGGGAAGGATTTTGGGTACGCCTTTTTTTTTTAGCAGACTTTTTGGGTACGTCTGGACAAGAAGAGCTCGTGAAAGCGTATATTCATGGGCCGTTGTAAGGCCCATCCTCAAGCCCAGATTTGAATATTGGCCCGTGAAGCAGTTAAGATTAGCTCTGTAGACCCACGTTCCCAAAGCTCTGGCCCACGCCAAGCCCCAAGCTCCAGGCTCATGCCGCCTGCACGGCCCAACCTTCCCTTGGGTTTCTAAAAAAAAAAACTTTTTTCTGCAGGTGCAAAATCTCTTCGTGAATATTTCTCACTTATTCTTGGCTCTTAGCGAATTTCACATTTCAGTGAATGATTTGCCATTTTTTGACCGATGTACTAACATCTTCGCTTGCGAAGCTATGGTAATCATATTGTTGTGGGTTCTGAACTTTCTTGGGTAACATCTTTCGGCAAAGCTCACAAAATTCCAAGAACATCAAAATAGTGAACCTAGATGCATTTGTACCAATTGCAACAACAAAAAAAAAATCTTATCTTCTGCTTACTCTCATCAAGTATGTCGTGTTCAACTAGACTTTCAAAACATTGTCTAACTTTGTTTCCTTTGCTAAAATGGTACCCTCGGAATTGGTCGGAGTGTTTCAGAGATCATTTAGCACTCGTCCTGCAACAATGTTTGTCTTGGTTTGTCTTTGGACTGGCCTCCTAGCATGGATGATGTTTTCGTTCATCTGTTGTCCATTGAATTGCCGGATGCCATGAGCATTTTGAACGAAAGATGCCATGAACATGGCCTGAAGAACATTTGGGTTTGGCAACTGCATCATTCTGTCATTGGCCATCACATGAACGTTTTACATGCTTGTCTCGAGGGCACCAACGATTACCAAGAAGAGTGTACTTTATCGAGTGTTGCAGAATATGCTTTCTCGAGAACTCCAAAGCGTATTTTGCACCTTTTCTCACACGAGCGTATCTTACTTTTTTGCTTGGGAAGACCAGAAAGAAAACAAAAGGCATTAACGCATAAGTTCCCTGCATCTAGACCTGAACGTGGAACTTTCTTCATTGATCAATGACTATGAACGACCTGTATCTCTGCAGTGCGCACAGCCAAGCAGCATTGGCCATTCTTTTTCCGAACCGAGGGTACTCTCCCATTTCCATTACTTCGATAACGGAAATACTGGTAACTCAGCATTGGCCATTCAGTTTTTTTTTAATGAAGAAAGATCTTTGCTCGGTTCTGCACAGATATAACACCTGTCTTGCGAAAAAATCATACCCAAAACATCTTTGGTACTTTTTTTGTTTGTTTTTAGCAATCCTCTGGTTGGTAAACGCCCTGAATAACCTGAAAATTTGATGAAAAAATAAATTTTTGAAAACTGGATCTCCAACATAAGGTTCTTCAGAACCTGAACCAAGCATGCTGCATACATTCTCTTCGTCAATCTATGCTTCAAAAGGTGTGACCTCTCTGAAAACTAATCATTAGAGCTAGAATTTCTTTAACCGAATCTCGAGGATATGGTTACAGAAAACTACACCTCTGAGCATTTGGGCTGGTTCGGTTTGAGTTCAATTGCAAGAGATGAGACTGTTCAGGGATGGTTCTGAAGTTTCACTTTCAGTGTCATAAATTCAGAAAAATTCTAGCACAGTGTATCTGAGACCTATCTATTCAGATGCAGACATACATGGCCCAGGTGATTATCTTAGACAGCAAGCACTAATCATATCAGGCCCTTAACAAAAGCCACGCCCAGCATCGTACCGTACTTGTAGCTTAAACCACAAGCTACTACTATACTAAAATAACAAAGGTATAATGTCATGATGCATAGGAACTGATTGATCCATCTCTGCCTTAAGATCTGAATAAGAAATAGTTCGTTTCAGTTAGCGCTTCAGAAGTTACTGTGTAGCATATATGGCCTATTGTTTGCTATCCTTGGAGGCTTGGGAGTGGTTTTCATAACCTGCGGTCCTGTGTCATCATTTGCTGCGAAGAATAATCACTGGCTATGTGTATGTCGATAACGATAAACCCTAATGTAGAACATGTGACAACCTCATCTGAATCTAGCTTTGCTTCCTCTGCATTCATATCCATCCACTGCAAAATGGTACCCTCACAGTTGCTAGGACTTGGAATCTTGGAGATCATTCAGAGGTCTTTTTCGCACTTGTCCTGCAATGCATGTCTGGGTTTGTCTTTGGATTGGCTTCCTGACATATATGATGTTTGCGTTTCTGTGTTGTCTATTGATTTGCATGATGATTGCCAGATGCTATGAGTATGACATGAAGAACATTTTGGGCTTCGCAACTTCATCATGTTGGCATCGGCCATCACATGAACGACGACAGTGCTTTTCTCGATAGAATTGAAATACTGCTAACGATTACCAAGGAGATTGTGTGCTAGCGTTTCAGAATCTCTGTACTTGAAAAGCTGAATGTCAACCGCATCCTGCTTTGACATATATCACTGCATTTTTTTTCCTCTTTTGACGCTGCATTTGACTCTTGCCATTATTCAAATTTGAATATAGATGTATGCAGTCCACATGGAAAAGTCCTGCCCATTTTTCTTATGCGAAGGCCCAAGGATACAAAAACATCTTGCCTATCTTTCTGGCAAGCAAAATTGTGGCAACTGAGGCAACATTTTTTCTCGAATAGCGAATTTTGCTTGCCAACTGAGGCAACAAACCATCACAGACTCACAGTGGTTGGTCCAAACTGAAGTTTTCATTCAACACCAAGAAAAATCAGTCTTTTCGGGATATGAGATTAACACTACAACAACAACAATAACAACAACATAGCATTTTATCTCAAGCAAGTTGGAGTAGGCTAGAGATGAAACCTAAAAGAGACATGAAACAAAGAACACATAAAATGTACAAAAGAAAGATTACGGTTCAGGCACGTTAATTGGTAGTCTCCAAACGCTCATATCTATGGCTAAATCCTTAGAGATATTTCACTCCTTAAGGTCTCTCTTAACCGACTCGTCACAAGTCAGTTTAGGTCGACCTCTACCGCGTTTTACATTATCGACCCGCTTTAGAATCCCACTACGCACCGGCGCCTCAGGAGGCCTCCATTGAATATGGCCGAACCATCTCAACCGGTGTTGAATCAATTTCTCCTCAATTGGTGCCACCCCAACCCTATCCCAAATATCGTTGTTCCAGACTCTATCCCTTCTTGTGTGCCCACAACACCATCGTAACATACGCATCTCTGCTACACTCAATTGCTGGATATGTCGGCTTTTTGTAGGCCAACATTCAGCACCGTATAACATCGCCGGACGAATTGCTGTCCTATAAAACTTACCTTTTAACTTCTGAGGCACCCTTTTGTCATATAGGACGCCTGAAGCCTGACGCTATTTCAAGAAACATTATCAGGACTTAGGAGTGTGTGCGACTTTGAGAACATCAACAAAATCTAGAAAGAGATTATTGCACTGTAGTGTTAATCTCATATGAGATTAACACTACAGTGCAATAATCTCTTTCTAGATTTTGTTGATGTTCTCAAAGTCGCACACATTCCTGAGTCCTGACAATGTTTCAAAAGCTTTTTCCCAAAACTGTTCATATTAATCCTGATGTATTTCCTTCTAGAGTTCAAGTTAGGGACGTGGGTAGCACATAGGTTGCACATGCCAACATCAACATTTGAGTAATTTCCAGATGCCCAACTTCATGATGATCAGGCAATAAGAAACATTAAAGAGGATCAAATGAGATCTTCAGTTCTCCACAAGACGAGAAATTCACTGTACAATCAAGCAGCACTGGGAATGTGCCAGACAGTTAAAACGATAGCTACAAACTCTTTTATTCCTAAGTTATAGTTCTCCAATTTAGATGGCAAGTGGTTTTTAACATTCTCAGCACTGACCATGTTGCAGAATTTAAATTCATTCAATATCAAATCCCTTCTCCTGGAGCTCCTGTACGACCTCATTCCTCATCCGAAGCCATAGTTTCTGTGCTTCCTGCTCAAACTTCTTAGATTGCAACTGCTTCTGCATGTTTTCAGAATCCATATTGGCATCAGCAAAACCCTTGGGTCCAATTGTGGTTCCTAGAGCACCTCCACTCTTTATGAACTCCTCAATTGCCTCCTCATCACCAGGGTACGGGAACTTCCTGCGCTCATAAAGGTGTGCCATTTCTTTTTCTTCCTGCAAGATGTTGAGCACATATTGTCTTATTAGGAAGACCAGAAACTAGCAGGCTTAAAACGAACAAGCATTCGCACTGATCATCTATGGCCACTTAGACTTTCTGCCCATTTTGAAAGCCAAGAAAACTTAACAGCAAAGTTATTTCTGGAACTGTATAAAGACAACATGTCTGCAAGCATAGTCTCCATCCAAAATTTATTCACAACAGAGGAATCATTGTTAATGCTTGAGATGCACCCTTGTCAGCACAATGGAAAGTAGTTACCAACAAATAAGAGAAAATTCAAGTTGCACACTTAGGATACCTGTAGTGGGAGCATATCTCATATTTGAAGAATATATTAACCATACAATGCAATGACCAATGAGATTCAAGTCTGGCCTAAATTTTATACGTGCAGGCATGCCATGAAAAGCCTTGCCAAAATCAGTACTGATGCTTAAAGGTACTTTGGTCCATTTCTGCATCTGGTTCCACATAAGTTGGAGTAATACGTAAAGGCTGGAAGCATTCCATGCTATAGCCATTTCGATACACCATAATAATGCAGGTCCAATGCTTTAAGATAGCACGGGTTGACATTACTGTACAAAGTTTCACCTTTTATTTGCACATGAGGGGAAAAACGATCATCCCAGGATCAACACTGGCAATGAGGCACGGCAATTACTTCTTCTGGAGTCAGAAGAGGGCCATAAAATTCAGGTTATAAGCTTAATTTGGGGGTATGTTTTCAATCATGTAGTGCTGAAATACTCAAATTCCAAGGGGGAAGAAGTCTAATTTAAAATCTAATCTTATAGCCAACAAAGAGGGATTGCAGGTCACAGCTGCACAACTTGTATATGTGCCTACTGAACCTGCAACAAAACAGGGACGAACGAATCGAAGGAGAGAAGACGAGGCGGAAGGAAGTGGAGGAGGGAACCTTGGGGCGCGGCTTGAGCGTCCACCAGCCGAGCGGCGACGTCTCGTTCCAGAGCCACGCGACGCCGAAGAGCGTGTAGGTGCAGAGCGTGGCCTTGCCCATCTGCTTCCAGAAGTAGGCGTCCTCCTTCTCGAACCCCATCCGCCTGCGCCCCCAACCAATCCCAATCAGAAACCCACCGTAGGCAAGGACAGCGGCCGGCGGGGACGCACCTGAGCAGCCTCCGGGCCTGCGGGAAGTTGCGCAGCATCGCGTCGGTCGTCGTGTGCTTCGGCTCTCGGTGGTGGATCGGACGCCGCGGGGCGGGGCGGGGCGGGGCGGACGGAGGAGGAGGCGGCGGCGGCGGCAGGGGAGGCGCTGCTGGTATCGAGCGGCTGAGGGACTCTCGGCTGAACAGAATGGACGGTCAAATGTCTCTTCATTTCATGAAGACATGTTTAGAACACCATTGAACCCAAACAGAGAGACGACAGACGGACGGTTCTCAAGTTTTTAGTGTCGCGAATTCAGAAAAATCTCCATCGCTTGCGCAATGTTTTCTGAAACCTCTGCAATGATCCGAATAGTATTTGATTCATTCAGACATGTACGCGATATCTTAGTTTAGACAGCAAGGACACTGCCTTGATCATATCAGGTTAAGTCCTAACAAAGGCCGATCGTCGTAGCTTACTTAAACCACAAGCTGGTCGAGCAGTAAAATAACAACACATGGTCAGCGCACGAGCGACGCCATCATGCGTCGCATTGGACGTCAGTTAGGCACTGATATGCGTCGCATTGCCATGTGCTGGTGCGCGCTGTTCCTCCTCCACTCCATCTCTGCCTCCAGACTGATTATCTGAAAAAAGAAACAGCGCGCATTTGCTCTGTGGACGGAGTTGGGTTTCACTGGCTTGGCTCTCACGCAGATTTTGGATTCTTCATTGGAGGCAGAGATCGATGGAGGAAGGCACGAGAGAATTGAAGCTAAGGTTCTTGTTTCATTTATGCATGTCATTACATATTGATTGGAAAACAATGACTAACGACACCTTATACAGTAATGTAGTTAGTTTAATTTCTGTAATGTCAAATGCCACTAGCTATATATGCATGCATCATGATCTGCATTCAGCAAGTAGGGACAGATACTAACAAAGCCTGAATCCACATCTCACCCCCTAGTCATGTCAATCTTTACAGGATTGGAGACGCCAAATAAAGACTATAAGTAGTAGTACCATTCTCTAGTGTTCCTGTGGTTCTCTAGTGTTCTCTAGTGTTCTTGTGGTGACTTTGGTTCTTTTTTTTGTTTTGTTTTTTTTCTCTGCTATAACTACTTGATACACTCGATGGCAAAGCAACTTGTGATATGACATAAATACCACTATGTCTAGTACTGGCCGCAGCACTCATGATTGCCCTCATCTGACAATTGACAAAGAAAATGCTCGCAACAATGCATGGGCGGCTATCAGACTCATGATCGAAAGGAAAAAAAGCACAAATTCAAGGAGATACTGCCATGCATATGCATGCTTCATGCTTGCTTGCTGTGGATATATGTCAACCTTAGACAAAACTAAAATTGCCATCAAGAATGTAGAAAGTGGCATGGTGCTTCAATTCCTCTCTCTCCCTCTGGTATCTGGATAAAGACAGTGACAATCTTGGAAGTGAAGGGAGATGGGTGGACAGCCACTCTGATATGTCACCATAGAGAAAAACAAAAAACAAAAAGGAGTGAAAGGGGTTAAAGTGAGAGAGAGATAGAAGAGTGGAAAGGATTTTATTGGAAAGTGATGGTTGGTGGTGCCCCCTCTCTCTTCATGCCAAGAAAGTGGCTTTCAGGACCAACACGCAGGGGTGGGTCGTTCTAGGGGTTTTAGGGCCGGGGTTAAGAGTAGACTGCCTGTGATTGTCTCTGCTGTACACCACTTGACACTACACTAACCAGATGAGATATTGCATGACCACCAACAAAATTGCCGAAATGTGGTGCCCATTTGGCTGCATGATCTTGAAAGGCGGTTTTTGTTTGTAATGACCCTTTTTCTTTCATGCCACACACGCGGCCAAAAGTCTCTCCTTTCTGTTGGCACTACTGCGTTTCAAACAAGAACTGACCATCAGAAAGTAGCGACTCAGAGCAACTCCAATGTTGATGCTAAGGAGGTGTTAGGAGGTGAGAGAAAGAAGAAAAGCAGATGCTATACATTGGAGAGCTGGTGCTATCTTAGCATCGGCTAGCACCTGTGGTAAAACTGAACACCCGGTGCTTGGCCTTAAAAAATATTTTTTTTGCTTGCCTTCTTCTATCCTGGTAGTCTTGCACGTGGATGGTGCTGCTTCATGGGACCCACTATAGCAAATGCAGGTGGTGCTACACGTTGAAGAAAAGATGAAATCTTAGCACCCTTATGACATGACTTAGCACCTTAGGTGGTGCTATACACTGTGGTTGCTCTCATGAGCTCTGAAAAACCAACTCCATGTGATGTCTGAAGAACTCCATTTGGTGGTTAAGCAGTTGGGCTGAAGTCAATGGCCTACTACATCTGCATCATGATTCATGAACACGGTATGTACCCTGAACTCTACTCCAAACCACATGTGACTGGCCAGGTTAGCACTTGCTCCGTATATAAATAAATAAACAGGTGTATAGCAGCGCATTCAACTCCAAGCACAGTTCTCTGTGTATGCAGCGCAGCGTGCAACAGCTGCAGCCAATTGAATGTGCTCTGTCCGTCGGTCTCAGCCATGCATCAGCAATGACAGAGAGACGGAGCTTGAACTTGCCAAGAAACCGAGCGATGCAGAGCTGAGAGCTGTTCCTTCTCCAACCAGTCATGAGCACCTCCATTGACCTGCGCCGGCCAGGTGCTTCAATGCAGGCCAGGCCATTGCATCAACCACCAGCTTCCTCCTGCCCGCCTGACCTGCTGTTTTGAATAGAAGCAGAAGCAGGGCAGGGCACAGCGCTTCTTCGGCCAGCTGAAGCTACTCGTAGCTGTTTCGGCCTGCATGCGCCCCTCTCTGAAATTAATCTGAAGCGGATGCAGTGCAAGTGCAAGGCAAGGACAAATCTGAAGCTACTCGTACGTACGGAGTACTCCGTTATAGCCGATTTGAATGCGCACAACCTCTTGCAGCTGAATTGTATGGGGATTGATTGAAAGCTGGGAGAACTATACTTGGGTTTGGAAACCTGAATTGAAAGATCATGATTCATGAGGGCAGTTTCCTTGTGGCCTCAGATCCTTGCTGCTGTGAAATAAAAGGATAGATCTTGCGAATGAAAGTGCTCCTCTCTAGCAAGTGTTTGAAGCTTTACTGGTGGATAGATAATGGGCACACGGAGGTGATGCCTGAGACCATCCGTACTCATACAACTCTATATTCATGCTCTATATATTCTAGTTATCAAGATTCTTTGCTCTAAATTTAATTCTTCTGCACTCATCCATACTCTATCTTGTTCTCTATATCAACTACCACTTCGTGGGTCCCATAGTTTAGGATTTTTTTATCCCTTCCTCCCCGGCGCTCTTTCTCCCTCCCGAAAGCAGCACCAGCGGGCCAGCGCCACGCACCGCGCCCTTCCTCCCCAGCCCTCTCCATTTTCTCCCTCCCATCTCTTGCTCCACGGTCTAGTCGGTGCCCATCCGGAGGCGACGAGGCGCGCGTCGGCGGCGGTGACGGTGGCCTCCTCCCTGGGCGGCGCGGCCCTCTCCTCGACACCTGCGAGCCCGCCGCCGCCGGCCGTGGACGCGGGTGGTCCAAGAGCGCAGAGGGAAAGCTCCGAAATCGCTGCCTCTCCCTCCTCCGGTCCCTCCTCCTGGCGCTCTGTCCCGGCCAGGACGCAGCGCTGCTCCTCCTCGCTCGCCCTCCTCTCCGTGCGGCACGGGAAAGTACATGGTAGCGGTCAGCCAGCACCGGCGGCAACAAGCAGCAGCCCACGGCAAGCAGGAGGACCTGGCGGCGAGCATCCGACTGCAAGCACCAGGACCCGGACACAGTACGTAAGGTCTTCCCAATTTGATTAATTGAATTCAATTTTAATCTTCTGAAATTATGTGTTGGCAAATTGCAATTCAGCTTATCGGATGTAGTATATTCAATCACTAAAATGATTTTACATTATATTGAAGAGGTAGTATATATATTGACATTGTAGATATGTAGATTGAATTTTTTTCTTGACAACAATATGTAGATCGAAGGTTGAATGTTGTAGTGGAGAAGCAGAGTTGTACCTCGTCTGTCAGCAACGCCATGGATGCCTACTCGACCTCCTATCTCAGACAATGGACGGAGGAGGAGGAAGACAATGACATTATTTTCATGGCTGATGATGATGAATCGGAGTTTGCGACATACACCCACCTCCTTGAAGCTGAGAGTTCTAGCAGGCGTCGTCGACCTGATGCGCCACCAAAGGTCATTCGACAAAGGGACCTTCATTCCGGTCACAGGAGGATCAAAGCCGACTACTTTGGTGCAAATCCTGTATACAATGACAAACAGTTCCGTCGAAGGTAATGTTCAGTACATTGGCAATATAGATCACTCAATGCCGTATGGTTGCTCATACAATAACTCAATGCTGGCTGGAGCGCGCGGTGGAGCTCTCCTCAGAAGATGCTGCTGGCACCGGTGAACCTCCCCGCCGCCGCTTGCCCAGAAGCCTTCCGGGCCGGGCCTCCTGCTCGTGAGCCTCAACACCGAGAGCCCCCGATGTAGGGGGCACTTTCGTTGTCCAGGATGGCCCTCCTGCTCCGGCGCCACTGCTGCCAGCCTATACACTGCTATCGGCGTGATGAAGGGGCAGAGGCGGGTGGGGTGGGGTGGGGTGGTGGACGAGCTCGGGCCGGGCGCCCTCAATCGAGAAGATGTGATCGAGGTGGCCTTTGTCGACACCGGTGGCCGACGCGCACGAACCCTGCCAGACTCGCCATAGATCCTGCCCCAGCCGCCTCCTTACGCCTCGCGCCGGCCTGCCGCGAGGGCCGAGGGGCGTCGGGCGGCTCCGGCCGGACGATCTGGACGGCGGCGTCCAACCGAGCCGCTGTGGGGCGGCGGACCGACGCCGGGGAGGTGCGGGGAGGGACCACGACGCCAGGGAGGGACGGGAGGAGGGCCGCGCTGGGGTGGGGCCGCGACGGCGCGGCGGATCGGGACAGGGCAGCGTCGTCGCCAGCCTTAGATTCATTGCGGAGGACGACGCTGGGGTGGAGAGATTTCGGCGGGGGCCCGTTGCGGGGGAGAGGAGGATGTGGGCCAGCGCTGGATAACGTAGATTTCATACTACTCGTTATTTGGCGCTGGCCGCGGGCTTTCTGTCGGTACCGCACACCTTTACAGCAACCGGTGCAGGCTAGTTTTGTTGTATACTCCCTCCGTCCCACTTTAGATGACGTTTTAGGAAGTGGGGGGAGTACCAAGGCCTTCACCAAATGACCTGCATACCCCTACAATTGTAATCATTCCATGCACACACAACAGGATGCAAACAGCAACTTTGGATGCATTAAATGCTTGCACCCACCCATTCGGAGACCGTCACCATCCACTTGCTTGCATATTTATCATTAAACAAATGAACATTTCACCAAAACAGACTTTTACAGCCGCGCGGGAACCAAACTTTGCGCCAAAAATTAAGAGAAGCAACACAAACAAATTCAAATAGCCATTCAGGCGCCATTTTAACTTCTGGGCTACTAAAGCCACTCTCCTCACTGCTCACAACTCCTCCAAGCCATTCACTTCCCATGGCCCTTGACTTGAATGCAGCTCCAGATGAGGAAGGAGATGAGGGGCCTGATCTCAACGAGACACCTGCAAATGAAGAAGATAGGAGCATCCATGATCCCTTGGAAGCAGATGGTGCAGGCGAAATAAAAAGAGGTGATTCTTTGCCTGCCCTCCTCCAACACAGTTTAGAATGATGATGTTGTTCTATTTTCTATCTTCTCTGTCTCCTGAGTTTGCTTGGATCCTTTTTTTTTTTTTTTGCTTTTTTCTATCTCCTAAACTGATTGTGTAAAGGTAATTTGATGCCTTTACGGTGATGAATGGGCAAACAGATTGCACATCCTTGTCATGGTTTTTTTGGGGGAAGTGACAAGGCACTGTCAATATTTGAGCTTAATAGCAAATTGATGTCTCAAAGGTACTCCTATTGGAATTTAATTTAGTATAGCTTATGGTTATTTCGTGGCTTCAATAGATGTGCAGAAAAGTTAAATCTACTAAAAATTGCATCTAATCTCACCATATGTTTTGTTGCTTCTAAAAAAACTAGTATACCAAATGTTTTTTTTAGCATCTTGTCCAAAATAAATATTGCTAACAGGGAGTACACATCATAGGGGTCGATAACTCACAAGTGTAATTGACAGCTGCCCACCCATTTTGGTACAGGCAATGATAGAGCTTCACAACATGAAGAAGATGCCTTACCTGCCCTCTTTGATGATGCACCAGTTCATAATATTTGCCATCCCTTTGATTTGAATCTTCCTCAACAGGGCAGTGAACAAGAAAACCTGCAGACAGGTGATTATTTCCAATCAGTGACTTCAGCATACACATATGTTTGCTTCAAAAATCTGATTTAATGCATTTGTGCACTTCGTAGGCAAAATTATTAATTTTGTGCATACCTGCAGCTGTGGAGCATGTGATCCAAATATAAAGTTCCTACAACACATTTACAGTATTAGCTGTCCAAAATAATTTGTATTGATCGGTTCTATCTTTATCCAGGTGAACAAGATGTCTGGGATGATCTCATAGAGGTTTTTGGTGTGTACACTGAAACTGTAGACATCGCCTTTGATGAACATGAGTTGTCGGACTCAGATGGTGATCAGCAAACACATGATCAGGAAGAAAATGCCCAAGCACAAGATGGTGAAGAGGATGAGCAACCACATAGATTGAAGGAATTAACAGATAGACAAAGACAAGACATATTTCAAGATTTGCTTCAGAGCAGTAACAATGGAAAATTAAAAAGAAACAGTACAACTATTATTGAGCAGAAGCACAATGTCCCTAAACGTACCATATAACGTGTATGGAAGAGAGCAAAAATATGCTGGGCAGCAGGCATACCAGTAGATGTAAGGAGTTTGAAACCTAAGAATTGTGGCCGTAAAAAAGTTGAAGTGGATGTCTCTAGAGTTGCAGATATTCCTATAAGCAGAAGGGGAACTTTAAGGTCACTTGCAAATGCTCTAGGTGTCCACAAAAGCACTTTGCATAGGGCATTCAAACAAGGATTGCTGCGACGACACTCCAACTCATTGAAGCCCTATTTGAAGGATGCAAATAAGAAGGCTAGGTTGCAGTGGTGTCTCTCTATGCTAGAACCAAGTACACTGCAAACTAATCCCAAGTTCAAACTTATGAAAAATATAATCCACACAGATGAGAAGTGGTTCAATGGGACAAGAAAGAATAAGAAGATATACATGGGTCCAAACGAACAAGACCCCCACAGGACAGTGCAAAACAAGAATGCCATTGACAAAGTCATGTTTTATTCTGGAGTTACACAGCCTAGGTTTGATGCTGAAGGCAGATGTTATTTTGATGGCAAGTTAGGTTGTTGGCCTTTTGTCCGTGAGGTAGCATTTTCAGTCATGTTTTATTCTAGTTTCAATACATAAGAAACAATACCTATATTCTAAAATAAATATTTCTACTTTCAGGAACCGGCACCAAGAAGAAGTGAAAATAGGCCCAGGGGCACACCTATCATGAAGACAATGAAGGTTGATAGACAAACAATGAGATCTTATGTGATCACAAAACTTGTTGAAGCTATACGCATTCGTTGGCCTCGAGAAGATGCCAATGAGATAATTTGGATACAGCAGGACAATGCTCCCTCACATATCCATGCCGATGATCCTGATTTTAAAGCAGCAGTTGCCCAGACGGGCCTAGATATACGCATAATGAATCAACCTGCTAATTCTCCTGATATGAATTGCCTAGATCTTGGTTTCTTTGCATCTCTTCAGTCGATGACGGATACAACGACATCTAGAAACATGAATGACATCATCACAAATGTGCTCAATGAATATGAACGCTACAACCCTGTTATTCTAAATAGGGTATTCCTGACGCTACAAGGATGCATGATTGAGGTTATGAAAGATAATGGAGGGAATAGGTACAAGATCCCCCACATGAATAAGGCAAGGCTGGAGGCACTAGGCATGCTTCCCAACTCTCTTAGTTGTGACAGGGAGATAGTTCAGAAGGCGATTGAGTCGTTGAATAGCTAATCGAATTGTCTGTTAAGCTTTTGAAGTGCAGCAACAATGGGATATGGATGTCTAGCTTTTGCTTAATGTACTGCTATTATGATGTGTGTACTTGTAAATATGTTTAGTATCCTGTAATCCTAGTGGAGGCGAAGGAAACCCTTTTGTGGTGCATGTATAAACTAGTATGATGTGTGTACTTGTAAATATTTTTAGTATGTTGTAAATATGTTTGGTTTCTCTGAATTCCTAATTACTTAATCATGTTCATGCATTTTCTGCCGCTAAAAACATCATCTGTTCGTCATATACTATATTTACTTCATTGCAAAAATAATACTAGTATGCTGCGTTGTTCTGGTGACAATGAGCTAACGAAATATAGTTCTTATTCAGATAGCAGAAATCATAAGTTGTGCATCATTTCATCATCACAGATAGCGGAAATATAGTTCTTAATATTTACCTTCATACCCAAAAGCTAATATACTCACTGAAACACACAAAAGCAGCATTTCATCATCACAGATACTAGGCAAGCATCACAACTATTTCGAGGAGGGCGGGGGGTAGCAAGAAGAGATGACAACCTTGATCCAGGGGATAAAGACTTCCCTGTTGCCCTCTTCGATGCCGGTGAGGCATTGTTCCATGTACTCCTTCTCTTCTTCGGTCATTTCGTCGTCGGCAACCAATGTGTCTTTGGTTGAGCCCGCCTCCAAGGCCACCTCGCTGGTTGGAGCAAGACGGCGGCCAAAGGCACCTCGACGGAGCACTGGACGACAGCTCTCCTCCAGCTCACTATCTTCGGCTTCTGTGTCGAGAACGTGCAACTGTCCCTTGGCGTCATGACGCAGGCGAGCAAGGCTGACATACTTCGGCTTCAGGGGACCACGTCCGACATGCTTCGGGCTCCCACACTGGTCGCAGCTCCCCAAGTTGCGAGGGCAGGCGCCTTCACAGCCGCCCTCCTCTACCACAAGGTGCTTTTGGACCTCATTGCAGCTGCAGCATCCCAACATGGGAGAATAGTCGACATCGTTGTCGTCGTCGCCCCCCACCTCCATGATGTCCTTCGAGCCAACATTGTGGCAGAACTTCCTAAATTATGTGGCCCACACGCACCTATCATTGTCTCAAAGACTTCTGATAGCCATGCGTGTGTTCCAGATAACTTAGAAAGCCCTGTCGGGTGCCCTCAAAGGACCCCGATTAAACCACATTTGTCAACTCATACCAGGATCAACAACGGAGTAGCTACAACATTACCACATTTATGATAAAACATATATCAGAGTGCGGAAGAGTAATAACATTAAGTTTACAAAATATATGAAAAAGTTAACTTTTACAAACTTGACTTTAATTGCGGAAGCGGCGGAAGCAGAGAAGAACTTCAGAAGTCAACTTAGGTGGAACGCCTAAGTCGGGAGGGGACAACCAGATCACGTCGAGCCCACCGACATGAACTTGATTTAAACACCAATTAGCACCTGCAACAGGGGTTCAACAAACCCTGAGTACAAAAGTACTCAACAAGACTGACCCGACGAAAAAGAGGGGTGAAGACTCAGGAAATGCAGGCTAGAGGGACAAGGTAAGGCTTGTAAGAGATAAGAAATTTTGCAGAAAAGTTTTACAGAAAGAGAAGTTGCTGGGACTATCTCCCATTATCAACCAACTCCATTATTAACCTTAATTTTTGTTCAAGTTGTTACTACGATGATGAACAACGATCGAGTCTTCTTCTCCGAGAAGCAACGGCGATTTGAATCCATTTTCATACCCAGCTGGGACCTAGGCGACTGAGCATACCGGAGACTTTAACTCCGAAGCACCCCAGATACACCGATATACCGGGATAACAACCTCAGCCGTATATCACCACATGATACACGTGAGCTCTGCGGCCCAGCGTACCGAGATACATGGGAACTTAAACCCCACAGTAAAACACACTATGACAGCAGATGGGATTCTCTGACCCCACGCTAGGTCACTCCATGGCATACACGGCTCCAACCATCCGTATACCACTTCATGCATGTGGATTTCTAAATTCTCGATATCATCCAGTTCACCAACGGACGGGACCTAGGGCATCAACAGACGAGAACACTACAGAGGGACTCCATTCCCAGTGCAAGTTCGTCGTCCGGACTCGATTTATTACTATCATCAAGATTTCAACAGAAAAACCAATCTCATCTTTTTCATTCTTTTGCCTTTGAACAATTAAATAAATAAGCAGGGCTAAGCATAACTACTTATCTTTTCAATAGGTAACAAGGAATAAGGAATAAGACAGGTAATGCAATTTGGTGGGTTTTCACTCAACTACTATTACTAAATGCAACATATCAGAGCTGAAGCGGTAAAACTTTTTATAAATAGAACAGGGTTTAAATGTATCCGGGGCTTGCCTTGATGTTTGGGGTAGACGGTCTCGAAATCTGGATCAACTCCCGATTCTTGAATTTGCTCGTCCTTCGAATCTGAGTGATACGTTAACTCTCCGTTAACGGAAACTATTCGATAATTAATATGCTTTACATGATGGAATAGTAAACATGATGCTTGATGGATGCATGGTCAGATTAAGGGATCGAGTACAACTTTTCTTCATGATAAAGTTGCAAGCTAACAAAACTTCGCTTAAATAACTCCTTAGGGTTAACTACGTCATTTTTATAATTAATTAAACACATAAAATAACGTTAATTGAGCCCTAATGACATGATTAAGGTAAGCGCAAACAATTAATTAAAGTGCCAAAGGTCATTAGGGTTAATGACCTAAGGTCATCATTCAATCCCAAAGTCACACAACCCCTATAATGATTAAGTTAATTAAAAGGGGTTAATTAATTATTTAAAAGCATTAAATAAAGGCATAAAAATTAAAGTTGTCAAATTAAGCCCAAAATTTTATTTTAGAAAGCTCTTAGCCTAATTAGATGGCAAAACAAATTTTAGAATTAAAAGCCAATTATTTTAATTATTAAAAATCTCTGAAGGTCCATTTTTCAATTAAAAGAGATAATTTTAACATATACAAAATGTACTCAATTTTGGCATTTCATATTTTTCCTATGTAGATGACATCATAAGGAACACTCATAAAAATTTTCAGAATTTTTGGAGCTATATATGAATTACTATGAATTTTCAAAGAAAATAGCATTTAAATCATTTTCTAAAAATAGAAAAAGAAAATCGGCACAGTAACCCCGCGCTGACCAATGGCGGCGCGGTGGTTGACCGCCGATTTCTCGCCGTCGGTGAGGTTTCCGGCGACATGGTCTGGTCCATCAGTCTCAGCACAACACGTGGAGTCCAACGAGCTAGCTAACGACGCTCGAGGGTTCGCAGGCTAAAGCATGCCGGGCTAACTCACGGACGGGCTATGACAGCTCGAAGCCAAGGCCTGCTCGAGGGTCTATCGATCGGTTAAGTACTGTACACTCGAGGTTACAATTCGGGCATCCTCTCGAAGACGGAACTCTGCTCGAGCGAATGGACCATCCTCGAAGACGAAACTTCCCCCAGCGAACGAGCCTCCCCTCGAGGACGGAACTCTGCCCGACGAACGAGCCTCCCCTCGAGACCAGTGCACCCCTCGACTCGAACCCTTCGAGAACAGTACAACCCTCGACTACCCCTCGAGAACAGCGCACCCCTCGACTCGACACCCTCGAGACAGTGCACCCCTCGACTCGACACCCTCGAGACAGTGCACCCCTCGACTCGACACCTTCGAGAACAGCGCACCCCTTGACTCGATCCCTCGATTCGAGCCCACACCTCGACCGTCACCCCCTCGACTTCGTCGACCGAGCCCTCGAGCAGGACTCCGACGACTTCGAACTGCACTACAACAACTCCCGATGCGAGATGGATGAAATTGATAATACGAATAGACGCAGGAGCTCACCACGGCGCTGATGCGCACGTTAGTAGAGGTCCGGAGTGGCTGGGTTGAGCTGCGGTCGATGGCGGTGATGGCGGCGGCGGCGCTCCGATGGCACAACGGCACGGTGACCTCCGGTAATGCGCTGCTCGAACCAAGGCGCACATCAGACGCAGGATAACACGGAGAGCATGATTAAGGGGTCGAAAGTAAAATATTTTCACCTCCGGCGACAGCAAACGGCGGAGATGGCGGCGGCGGCGCGACTGACTGGCCGCGAGGAAGAAGATTGCGTGCAGGCAGCTCGGGCGATGAAAGAAAACACGGACTGGCCCAAAAGGACCGTGAGGAAGTTGCGGAACTTTGGGCGAGAGCAATTGGACAGAGGTTGAGCATCGACGGCGAATTTCGGCGGCGGAGGGAGATCGTCGGCGACGGTGGTGGGAGGAAGAAAGGAAAAGAACGGCGTCGTCCAATCGGTATTTATAGCTCGGGGCCGATGAAGGAGCAGGTGACACGACGACGGTGAACCTTCGCGCGTCTGTGAGCGCTCGGGCGGCCGAGAAGGTGCGGCAGTGGACGGCGGCGCGCGATGCGAAGCCGGCCATGGCGTTCGCCGATAGGGTTAGGTGCTGTTTAAGTTATTTACAGAATTGCCACTCGGTTTAAAATACAAATTACTCCCAAATTTATATAAGAACTTAAAAATCTCCAAAAATATCATTTGCATAACTTTTCAAGAGCTACACTTTTCATTTAAGAAACATTTTCAAATTCTGCACAGATTTTGAAATATGAATTCAAATTTAAAAAGAATGCGAAAAGGGCCAATTCTCTAGAAGCAAACAATTGAAATTACTTTTTATTTTTCTAAACAACTTGAAAATCTTCCAATCTATGAAATGTTCAGATTATCAAACCAAACACTTTTCATAGAGAAAGTTTTCCCAAATTTTGAATAATTTTTGAAATATGAATTTAAATTGAAAAGGGAATAAGTGTTGGAAAACTGTATTTTCACTTTTATTCAAAATTATTTTTGGAAACTTGAAAAACTTTGAATACCAATATTGTAGCTCCTTTCAAGATCTACAAACTATATTTTGAGAGTATCTCAAAATTTCTTATAGATTTTAAAATATAGAAAAAGGGATAAAATAAGGTTTTGAAAATAGTTTTTAAGTAGCAATCAACTCATCATTTCATGTATAAAACAATGCACCACATAAAAGACATTACTAAAACATGAATGCATTTATGTCATGATGCTCAATGATTATTCTTAATAATGAACTTGATTATAATTTTAATTGCTTACTAACATCTGGGATGTTACAAACATCGTGGCCGCCGCTCGCTGACTTGGGGAACCGCATCCCGCTGTCGCCGTTGACCCCCACCTTCAGGGCAATCTTGGAGACCGCAACACCGTCGCGGCGCACCGGCTTCACAACGGGCTGAGGGTTCCCATCGCCTTCGCTGCTGCTGCTTCTACTCAGCTTTGCGCCACGCTGCTTTGGCCAGGTAGGGCGGCGGATCCAGGCTGGGCGGACGGGGAGACGGCGGCGCCGCCCAGCGCCGCCCATGCTCGGCGCTCGGCCTCGATTTTGTCGCGTGGAGGAGGGCCCGTGCTCCCAGCTCCCGTGGTTTGGCGCAGGGGCAAGGCGTTGTCGGAGGAGGCAGGCGTCGTGCGCCGGCGAGTCTTGGCGGGGTCATGCTCCGACGAGCCTTGGCGGCGTCGTGCGCCGGCAAGCCTTGGCGGCGTCCCGCGGTGTAGCAGCCCCCGCTCTCCCTGCTCTCTCTCGGCTCGCTTCACCCGGCGCTAGGACATGGTGGTGGAGAGAATCGCCTGAGGGCAGCCGCAGGGATGAGGCCGACGGGATGGGTGGAATTTTTTTGGATGAGGCTGCGATGGGGAGGGGGCGGAAGAAATGGGGAAGAGATAAGGTTCGTCTGGTGTTTGTGGTGTGCGGTGAGGCCTGAGGTGGATGGATGGAATTCGACGGATGCATGCGTTCTCTTTCCAGCGGCTGCTTTCCTTTTTTCTATATTCAATTCAATGGACGAGTGACTGATGGGAAGGGACTGGTGTACTCACCTACTCGCTTTAGCGTCGCAGGACTAAAACGACATGTATTTTGATACTTCTTACCGATGCCAGAACGTCATCTAAAGTGGGACGGAGGGAGTATGTTTTTACCGCATACGTTTCCGGCACCCGGTGCACATGGCCGGATGGACAGCTGCAACTACATAAACTCCTTTGTCTGGGCAGAAATAGCATGACGTTTTCAGATCCGAAATTGATGTCTCAGTTTTAGCATGCATGCATCCCTCCGGTAACAGAGACGACACTAGTATCCAAAATTGGAGCACCAATCCGTTATCTGTAGCATCTCAACTTTCACATATCATCCTCGCACAGCACAGTTAGGTCTAGAGCTAGCTCTAGAAAAAACCACCGATCGAAATTATATATCCTGGCGATGCGAAAAATCAGTATTTTCAGAGTAAAAGATTTTTCCGATTACATATGCGGAGTATTATTAAACTATGACTGATGGTGTAACACGTCAAGCGCAATGGGCCAAAGGCCCGTGCGGCATGGCAAGGCCATGCGGCCTGATGGGCGCCGCCGTCCCCGCAGCTGCTGCTGCTGCTTCCGCGATAAGGTAGGGTTAGATCGCTCAAAGGCTTAAAAATCCTCGGCCTATAAATACAAGGGGTATTGTAACCATTCAGATCAAGTAAAGAATAGGAGAAATCTCTTTTACTCAGCTCTTCAGCTTTTGGCTCTCTCGCTCCTACCCTAAACCCTAGCCGCCAGCGCTACCCACGCGCCGCACGCCGCTGCGCCGTCGCCACCGCGCGTCGCCGAGCACGGCCTCGCCGTTCCTCGCCGCCAATCTCCCTCAAATTCCCCAAAAATACCGCCCAATTGTGGCCCTTGCGTTATACTTGTTACATTTGGTATTTGGAGCCGCTTTGATCCTTCGGGCACCATCCATGGCCGCCAACGCCGCCATGAACGTCGACGAGATCTGCAACGACATCCGTGCTCTACTCGCAGGTGTAGTTTAGGATCTTAAATTTTTTTCCTGCAGCACGAGAAGGTTCAGATTAGATATGATCTGGACGCCTCCATGAAACTCGATGGGGAAACCGCCACGCTGGATCAACGCCTCGCGGCCAAGGAGAAGGAGCATGCGTGCACGCGCGCCGCCGCCACTGCCGACTTCGTGGCCACGCCGCCAGCGGCCTCTCTCGTCACCAGCACCCCCACCGACATCGTCATCAACAAGGTCCAACCCAAATTGGATCTGGAGGAGACGATCAAGAAGGAGATCGCAATCTTCTCCACCAACAACATCGACAGGAAGGGCATCAGTAGCGACGCCCACCTACTGTTCGATGGAATGCCTACACCAGCCAAGCGTCGTCTCACGGTGCCATCACGCACCAGCGACGACATCTCTATCAAGCTCGCTCCCAACGTCAACGATGACTACGTCCAATTTCGTCGCGAGGACGCGTCGAGTGGAAAAGGATGGAGTGATGTAACATGTCAAGTGCAATGGGCCAAAGGCCCGTGCGGCACGGCAAGGCCATGCGGCTTGGTGGGCGCCGCCGCCGTCGCCGCCGCCGTTGCTTCCGCGATAAGTTAGGGTTAGATCGCTTATAGGCTAAGAAATCCTCGGCCTATAAATATAAGGGGTATTGTATTCATTCCGATCAAGTAAAGAATAGAAAAAATCCCTTTTACTCAGCTCTTCAGCTTTTGGCTCTCTCGCTCCTCTCCCAAACCCTAGCCGCCAGCTCCGCCCACGCGTCGCACGCCGCTGCGCCGTCACCACCACGCGCCGTCAATCTCCCTCAAATTCTCTAAAAATACCGCCTAATTATGGCTCTTGCGTTATACTTGTTATACTTGTTACAAATGGATGACATATCATTTTCAACCACGTGCAAACAATATCTATATTTTTTTTTTACTTCCCGCGTATTTGGTCGCCGAAATCTTGTTCCTTTTCCCTACCTGAGAATGAGGCACATTTGAGCTGACGATAGCGAATTAAAGCCGGCAAACGTGGAGGTAGTGGCATCCCTTTATTTGGAACAGATGCATCCTGAGCATGGCAGCCAGCCAGCCGCATCACCAAGCAAACCCCAACAAATTAAAAAAAAAGAAAGGAAAAAGAAAGAGAGAGATGCTAACCTTCCATTACTTGACTATTGATTTTCATTGCTAGCCATGACAGGTGTTGTTTATCTTGAGGTAATGGCCGCCCTGATGCACGCACACACGCACGCACGCACGCGTTGCCTCCTGCTGCCCCTAACGCGAGGGCAGCCGCAGGCAGAGGAGGCCCAGCTGGATGGGTGCGGGTGCGGTTGTCTGTCACAGGCACAGCATACTGTGTCAGTCTGGTGATAAAACTATGATGAGATGAATTTCATATCCCTACTAACAGTAGCAGTAGCAATAGCAGCCCCCACTAATTAGCCCCATTTGGCCTCTGAAAAGCTCACCGATCACGGTTTTCCATATCCTATCCTGGTAGTAAGAATTTGAAGGCTTGGATTAACTCGACGCCATGGATGCCGGCCGGCCCCTGTCAACGGAACGCAACAAGCTTGATGGTTGCGGTAGGACAGAAGACAAGTGAAGAGAATGGAGTGGACGAAACGGGCAAGGGCAAGCAGGTAGAGAGCGAGGCCCACAGGGAAAGGCGCATGATGTTGATGCCCCCGTTAGTATCCAAATATTCCCTTTGCCCTGCCATGCCAAAGTGGACGTACGTGGTCCTTCCTGAATCCTCTGCGTGCGCCGGCTGCGCCGGGCCAGCCTCAATTTGACTAGCATTTTACTATGGAATTGGAATCACATAGGAGTATATACATAAACGACCTTCAGATCAGGCAATGCAATGCAATGCAATGCAAATCTTTTGTGAGATTGCATGTGGTAGTATCTCGAAACCAAACGCCAGTGTAACTCTGAAAGTAGCATTGCATTTGCTTGCGTTGCCATTGCTTGCGTCTTCATTCTTCACAGATCACAGGCGAACGACGTAGGCTGGCCGTGGGCCCTTCCTTTTCATGGCGTGCGCTGCGCGTTGTCGCCCGTGGCCGCACCGAGAAACCAACCGCGGCACAGTAGGCGCCCGTGGCCCGATGCACACATACACACACGTCGTAGCCTGCAGTAGCATCAGGCAGTGCGGCTGCCACGCCCATCGCCCAAAGGCGGCGAGCTGGCGAAGGAATTCCAAAGCCACGCATCTGCAGATAGGCACAACAGGGCAATGCAGCTGCCAGATCTATCTCTAAAGAAGCGATGCAATGTAGTACTACTTGTCTGCAGATAGGTAAATTTAACGTCCGCCAAATCAATTACTCAGAGGTTAAAATCATCAATGAACACGAAAGACAAACCAACTCATCTTTCATTAGTTTCATTCATCCTTGCTATTTCAAGATATCAAAATCTCCGGCAGCTAATGAAGCCTTGAAGGCTTGGGTCAGTCATTGATGCAGCTAGAGAGGTCTATGGATGATGTCGATGCTGCTGGAGGCCGGCCGGCAGAATGGATGGATCATGGATGCAACGCTGTTACAATGCAGGAGAGCTAGCAGCATGCGTGCCTGCCCCTACTCTTGTTGGCTGCGGCCTCCAGTATAGCAGCGCGCAGGCAGCACAGTTCGCAGCAGGCAAAACAAGCAAGCCGGCCGGCCAGCCTCAACGGGTCACACTCACCCGCCGCGCCGCGCCGCCCGTCGGTCGCCGTCCGTCCGTCCGTCCGGCAGGTCACGCATGCACGTACAGGCCGCGTGCAGCAGAGCCCGCAGGCGGGCGGCGCAGAGCTCGCCCATGCCTGCAGCTATATCGGCTATTGGTAGTTGCTACTGCTGGTGGCTGCAGGCAGGCAGCTGCTGTAGTAGCCGTAAAAGCGCCTTGCATTGCAGGCACGGTCAAAATCACTGCTCCGTGACCTCTTTGGCCTTTTTCTGGTGGAGCCGGCCATGAGTGATTCGAATACGTATAGTGTTATTTATGTCGAATAAGATATGATTGGATCTTGACATAATAAATATACGATTTTAATATTCGAATACGGATACTGTATCGGATGTTTAATGTCCAAACTCTGATACGGACAAATCAAAACCCCTCTAAACAAATTCGATATCGAATACGGTCAAAAAAATATCCGTACTTTTACCTACTACTACTGTACATAGCATTATGCCATTTATTACAGTGAAACACTGTTTTATAATATGAATGCCCAATTACATGCGATGTCTAGTATCGCTTGAATGTCCCGTTCAATGCACACGAAGGAAGGAAGAGGATGATGATGATGGCTTGACTCCATCGATCACATGCATACAATGCAAGCGGGTTTGGGTACAGTTACATACAGGCAAATAAACTTGAGCAGTCACATCAGCGCAGCAGTCAACACTTGTCACGAGCGAGAGCCAATATTTTGTTTATATTTGATAAATATTGCCTAATTATGACTTCGCTAAAATTAAAAAATTTGTCTCATAATTTATAATTAATCTATGTAATTAGTTATTTATTTTATTAATATTTAATACTTTATGCATATGAGACTACATTTAATATGACAAAAAAAAGTGAAATTTCTAGTTTTTTCAGGATCCGAACAAGACCAAAGCTTACGATGATGATTGTACTGCAATGGGTAAAGGCTTCCTTCAGTTGAGAGTCGCATCATCTCACCTCTAGAACCAGGGCTGGTTTAGTTCATCTCAAAATTGCTAGGTTTTTTACTCTCTCGTCATTACATCAATTTTTAGTCGTTTGTATGGAGCATTAAATATAGGTAAAAAATAACTAATTATAAAATTTAATTATAAATTATGAGACGAATCTTTTAAATCTAGTTAGTCCATAATTAAATACTCACTCCGTCCCTAAATAAGTATCTCTACGTTTTTTTAGAAAAAAGACCCTACTAACGGTGGTGGCGCTGTATGCATGAGGACACGGCACACATCCATGGTCTCCCCGTGTTGTCATCTTGTGTACAGTACGCTAGCTAGCTAGTACAGTACTCCCGTATGTACTGTACTGTACAGCGGCACACACCAGACAAAGACAAATGTACAAATCGCGTCGTGTTGCGTCGCTGTATAGTACTGCACTACGCCGTTGTTACGTACAGTACTGTACGACGCAGGCAGGCGAGAGATCGATAGAGACACAGCCGCTGGATGGAGGGATCGAGCGCCGCGTGCGTGCGTACGTTCGTGCACAACGTACTGCACGCTGCATCTGCATTCCACGGGACGACAGGCGTACTGTACGTACTACACGCCCCGCGCTGGATTCACCGTGGCACGCTGCATCTGCATTGCACGTACACAACCTGTTTATTTGTTGCTCATCCGTCGCGAGCGAGAGGGAAAAAAAATGCTAATTAACGAGAGTCCAACGAGCTTAATTTAAAACAAGATTTACGGTGAATAGTATTAACATTTATGTTTTTTAAATAATTTATTATTAAATAATAATTTTTATGAGTAATTTAATGATAACTATTTTGTGTCACGAGAATGTCATGTTTTTAATATACTTTTGGTCAAATTTCAATTTTTTTTGACTTATAAAAAAAATGAGTATTGTGGAGAATATGTGCAGACTCTAAACCATACATGATTTAATATTTGCTGACTCTTGTGTATTTTGTTCAAAATTTAAATTTATATTTTATCATAATGGATTATATACATAGGTTCTACGTCCTACATTCCAGTTTTAGCTGCCGTGTCCAAATTCGCCATGCACAACCATACATGAGCTGTTGAATTTCCTCCTTCAAATGTTATATTTGCGAGTGGTAATATTATAGAATGGAGAAAATAGAACTTTTGCCATGAATTAAGCTACAAGTATTCATAACGCGTCCTAACTTGTTCAGTCAAGATGTTCAAACTTGCCTTAAGTAAGAAGTTGCAAAACTTGTTGTCACGGAATTTAAAAACAATTAGATGAGTTGTTAGTATCATTGATTCGGAGCATGGGATATTTGGACATTGGATCAGGATCAGGATCGCTCGACTTCGTCTTAATAAAAACAAGATAAAACGGCTTCACTACATCCAATTCGAATGTGTTGCCAACAGTAACTCTCCTATATAAGGCAAAGATATCGAAATCAAGATCAAGGGCCAACATATCTCATCAAAACCTTAATTAGCAACACGAATTTATTCACGTTGATTAATTACGAGTACATGTTTAATACGTATTAATCTCGGTGTAACGGTAGAGGGAATTGAAGAACTCTCGTGCTACCACGGGGAGAAGGAAGCTGCCGCCACCTTCTCCCTACAAAAGACAAGGGGAGAGATAGAAAAGGAGGGAGGACATTGGAGGAGACAAACGGATGCAAGCAATGCAATGGGAAAAAATGACATTTCACGTGGCACGGAAATAGTTTTCAATTTTCATGGACGTGTCCATGCCGACCGTCTAACTTTTGGGGTGCCTAGAAATGGTACAAGTGCAATGCCTTTTCTCACTCGTCGCGATTCCACATTTATGGTACATAATTGGCAATTAAATAAAGAGTTGTCATTTATAAATAATATAGCAGATAGTTGAGGTCCCGTTTAAACCATTTCTAGTCTGAGAATCTGAAAAGGAAAGAAACATCTTGGAATCCAGTTATCTTGTTCAAACCGCCGTCTAGAATTCAAATTTAGAAAGACTGAAAGTGCATCTAGCCTTTTAGGGGGTTTTGGTGAATTGATTGACAATATAATTAAAGGTCTACTGATTCTGCTAAGTGTTGGACAGAAAATTGATTATCTCACAAGTACTGGATTAAAGTATATAAAGCCAAAATGATGTGTCATTATTGTATAAGCACAAGACAACAATGCAAATAGAATTCATATAAAGGCTTATCTATTGTGAGATTTCTATGATTCATGTGGAAGCAAGCACATTGAGTTAGATAATGAGACATAAGGGATTGCATATGGAATGGTCTTATATTTGAAGCTTGCTACATTGAATGAAAAGTGATTTGGTATATTTGGATTTACCTATATTTGATGAATAGAATTAAGTCACGTACTCAAGATGATATTGCTCAAGAAGAAAAATCAAAGTTGGAATGTTATCTCTCCTTAAAGTATATTGAAAGATTTGAACGATGATATTTGGTGATCCTAGCACCCCAAAGTTTCCTCGGATGGACGACGTTTCTACTCAAGAGAGCCTTCAAATTTCATCTTTGCTTGAGTTATAGGAAACGCCGTACTATCAAGAGAGATACAAATTAGGTTGGTAATTCGAGGTCTAAAAGTGCTCAAGTCCATATTTAGAGCGTTTGGAGAGTCACCGCTGCACTCACATCACTTAGAAAAGTCCTTTGCTTCAGCTAACCTGACCTACCGGAAGTACCGAAAATATTGGAGTTTTAAACCGGAAGTATCCGTGCTATTTTCTCAGAAAGTCAAGATGTGCAAAGTTGAAGAAACTTTATACTACCGGTAGTACCAGTTCCTCAACCGGTAGTACCGGTGCTCTCCGGTAGCATCGCATTTTATTAAAATTATACTCCGAAAGTATCGGGCATATTTTCCCAAAGTCGAAGTCTGTGAGTTGGCGTAGTTGTGTACTACCGGTAGTACCGGCTATATACATATATTTATTTTTAGGCCAAGTCGAAGGTGCCTAGTTGCGCAGGAAATATACTACCGGTAGTACCGGTCCTACTTCCGGTAGTACCGGTATGTCATCCTGTGCACGCTCTGACACGACAACGGTCATATTTAGTGAGGTACCGGTAGTACTGGTGGTTCCATTAGTACTACCGGTAGTTGTTCTAGACAGACCATATATATACCCCTCACCTCTCTCTTTTTGGTAGCTCTTTCCATTTCATTCATTCTTCACATGAGAAAGAAAGCTCCCAAGCACCAGCTCGCCTGCTCTCTCTCCCCCTTTGCTCCCAAACTTCAACCCCTTAAAGATTCGAGCTAGGGACGTGAGATTAGAGAGTGGGAACTTCGATCTACGACTTGAGCACTTGGATTCCTCGTCTTAAAGGCTTGATTTGTGTTTGTTACTCTTGGGTTCTTGGAACCCTAGCCGGCTAGGCGTTTTTCGTGGCTGCCCATGTTGCCTCATTTGTGAGGGCGCCCTGAAGTGTTTGTATTACCCTTGATTCTTAGTGAATATCTCAAGTTTACCTTCGTGGTTGCTTGAGGGAGGAAACCTTTGTGGTAACCTCAACAACGGGGACGTAGGAACTCCTTTGTGGGGATTGCTGAACCTCAGATTAAATGGTGTGTCTTGCTATGGTGGTAGCATCGACTACCCTTGTTCTTGTGTTCTTCGTGTTCTTCATCCCTACCCTCAAAGTTTATAGGTTTGAGGACTTGATCTACGATTTGATGCGGTGAAACGCCTCAAGAAGTTCAACACCTTTATCAGCAACATCAACAAAGGGGTGGTAACAATTGGATCTGAATTTACAGCTCATTTTACTCTGATTTTCATTTCGATTTCGTAGTTTCGTAGGCTACCGGTAGTACCAGAAGTTTGCATCGGTAGTACTGGTTTTTTAACTACCGGTAGTACCGGTGCTACTTCCGGTCCTACTTCCGGTAGGTATTTAACATCCCCATTTAAGTTTGTAAGTTTTAGGTTTTCGATAATCGCCTATTCACCCCCTCTAGGCGACATCCTAGGTCTTTTCAAGTGGTATCAGAGCCGGGATCTCACTAAAAGCTTCACCGCCGTGAGAAAGGATGTCGATGTCTAATGAATCAAAGCTCGTGATTCTCCAAAATGATGGTTCAAATTTTCTATCTTGGTCTAATTATGTACTCAATATTTTTAGGACTATTAGTCCTCTTATTGAGCGTATTGTGGATGCAAGCATCTCTATTCCTAAAGTTGATTGGAGCAACTATAAAAATATGCCCGAAGAGGAAAAGAGATGTGTGCATCTTAATGCTCAAGCAATTAATGTCATCTTGAGTACATTGAGTGCAGAGGTTCAAGCTGAGACAATTTACAATGAAGAAACACCATCAGAGAGTGCGCATGTCATTTGGACGAGACTCATCGAGTTATATGGAAAGTCCAAATGTGATGATGCACATGAGCTCAAGTCATTAGAAAACATGCCCATTGTGTGCAACGAAGAAGCCTCACAAGACCTCAAGAGCACCGAGCTAGAGCAAGAAGTGCAAGTCAAGAATATTGCTCAAGACCGGTGGCGGCCAAGTGAGGAATCAAGTTCCACAGCTCAAGATCCTCACCACTCATGTCTCATGGCCAAGAAGAACAAGAAGAAGGTAACGAAGAATGAACAAGTCAAGGAGATTGCACATGAAGATGATCAAGAAGAAAGTGGTCTTGAAATTGAAGATTTTGATACCATTGATCATCTCAACAGTAAAGACAAGAAAATATTTGTCAAGTTGATTAAGAAGAATGTTAAGTTAGAATAAAAAAATGAGAAGCAAGAACAATCACTTCAAAAAACAAGAAATGTTTCTCATCTCCAAGTTGGAAGAACTAAAGACAATCAATGAGAGGTATACAAAATTATCAATTGAGCATGATTTAGCTACTAACTCTCTTTCTAGTGTCTCACAATTACAAAAGGACAACATTGAGCTAAAGGCAAAGCTTGACGCCCTCTCAAGCAAGTTCAACAGGCTTCATATCGAGCATGATCATCTCAAATGCTCACATGAGAAGCTAGTAGAATCACATGCTATGCTTGAAATAGCACATGAGGTTATGGCTACATTGGTAAAATCATCTCAACCTTACACTCACACACTCACTTGTACACAATCTCAATTGAATATTTCTTGTACTAATGAGTGTGCTTCTCAAGTAAACCAATCTTTGATTGAGCTAAATCTCATAGAAAACAATGAGCTCAAAGAAGAAATGGAAAGACTAAAGAAACATGTGATTTGTTTGGAGGGTAAGGAGAAAGCATAATCTTCTCAAGATAACCGTGATAACATGGTGAAGAAGCTTGAGAAGAGTTCAAATCTTGCTTCCTCCAAATCCCAACAAAAGAATCACACTTCAAACAATGTCAAAACAACCAAGAGCAAGAAACATGGACATGAGTGGGCTTTGTGTCCACACAAGAAGTTGGGCCATTCTACCAAGAATTGCTCCTTGTACAAAGAGGCAAGAAAGAAAGCCCAAGTTACAACAAGAAGATGTTATGGATGCAATGAGATGGGGCACTTGGTTGATGGTTGTCCCAACAAGCAAAACAAGCACAAAGCAAATCAAGGCCGCATATGCTATGCTTGTAAGAGAAAGGGGCAACTAAGTTACGATTTCCCAAATGGTAACACTCCTAAGTCGAACACATTTGTTTATGATAATATGCTTAGGAGGGCCACAAATAGAGTTAGCGCTAGCAAGACAATGTGTCCACCACAAATTAGCGCTAAAGTCATTTGGGTGTCTAAGCACTTGTTGACTAACTCAAAAGGACCCAACAAGAGTTGGGTACCAAAATGTTCTTAGGATATTGATGTAGGTACTTGATGGTGAGATGAAGACTTTGGGGTGCTTGAGGAAGCAAATTGACAATATTTACTCAAGCTATCAACCAATTCTTATCATAATCTATTGTATGGTTGACCCGAAGATAATTTAATGATCATATTCTCTACTTCATCCTTTCCATTAGTAACAAGTACCTAATTTTAGTAGGATAGCCACTATGTGTGTCTAGTGCTAAATAGTTCACGAGTAGAAATATTTATGAAATATTTTAAGTGGCTAATTAGATTCATTTGATATATACTTCACTTGCCATATGGTGCTTTTAATGGCTCTTTTGTAGAGCAATACACTTGTTGAGATGCAGGTATACAAGAAATACTAAGTGCCAAATAGTGAATCACGAATGTTGTAAACAAAGTAGTTTTCAAGAACACTATTTTGGATGCAACTGAGTTCTTATCCATGAGATTTCACATATTCATTCTTATGATTATCTACACCTAAGTAGGTTGTGAGCATCTTTTCAACTCAATTCAAATATGGCATTTGATCATGTATTTGGTGAAAATAGAAATTGACTCCCAAAATTCTTGATAGAATCAAGTGCCTATTGCAAGTCATTCAAACTACTCGTGGCACTCATTTAGGGGGAGCTCAATCTTTATTTTGCACCATTGTGGACTAACAAATTTATCTAGTATTTTTTTGTAGTCTTTTGGATGAAATTTGTCTTGACAAGAAAGGTCAACTTGATGATTGTCATGTCATATATTATCTCAGTGGTGGTTTTGTGAGCTCAAGGAAAAGTTTCATTCAAAGTATGGATAT
Organism: Bothriochloa decipiens; assembly: GCA_023333625.1. NCBI lineage: Eukaryota > Viridiplantae > Streptophyta > Magnoliopsida > Poales > Poaceae > Bothriochloa > Bothriochloa decipiens. The sequence goes on from CM041647.1 coordinate 5,345,500, forward strand.
AGGGCTTAATACAATTGAATTCATTCATCAAGTTAGAGACAAGTTTAGTAGTTGCATTTTTAATCAAAAGAAAATGTCAAGAAGGCATGCATATCATTTAGAAAGCATGATATTGGTTGATCATGAGCTGCAAAAGTATATCTCTTGTTGATCATATACTTTTCGGTGCATATGAGAGTTGATTGAATTGGATAAATATGCATATGTTGCTTGCTATGAGATATTTTGAATAGATTAAATGTTTAGTAATCAAATTTGAGTTGGTTTGAATGGATAAGTTCGTGAGAAGACCTTTTAAGTGGAGTGAATGGATTTCTTGTGAAAGTATTCAAACACAATAACTTCAAGTTTGGTTCAGTTTGAAGAAGTATAGCTCAATGTGTTGAAATCTGCCCCATATTTTAAATCTGACTGAGCTATGCTGTGAGCCATGTTTATGTGATCAAATCTTTTTGAATTGGCTTGAAATTTGGTGTGCATGCTCAAGAGTTATGGTATTAATTGACATAAAAGTTTTATGAGAATTGGATAAGAGATGCTTTAGCTTTGGAGTGAATCTTTTCAGCTATGGTAAATCAGTTCTCAGCACGTAGCGGTACTGAAAGATGAGAGATCTGGTAGCAATCTACAAGGCAAATGAAGCTCAAATTTTTACAACTACTAGATGACTTTTTAAAGAGCATGTCAACCAAATTTTGTGGTTTTTGGATATGTACATTGGTAGTTATGGATTAATCTTTGAAGGGGACAGAATCTGCCAGAAAAAAATTACAATATTGAATTGATCAAGAGTCATTTTGATTAACATGTCCTCAAGTTGGAACTATGATTAGAAGTGTTTGGGATACCTAAGTGTGATATTGAACTAATCTAGAAGTGATATATGATGGTGTACATGGTAATTCGATTGAGTGCTTTAGCACACATTTGGTACTCAAAACTGAAGATCAAGGGCAAAGTAAGGTGAAGGCACTTATTGTTCATAGTTCAAGAACCCTATACTTGATGAGATTTTATCATATGTAGATTGTCAACTTCTCATTTTTATCTTATGGACATCTACATACTGCAACGGTTCCAAGTTCACCTTAAAATTAGATAAGAAGCTAAGAAAAGTTGAGAATTATCAAATCTGTCCAGAAATTTTTGAATTATATGATTGACTGTCTTCAAGCATGGATTTGGAGATTCAAATACTAATGAATTAACCTAAAAATTTGTGAGCATGCTATACATATCTAGCACTTGTTGTTGTACAATTTGCATGAAGATTAGTTTTGAAGAAAGTCAGTTGCGACTTAGTTTCTATCATATTTAGTGCTATAGTTTTTAGACCTCGACAATTTTGGTAGAAATTTGATTTGGCTCACCAAAAAGGGTTCTAAATGAGCTAAAAGTTTTACACAAGTTAGATAACACATAGATTCTTCTATCTACCAAATTTTATATATATTGGACTAGTGGTCTGAGAAATATGGATCTTTCTCTTAGAAGGAGAGAATCTAAACAATGACTATGAATTGAATTAGATTGTAGCAACAAGGTTCAGTTGGCTCTCAAGTTGGTCATGTAAAATCATATGAAAAAAAGAAGTATCAGTTTGGCCTAAAGAATTTTCAATGACAAAAAAAGGACTCACATGGGTCCAAATCAGTTGAACTCAGATTACAAGTAGCAGCAGGCAGTTGTAACTAGTTGGACCAAAAAGGCAATCAGTTGTAGTTTTCAGAAATAGCAGCTGAAATCATTTGAAACTAGTTGACTTGAGTAGTTACAAGAAGTATCGATGAGTTACAATCAATTGGTACTAGCTGAAATCAATGGGAAGAAATTAGAAACATATGATGCTATTGGATTGCAAGCAGCCTGAAGGAGTTTGAAACAGATGGAATATTGTGCAAACCTCTCTATTGACATCACATTATTGATATGTATCATAGTGCTTCGTGTACTCATGCATGCACAAATTTAGGGCGAGTTTAGCTTATATCTTGTGGGACTATTGGCTTCTTCCAAGAGTATTATATGCAGTCCCACACATGGGAAAAGGTGGATGGATGGTTCCTTAGATTCTTTGGATGTTTCAAAAGGATGTCCCAATCCTTTAGTGAAACTAAATCTAAATGAGTTAGAGAAAACAACTGAAGATCAGAATTTTACTTCTATTTCTCCTCTCTAGATCTCATCAAGTGAACTTGATTCATCTCATTGATTACCCAAGATCTTATCAACAAAAGTGGTAACTCCTAGTTTACAATTTGCAAATTTTATAAATTTTACCTTTTGCTCTGTGTGTGAGTTGTTTTAGGTAAAGAAAGAACCAGTCACCTAATTTAGATCTTGACGCATCATAATCCACCATGAGTCATCAAGTGAAGAATTATGTCCATCTGAATCATGAAGTCTCACTTATGATGGTCATATCTATGTAGTGTTTTATTTACCTTGGTGGCGATATGTTTTCTTGGCATAATCTCAATTTTTGTAAATTTATCATGCCTTGGCCAAGATATAGGGTGAACTCCTCATGACTCTTAAATCGATTCAAATGCATTTCACAAGTAATTCGAATACTTGATGCATATATTAAGGGGGAGCCCATCCTATGTCTTGTGTCTTTGAAGACTAACCTTTTCTTCTAGTGATTTATGTAGTCTCTTGGTGAGAATGAGCTTCTCATGAGTATGCTACATTAACTCAATCCAAATTGGTAAAGTTATCTCTCATATTCATTTGGATTGCAATTTTATCTCTTAAGTAGCTACTCTCCATAATATAGATTAAATTCCCTTATTTGGACTTCATTGACCAAAAGTGCATATGTTCTTGCCTTCCACATATATATGTATGCACTGTCAAAAAGGGAGAATTTAATCTTTGTTATGAGGTTTTGCAATTAGTGACTTACATGTCTTCCACATCCAGAAGTCACTAGTTGTGAAGTTGTAGCTTGTGCAATTTGATGCTATCTCTTGGCTTTGTGAGCATTCCCTAGGTGATATTATGAGATACGAGTATTCATTCCAATTGGCATAAACTTGTGAAGACTACCTCAAATTGATGTCAAAATTGTGAAGACCATATTTCAGTTGATATTGGTGGATAACTTTTTAACTTGGTATATCAAGAAATATGTCTTCAATTGGTATCTCAAAATGACAACAAAAGCTAGCAATGTACTTTCAATTGAGATCAAGCACAAGTGTGATATCTCCTTGAAGATGATGATAAAGAGAGATAGACACAGATGAAATTATCTTGCATAAAGAAGTACTAGTCCAATCAAATAACTAAATCCAACTATTGAAATCACCTTCATGGTGAAAATTATTAGACTTAGAACAAAGGTATATCGCTCCATGAACTCTTGCATTACCTTTGTGCATCTAGGCCCTTACATGCTAGTTCGTGCATGTGTATGCAATATTTTGGGTCACACCATAAGTTTATTCTTGTGGTGATGATTCGAGAAATCTGTAGATATTTGGTTCATACCTCTTGTGTCTAACTATGATCTAAGTGAGGTATGAGCTAAATATGCTACTACTCAAGAATCTTGACTTAAGTTGTTACATACTTTATGTGGTAGAAATCCTAGAAGAGAAGTCCTATATGCTAATCATTTACCCACGTCTTGCTCTCACTTGTCTTCCATGCATCATTCCTCCTTTTGGCGGAGAGACCCTTTTTGGAGATTAATGCCAAAGGGGAAGAAATATTGGGAGATAGTGAGATTGATATGTGGATTGAAAGGGGTAAAGGAGGGCATATAAGATTTTTCAATTTTGTGTGGTGTATGCAAGGATAGTTTAAATTGATGCTTTTTGTTAAGGATCATTTATGTTGGTGTGTGACATTCATGCCTTGAATGGTTTAACGTTTATTTTCTTTGAGTGCATGAACTGTCATGAGTATCACGGTTATAATGTTACACCTTGCACCCCACGGATGCTAAGATATAGGAGAGTTTCCACACTTCATCTTAAATATGTGCATTTGGCATTTGAGGCCAAAGTTTGAATTCCTTTAATGCACACATTTAGGGGGAGCTTACTATATCATAGGATTCAAAATCTTATTATTTATCAATCTCTTATAAGCTTTAATTGTGTTGTCATCAATCACTAAAAAGGGGGAGATTGAAAGTGCATCTAGCCCTTTAGTGGGTTTTAGTGAATTGATTGACAACATAATTAAAGGTCTACTGATTCTGCTAAGTGTTGGACAGGAAATTAATTATCTCACAAGTACTTGATTAAAGCGTATAAAGCCAAAATAATGTGTCATTGTTGTATAAGCACAAGACAACAATGCAAATAGAATTCATATAAAGGCTTATCTATTGTGAGATTTCTATGATTCATGTGGAAGCAAGCACATTGAGTTAGATAATGAGACATAAGGGATTGCATATGGAATGGTCTTATATTTGAAGCTTGCTACATTGAATGAAAAGTGATTTGGTATATTTGGATTTACCTATATTTGATGAATAGAATTAAGTCACGTACTCAAGATGATATTGCTCAAGAAGAAAAATCAAAGTTGGAATGTTATCTCTCCTTAAAGTACATTGAAAGATTTGAACGATGATATTTGGTGATCCTAGCACCCCAAAGTTTCCTCGGATGGACGACGTTTCTACTCAAGAGAGCCTTCAAATTTTATCTTTGCTTGAGTTATAGGAAACGCCGTACTATCAAGAGAGATACAAATTAGGTTGGTAATTCGAGGTCTAAAAGTGCTCAAGTCCATATTTAGAGCGTTTGGAGAGTCACCGCTGCACTCACATCACTTAGAAAAGTCCTTTGCTTCAGCCAACCTGACCTACCGGAAGTACCAAAAATATTGGAGTTTTAAACCGGAAGTATCCGTGCTATTTTCTCAGAAAGTCAAGATGTGCAAAGTTGAAGAAACTTTGTACTACCGGTAGTACCAGTTCCCCAACCGGTACTACCGGTGCTCTCCGGTAGCATCACATTTTATTAAAATTATACTCCGGAAGTATCGGGCATATTTTCCCAAAGTCAAAGTCTGTGAGTTGGCGTAGTTGTGTACTACCGGTAGTACCGGCTATATACATATATTTATTTTTAGGCCAAGTCGAAGATGCCTAGTTGCGCAGGAAATATACTACCGGTAGTACCGGTCCTACTTTCGGTAGTACTGGTATGTCATCCTGTGCACGCTCTGACACGACAACGGTCATATTTGGTGAGGTACCGGTAGTACTGGTGGTTCCATCAATACTACCGGTAGTTGTTCTAGACAGACCATATATATACCCCTCACCTCTCTCTTTTTGGTAGCTCTTTCCATTTCACTCATTCTTCACCTGAGAAAGAAAGCTCCCAAGCACCAGCTCGCCTGCTCTCTCTCCCCCTTTGCTCCCAAACTTCAACCCCTCAAAGATTCGAGCTAGGGACGTGAGATTAGAGAGTGGGAACTTCGATCTACGACTTGAGCACTTGGATTCCTCGTCTTGCAGGCTTGATTTGTGTTTGTTACCCTTGGGTTCTTGGAACCCTAGCCGGCTAGGCGTTCTTCGTGGCTGCCCGTGTTGCCTCATTTGTGAGGGTGCCCTGAAGTGTTTGTATTACCCTTGATTCTTAGTGAATATCTCAAGTTTACCTTCGTGGTTGCTCTAGGGAGGAAACCTTTGTGGTAACCTCAACAACGGGGACATAGGAACTCCTTTGTGGGGATTGCCGAACCTCAGATTAAATGGTGTGTCTTGCTGTGGTGGTAGCATCGACTACCCTTGTTCTTGTGTTCTTCGTGTTCTTCATCCCTACCCTCAAAGTTCATAGGTTTGGGGACTCGATCTACGATTTAATGCGGTGAAACGCCTCAAGAAGTTCAACACCTTTATCAGCAACATCAACAAAGGGGTGGTAACAATTGGATCTGAATTTACAGCTCATTTTACTCTGATTTTTATTTCGATTTCGTAGTTTCGTAGGCTACCGGTAGTACCAGAAGTTTGCATCGGTAGTACTGGTTTTTTAACTACCGGTAGTACCGGTGCTACTTCCGGTCCTACTTCCGGTAGGTATTTAACATCCCCATTTGAGTTTGTAAGTTTCAGGTTTTCGATAATCGCCTATTCACCCCCCCTCTAGGCGACATCCTAGGTCCTTTCAAGTGGTATCAGAGCCGAAATCTCACTAAAAGCTTCACCGCCGTGAGAAAGGATGTCGATGTCTAATGAATCAAAGCTCGTGATTCTCCAAAATGATGGTTCAAATTTTCTATCTTGGTCTAATTATGTACTCAATATTTTAAGGACTATTAGTACCAGAAGTTTGCATCGGTAGTACTGATTTTTGTACTATGGTAGTACCGGTGCTACTTTTGGTTCTACTTTCGGTTGGTATTTAACTTCCTTATTTGAGTTTGTAAGTTTTAGGTTTTCGATAATCACCTATTCACCCCCCTCTAGGTGACATCCTAGGTCCTTTCAAAGACGCATTACGCGACACATTAAAATCAACTCTTTTTTGTTTTACTAGGAAGGGGGCGGCTAGGGTTCCCTCGCGTGTCGCCGCTGCCGCCGGTGATTCTTCCGCCGAAGGTACCAAATCTGCTACTCGCTTCACTCCGATTAGAGTTCCTGTTGTGGATTGCTCCCCTTTGTGGTGATTTTCTCCTTCCTTTTCCTCATCCCCGTGCTTGCCATCTTTTTCTTCTAGTTCCCCACAACAAATTTCCTGAATCCCTGTCTTTATCCGTATCAATCCTCCTCCAAACCGCACCCCCTTTGCTTCAATCGTATTCTATCGGGCGCTTGCAGAGCAAATCCGTCGCTGTAGGCCCCTCTCGCTGTCCTCGCTGTTGTCCGCTGTCCTCTCGCTGTCCTCGCTGCTGTCCCCTTGCTATCCTCGCTGCCGTCCCCTTGTTGTCCTCGTTGCTGTCTGTTGCTCCCCTTTGCCGGACGTCCCTGCCGCTGTCTACCTCTCGCTGTACATCCCTACTGTCGTCCGCCGACCTGCCAAGTTCCCTGCTGCTGTGTTCCCTCCTTAAGCCCACACACCCTGCCTTTGTGCCATCTCGTACTTGCCTACTCTGGTGCACCATCAGGTTGTCCTGCTTGCTGAGCCGTTGTGGCCGCCTCCTGCCACCTTGGCAGCGTGACATCCTGCAGCTCATGCTCTCGTTGCAAACGTCCTTGATGGCAGACGCCTCACTGCTAGTGCTGGTGCTCTCACTCTGGCCATGGTGCTACTGCTAGTGTTCGTACTTGAGGACCGACATCCGGGTCCTTGTGCTAGTGCTACTGCTGGTCCTGGTTTTGCTAATCTGTGCTGGTGCTCACTCATTGAAAGGCTCTGGTGCCGGTCTCACAGGCAACAGGGGGCCATGACGAACTTGTCATGGAATTATCAGGGCTCAGGCGGGAGCCTTAGCAACCCCAAGATGACACATCTTCCCCGGCTAATTACCTCTACTAAGTGTCAGGTATGCTTCATCTCTGAAACCCGTTCTTCCTCAATTACTAGTTTGGCTTTAATCAATAGGTTCCATGCCTTTGATGCTTTTGTAGTACCTGCTGTGGATCAATCTGGAGGGCTATGGATCCTCTGGAAGGACACCATCAGCCTTACCATAGTTGATCACTCCATGTACTTTATCTTCGCCTTATGCACTAATCACTTAGATAATCAGAACTATGGTCTTGTTTGTGTTTATGGTGATCCTAATCACCGTGACACCCACTACATATGGGAGCAAGTCACAAACTTTATTGTAAATAGCAGTGGCATGCCTATGCTTTGTACTAGTGACATGAATGAACTCATGTATGCTTATGAAAAATCAGGTCTTGGTAGGCCTAATCTAGTTCGTATTAATGCTTTCTATAACTATGTTAAACAATGTGGGTTTGTTGATCTTGGTTATAGCGGTCTAGCTTATACTTGGACCAACAAAAGACGTGGCTCCACTCCTACCTTTGAATATCTTGACCGTTCTCTTGCCAATGCAAAATGATGTAATATTTATCCACAGGCTACGGTTTACCATTTGCCGATGATACGTGGTGATCATGCTCCAATTCTTACCCTTTTAAACTCCACTCGCCAATGTACTAAACTTTCCGCTTTGAGAATTGGTGGTTGCTTGAACAGGATTATGAGCAGACGGCAAAGTCCAGCGGGCTTCGATCAGCTAGGAGATCCTTTCAACAGAAAACCAGATACCTTGCAGGGGATCTCAAGCAATGGCGCAAAAGGAAACCTAAACTTTCTGAACAATTACATGTCATAGAGGATAAAATTCAGCAAGAGCAAACCAAACCCCCAAATCAATAGGATTTCAACCTTCAACAGGAACTCTGTCAACAATACCAACAACTGCTAATAAAAGATGAGCAATTTCATCTTCAACGAGCTAAGAAAGATTGGGATCGATTGGGTGACAGAAATACTTTTTATTTTCGTCAAGTTATTGTTAAAAGAACTAGAAAAAACATGATTACATATCTTCTTAACCCTGATGGGTCTGAATCTATTACCCAGGATCAACTTGCTGCTACCTTAAATAACTATTTTCAGAATATTTTTGCAACTGATTCTAAGGGCAACCTTAATGAACATGCTATTTGTAGTCCTTCCATGCTTATAGATCGCTCAACAGGCCCTATCAACCATGATGCCCACCATATGGAAGCACAAGAAAGCAATGGCTCAGTTCAGCATAGGTCGACCATCACCATCGCCATACCAACACTACAGGAACTGCACTGTATTGTCAAGGAAATGAGGAGCAATGCATCACCTGGACCAAATGGTTTAAGTGCAGCGTTCTACAAATCAGCTTGGCCTTGGATATCACGGGATGTTCATAAATTGGTAACAAATTTCTATAAATCAACCTTTATGATTCCTATAATTAATCAAACATTCTTAGTTTTAATTCCTAAAAAAAGTCAACCTACTATCGCTCAGGATTTTAGGCCTATAAGCCTTTGCAATGTTGCCTATAAAATTATTGCTAAATATTTAGCAGAAAAACTGAAACCTCATTTACCTGATTACATAGATCATGCTCAAGCTGCCTTTGTAAAAAAAAGGCATATCTCTGCTAATGTTATTATCACTCAAGAAATTGTTCATTCCTTTCAGTTAAAAACTTAATCTAGCCAAAGCGTTTGACAAGATTAATTAGAACTTCATTGCAGCAGCTCTCTCTCGCCTGGGTCTTCATTCTCACTTTATTAATCTCATTTATGCATGCATCTCTACTCCGACCTTTTCTGTGTTAGTCAATGGAGAGCCTTCGAATCATATCAAACCTACTCGGGGTATTCGTCAAGGATGTCCTCTCTCTCCTTATTTATTTGTTGTTGCTATCAATGAACTTTCTATTGCTCTTCAATAGGAAATGCATAATTCTAATCTTGCAGGCATCAAATTAGGGCCTGGATGTCCCCCAATCCATTCTCTACTTTTTGCAGATGATTTAATTCTATGTGGACAGGCTACCCAACAAGAAGCTGCAACAATGAAATCTATATTGCAGAGGTTCTGTGATGCATCTAGACAGACTCCTAATCTTTAAAAATCTGCCATCCTCTTCAGTAAAAATGTAAGTGCCTCTATTGTTACTTCCATCAAGGAAATCTTCCCTGTTCCTGACCTTAAACCTCATGATAAACATTTAGGGAACCCAATTATTTTCAATCATGGTGATAGGAATAGAGCCTACAGCTTCATTTTTGCAAAATTTTAGTCTAAACTTACTACTGTGAGAGCTAACAAACTCAACCATGCAGGCAGACTAACTTACATCCAATCGGTGCTATCTTCTATTCCTATCTATTATATGTTCACTGTGCTTTTTTCCAAAGAGTTTATTTACAAAATTAACACTATTATTAGAAGATTTTAGTGAACAGGTATTCAAGATGAAAACCCCACTTCTCCTATCATTTATAGATCGTGGGATGACATTTGCCAAAGTAAAGAAAATGAAGGTCCAGGCATCAGAGATTTGGGAATGGTCAATAAGAGTTATGGTCAATAAGAGTCTCACCCTGAATGCTGCTTGCAAATAGCTACTAACAAAAACCCCATGCTCATGGCTGTCCTTAAATCTAAATATTATCCTCACTCTTATTTTTGGACAGCTAAAACCACTGGCACTCGATCAATTTTTTGGTCTTCAATTATGCAGGTCAAACAGGAACTTCACAACCATGTTGTCCTTCAGCTACATGCAGGGAACAGTTCCATCTGGTCGGCACCTTGGTGCCCTATATGGAACTCCATTTATGATCACATGAAGAGTCCAGTGACAGTCAGCCCCCTCTCTTCCATTGTCTCAGATCTCAGGATTCAGGACACTTAGGAGTAGGACTTGCAACTAATTAGTGAAGTTTTCGATTATGAAGCGGTGCAAGCTATAACTTCTACCATCCCAGTGCCTTCATCAGATCAGGATGCCTTGCGATGGACAGTAGCACCCAAAGGAAATTACTCCACAAAGGAAATTTACAAATCTCTTTCCATGAATAATGTGATCCATCTACCTTTGCAGGGCTCCAGGAGTATTCAACCTCAGGCAAACCAAATATTTTGCAGGGTCTGGAAGACCAAAGCATTACCTCCCCTAATCAAAACCTTTGCATGGCGACTCATAAGGAGAGCACTATCTACAGGTGAGAAAGCTTCTAGGTATGCACACCACGTAGACAAGCATTGTGCCATCTGTGGTCAAATTGAAAACGATTTTCATATCTTCTTCCAATGCACTCTCCCTACAGAGGTATGGTCCACTTTTCATCCTCCTATAAATACTACAATGCTCCCTGTAGAAGATGATGGTATACAAGCTACATTACCTACTGTTATTCCCAATACTTCCTCTGATTCTACCTTGCAAAAATTTATGCTAACCATATGGTACCTCTGGAAAGCTAGGAACGATTACCGTTTTAATCGCAGGAAATGGAAGGCTGGCCAAGTCCATCATGCAGCGGAGGCTCATATTCACACCCATAATGCTGCTCTTATCTTGCAGGGATTGAGCCCAAACAATGCTACCACTCCATCCACTTTCAACCCGGCTGGCCAAATTACTACACAGGTTGCAGATCCAGGTCTGAACCGTGGAACGACAAGCAGTAACTCAATTTCAGAGGGACAAGAACCAATGGCGCAACAACATCAAAGCGGACTCCAACAAACTGGTGTACAGAATGAATTCACTTTTGAAACAAGGAATTCCATTCAACATGAAACCATTCTAGGTACGCCAACTTTTCTGGAACAGGGAAACTGGAGCCAAAACTACCAGGTTGCTGATCCAACCCAACTCCAAGGTTACATGTGCTATGTTGATGCTTCCACCACTCCGGACCAACCAAGAACGGCGGGTCTTTGTATTTTTTTCTTCTTCAAATTGCAGGAGCAGCAAAGCCAGTCGTTGCACATCAAAGCCAAACTCCATGGTTGCACTTCAGTTCTGATGGCTGAGGCTGCTAGCCTCGCTCTTGCCTCTGTGGTTGCAGATAAGTTAAGCCTAAGCGAAGTAAATTTCTTGTCAGACAGTGAATAACTAGTTCAATTCCTAAACAAGGAAGATCTCTCCAACCCTCCTGACTGGCGTATTAAGCCTTTCACTTAGTTGTTCAGTAATAATGCCACAGTCAGTGAGTCCAAGATATATAAGATTCTACGAAGGCTAAATGACACTGCTGATTTCCTTGCTAGGCAGGCTCTACAGGATCTACAAATTCCCAAATGTTAGATCTCTCATACTCAAATGCAAATCATGTATCTCAATGCCATTTGCTACAAGCTTTACAACATGTAAGCTTGAACAATGTAACGATCTTAGCAGCAATTTGCTGCTAGTTTAATATATTTGTTTATTGTCAAAAAAATTAGAAAGACGGAATTATTTTTACCCAATCTAAGAATTCCATGGTATTCGAAGGGCACCAAAAAGAAAAAAGCTACTGCTCCAAAGACAGCAGCCACTCAGCAAGGGAAGGGAATAACTGCGGCGTGGCCGTGCCGCGTGCGTGGGGACCCGGCCGACGAACGAACGGAGATGAGATCGTCGCCGTGATGCGCCGCTGCTAAGACGAATCCGCCCGCGGGCGGCTCCATCCCGGCCGTCCGTACCGGTCAAACCGAGTCCACGCCGACGCCCGGAGCGGTCCTCTTCTCTGCTGCTGCCTCGGCTGGTGTACGGGACTGGCTGGACCAGCAATGCAATGCAGGACCAGCGGGATCCTCTGCGGCCGCCAGCCAGGTGTGGCCGTGTGGGTGACCCGAGAGGCGAAGGCGGCCATTGCTTTGTTTTGTTGCATTGCACAGGACGTGAGCGAGGAAAACAACCCATCCGTTTCTGAAATGGAGCTGAAAAGGTTCGTGCGAAATTCGTGCAAACGGGTGTTCCGAGTACTCGTATTGTCCAGCATCTTCAAAGGCCAAGAGGCAGGCACGGTTGTTTATACTCCACTGTTTGGGTTGCCAGAGGCGTGCAGGCGGCAACAGTTTTACTGGCCGGCCGGGCACGGGCGGCGCGTGAGCTGCTACTGCACCGCTGCATTGACCTCTCAAAGCTTTTTACTGTGGCTACTACACATGGACAGCACCAAAGGAACTGCATCACTTCGTTTCATTTACTTCTGCCTGCATCGCCAACGCCAATCCATCCATACACGATACTGAATGAATTACACGATTCTGAATGAATGCAGCTCGCACAAAGGAAAATAATAAAACTTCAAGAACTTACTGAATAATCTCCTGAACTCCAATAGAGGAACACCCCGTATGTATGTTCTTGTTGTTTCATATACATAGAGTACACTTACTGGTACCATTGTGCGGAGGTTGATTTGAAAGCTGCAGAACCTCATGCCTGATGCTATACCAATACAATACAGTACACCATTTCCATTTTCAGCTGCAGACATGGCCGGAAAAACAACTCATTTCGCTAGTACGAAGTAGTAGCCTGTAGAGGCACTTTGACTGATTTGAGCTGACAGTGCCATCACCCGTCAGGGGTTATCAGAGGCACCGCCGCACTGTGTATGTATTGCTCGTGCACCGTACGAGTACGTGTATTTTTTGCATAGAAAGAGCCGAAATCTTGAAAAGAATAGAACTCGAATAGAGCCATGCCATGCTCCCATTCAGGGAGAGAGAAGAGAAATGCTCCTTCAGATTCAGCCACACAGACTTCTAAAAAGCGTTGATGTAAAAATACTTGGCGCCAAAAGAATCTCGCTTTGACAGGGCTTTATCTGCTGTTTAAAGCTGCAACTCATCCTGTGAACTCTACCAAACCTTTCTGTTCCAGACAGTGAATACTCCGTAGTGGCTGGCATTAGTTCAAATTTCGTTGGTGAGTTCATGCCAATCTAACTAGCATCCTAGCAATCCAAAATGGTAAAACTTTTTTTTGTTGAATAGAATTTAGGGTTTTGGAATTGGCTATCAAATTCGTGCCTATTTCAAACACCTCTGTGTGGATTCAAGTGGTACTATTTCTTTCAGATCAAAATGGGAATAAATTTGCTGCATTTCATGTTTCAAAAAGTTATTGCCCGGTTTGTGGCATAAAGATCTCCATGTCAGGAAAAACATTATTTTTTCAGTCCAAACGCCCAAAGAAATTCAGAAAGATATCACTTATTTTAACAAAGATGCCAGAAAAACAAAACTTCATGACAAGAAGAATGAAATCTGAAAATGAAACGAAAAAAGAATATTTTCATGTTGTGTGCACCTTCGGCAATCATAAAACCCAAACCTTTCCAAAATAAATAAAAATAAAAATAAAAACCAACAGAGGCCTTTTTTAGTTCATCAAATTTAGCCACCAACTTTGCAGAATTTTTATTCTCCGTTATATCAAAATACCGATACATATATGAAATATTAAATATAGATAAAATCAAAAACTAATTATATAATTTTATTTTATTTTATGAGACGATTATTTTAAATCTAATTAATTAAAATTTAGATAATTTTTATTAAATATAAATAAAATATTACGAGAATTCTAGCTCTGATTTGATGAACTAAACAAGGCCCGAAGGTGAGAGAGAGCTCTTCTCTTGCATGTGAACAAAAACTGAAAAAAGAAAGCCATCCTTGCTGCTGCAGAGCAGCGTCAGTACTGTCCTGCTATTAAACAAGCCCAGAGCTTTGCAGCTCCTCTCCTCCCCTTCACTCCCCACGCGAGCACCACCTACTCCTCCTCCTCCCCATGGCCGGAGCGCGCACGGGAGCTGGCTGCAGCTGCGCCGCCTCCTCTCCTCTCCCGCACCACTAGGCCCGCGAAGACGGACGATGGCGTTGGTGGCGAGCAGCAGGGAGAGGCGGCTCTCCCCGGGCGCCGCCGGCGCCGTGGCCCCGCAGGTGGACGCGGGCAAGTACGTGCGGTACACGCCGGAGCAGGTGGAGGCGCTGGAGCGCGTCTACAGCGAGTGCCCCAAGCCCAGCTCGCTCCGCCGGCAGCAGCTCATCCGCGACTGCCCCATCCTCAGCAACATCGAGCCCAAGCAGATCAAGGTCTGGTTCCAGAACCGCAGGTCAGTCTCTCTCAGTCGCCGTCACGCCGCTTGATCTGTGAGCTTCCTCGCCTGGGTTTGCTCTCGTCTTGCTTCTTGCGGCGTCAACACATTGCGTGATCTTGGCGCGCATGCTAGAAGAGAGGCGTGTCCAGTGGACAAGTAGATAAGATTTGGTTTCGTGTGATTTTGGTCCGTTTCTTCGCTTGATTTCTGGAACTGGCGTCCGTTTCTTGCTTTCCCCCCCTTTCTTTCCCTGCAAGTTTTTTTAGCCGTTTTGTTTATCGTTTTGGGAGTTCGCTATGGTTCATTTATAGTGACTGATTTTGGGTGTTCTGTGCAGTGGCAATGATGCCATGTTTGGTGGGGAAAATCTCTGTATTCTATTCTTCAGAGATTTTCTTGAACCTGCGCTCTCCCATTTCCTCCCTCCATTCTTTAAAGAACGATTTGGAGAAGGAACAATGACATGCGTTCCTGTATCTCCAGTCTCCCTATTTTTGCTATCTTTGGGTTTGGTAGGGCACTAAAGCCACCGTCTTTGTCAGATTTATTATCAGGAAAATTACTTGGCTCATGTGTTCTTGCACATGTCAGGGCGTCAGTCCGTTCGTGGCGACAATGACTTGCTACCAGGCGGTTTCTTGTTTCCACTGCTTGCATTTGTTAGGATTGGTCCTGTTGCTTAGCGCAAGCGTGAATGCGAGAGGTGTCAACTGTCAACCTTTCACATGCATGCCAAGAAGTCAAGATCGTAGGGTCGCTTGTGTTAGTCAAGAAGTTGCTAGCACTGCTAATCATGCATGAGTTGTAGATCGATGTGTCAGTATGAACTCAGCTGGTATAAGTGCAGTACTACATTTTTCTTGGATTTGAGAACATGGGATTGGAAAATAGAAACAAGTGACAGTTGTTCGGCACCACAAAATCCTCTAGCTCTTGTTTGTCCCCTCACTTAAGTGTGTGTGTTTCCTTGTTGACTGATCCAACAGCATTCAGAATTGAGGCCCGTCTTTTCCACTTCAGTGGTGGTGGCATTCGCTGTACTTCAGGCCCCTCTGAACATCACCTCGTAGGCTATGTCACTTTGCCTTCTTTTCCAGCGGATTAAAAGTCGGGTAACAGTTTTGTTCTTGGTGGTGCCTCACTGTGGAAGAATCAAGAATGAGAATAACGACACCTTTTAAGCAAAAAGCTTTGGTGAAGGGTAAAAGGAGCCAAGAATCTTTTACCCTGGGCTCCGGAAGTGCTAATTTTGACTAGACTTGGTAGATGCAGTCTCTCGCGCACACACATCACTTTCAATTAGGCAATGATTCACATATATTGGTTCTTACATAGTATCCATTTTGTCTCTTTTGCTTCACCTTTTCCATACATTCCTGATAATGACCCGCTCGTGCCCGAAGAGAATATTTACTGAAATGCCTTCTTTCTGTTCATTCCCCGTTTATACCAATCAAGAACTACAAGGGAATCCCGTGTATTGGAAGCCACTGTTTGTCAGTTCTTCGCCTTTTTAGGCGTGCTGACACTAAATCGTCTTTCTATTGTCTTTGTTAGATGCCGGGAGAAGCAGCGCAAGGAGTCCTCTCGTCTACAAACCGTGAACAGGAAGCTTAGTGCGATGAATAAGCTGCTGATGGAGGAGAATGACCGGCTGCAGAAGCAGGTGTCCCGTCTCGTCTTTGACAACGGGTACATGAAGAATCGACTCCACAGTGTGAGCTGCTTTCCTCTTTTGAACTTTACATGGGCTTGAACTTAAAATGGTTTGGTTTCTTGATGCATGGCTTGCGGCATTTTGACTCGGTCTGTTACAGTATTGTTTGCATGCCAATTATAGTTGTTTTTCCCTGCTTATTTGTATTATCTTATTTTGCTTTCTATAAAATTTATTTGTAAATTTGCAGCCGTCTGTAGCCACCACAGATACAAGCTGTGAGTCTGTGGTGACAAATGGTCAGCACAATCAACAGCAAAACACAGCAGTTCTGCATCCTCCACAAAGGGATGCGAACAACCCAGCAGGGTAAGTTTGAAACCTGATTACATTCGTGTTCAAACTCTGCTTGATTTAATGCTAATTGTTCCTTGTCCAGTCTACTCGCTATTGCTGAGGAGACATTGGCGGAGTTCATGTCCAAGGCGACTGGAACTGCTGTCAACTGGGTGCAAATGGTTGGGATGAAGGTAACGTACTTGTTTTTTCAGACAGTGTAATATTGTGATGCGCCTGATGTTGATATCTCTCACCATTTCAAATGTGATTATGATTACAGCCTGGTCCGGATTCCGTTGGAATCATCGCTGTTTCACACAACTGCAGTGGCGTAGCAGCACGAGCTTGTGGCCTTGTGAGCCTTGAGCCCACAAAGGTATGTTGACTCCTATATTGATCTTGTGTTTTCTTTTAGCTTCTGCAGCTGTGAGACATCTAATTAATTTGCATTTAGGTTGCTGAGATCCTTAAGGATCGCGCATCATGGTATCGTGATTGTCGGCATGTTGATATCTTCCATGTTATTCCTACGAGTAACGGTGGAACGATTGAGCTGATCTATATGCAGGTATATGTCTTTTTATGTGCTGGATTATGTGCTAGTACTAGTAACTATGCTTTATTGATAGTGATAATTTCTGTTTTAATCTGTAGACTTATGCACTGACAACTCTGGCGGAACCGCGCGACTTTTGGACGCTCCGATACACTAGTGGTCTTGATGATGGCAGTCTTGTGGTATGCCTTAATTACCCGGTTGACCTAATGTATATTGTTGGTCTCATTGTTATGTTCCAACCAAGCTTAATCTTGTT
Organism: Bothriochloa decipiens; assembly: GCA_023333625.1. Taxonomy (NCBI): domain Eukaryota; kingdom Viridiplantae; phylum Streptophyta; class Magnoliopsida; order Poales; family Poaceae; genus Bothriochloa; species Bothriochloa decipiens. Next base: position 5,362,853 of record CM041647.1, read on the forward strand.
GAACTTCCCTGCTATCAATTTTTACCTGTCTCAATGTGAAAGTTGTTGTAAAATTGTGTATTTTGACCTTAGTAATACCAATGTGTTAATTGATACTTGGCTGCCACTTCTT
>CM041647.1:5362974-5550192 GCA_023333625.1 Bothriochloa decipiens
ATACTTGGCTGCCACTTCTTTTGCATGATCATTGTATTTGCTGCATAATGCTTCTCTGTCTTCTGTAGATCTGCGAAAGGTCCTTGACTCAGTCCACTGGAGGTCCTTCTGGACCTAACACTCCAAATTTCATCAGAGCTGAGGTGCTTCCTAGTGGTTATCTGATTCGACCTTGTGATGGGGGAGGTTCCATGATTTACATTGTGGATCATGTTGATCTGAATGTAAGTAGCAGTGGGTCTTTCTCTCTTTCATACTAAAGATGAATGTGCACCTGGCTGGTTTATTAAGATACAAATCTACCCATTTTTTAATTTTGTAGCAGATATGTGCCTAATTTATCTTGTGTTCTAATGCAGGCTTCTAGTGTGCCGGAGGTTCTTCGGCCACTCTATGAATCTCCTAAGATACTGGCACAAAAGATGACCGCTGCAGTATGTCACTGTTCAATTTCATTGCTGCTAAGCAGCTGTTGGGCTTTGGTGCTACTCCTGAATCTGTAATTTTACTGATGCACTAGTGACACACTATTGGTTTCTGTATAGGCATTGCGACACATTAGGCAAATTGCACATGAATCAAGTGGTGAAATGCCGTATGGTGTTGGTCGTCAGCCTGCTGTTCTCAGAACTTTCAGTCAAAGGCTGAGCAGGTGTGTAAAAGTTGAACTAGCCTTTTGACCTTCCAAGCATCTGCAAGAGTGTCTTGTCATAGCATTCCATTCTTGGCCATCAGTGGTCTGAAATCTAAACTCGAATTTGCAGAGGCTTCAATGATGCTGTGAGCGGCTTTCCGGACGATGGCTGGTCCCCTTTGTTGAACAGTGATGGTGCTGAGGATATTACAATTACAATCAACTCATCTCCAAACAAACTTATTGGATCTCATGTCAGCCCTTCCCCATTCTTTTCTGCTATGGGGGATGGCATCATGTGCGCAAAAGCATCAATGCTACTGCAGGTTTGTACATTGCACTCTATTTTGTTCCATGCTAAGTAACCTTATAGTCCATTTAGTTGCTTAGTAGTGTACAATACTAAATGGACAATCTTCATGGTAGTTTTCCTTGCATAAAATTATTTTTTCGGTGTTAGAGTATTAGGAATAGTACCATATTGTCTAACCCTCAATACCGGGCGTACAAGGGAGAGGGCCCCAACCACGGGGACACGACGTGGTTGTGCTGGACGAAGTAGAAGCAGTGCGATAGCGACGCATCGGCGAGTGGAGCTTAGCAACAATGCGAGGGTCGGTGAGCTAGGCCCAGCGACGACGAGGGTGTAGTTGCCTCTCGATGACGAAGACTCAATCAGCAGGATGAAGACCTTGTGCAGACGGAAGCGGGGACGCATCGGCGAGCACCGCCCAGCGACGACGTGAGACACAACCGTCCATGCACAGGGGACGGTGATGTAGATGCAACGGCGAGGTGGACACACGGGCGGCGGTGTTGTGGCCCGATAAGGCGACACAGCAGCAGCCCTGTTGCTCGGAGAAGAGGTGCGTAGTACTCGGCGATGGTGTCGATGTAGTTGATGCCGATGCCGGAGTAGTTCGCACGAGGTCGACGGGCGGTGGGCGACTCAATCCCGATCAGTGATCGGGCAAACCAAAAAGATACAGCAGCAGTAGATCAGGTGTACCCAGCGTGACGACACGGCGGCGGCCACTTCAGCACGGCCCCCTCGACCACGGCTACTGCGCCCTCACGCTCGGCTACCTCGACATCGGCACAAAGGGCTACCGCCTTGCATGAGGACTCATCGGGTTCTTCTCCAGCCACAGCATACGCGCCGCATCGACTACTATGACTGCGGGGGGATGTTAGCTTGTCAGCTTCTTCTCCAGTCTCATCGTCTGTAGCGCTCCCGCTGTGACTGCGGGGGAGTGTTAGAGTATTAGGAATAGTATCATATTGTCTAACCATGAGAGGTGTTAGTCCTATGTACTCTATATAATCAGCCCATGAGGCCCAATGCAATATATTCAATATTCCACCAATTATATTCGCTTTCATGCGGTATAATTAACATTGCCCCAATGTACTTATTTTGGTATTGTAGAATGTGCCACCTGCTATACTTGTGCGGTTTTTGAGGGAGCATCGATCTGAATGGGCTGATCCTGGTGTTGATGCTTATTCTGCTGCCTCTTTGAGGGCCAACCCATATGCTGTTCCAGGTTTGAGGGCTGGTGCGTTTATGGGCAACCAGGTTATACTACCCCTTGCACACACCTTGGAGAATGAAGAGGTAATCTATTGATTATGGTTCCTTTCATCTGTCTTGTTAATGTCCAATATACGCTCCATCTAACTTACTGTTTTAATTTCAGTCCTTGGAGGTTATTAGGCTTGAAGGACATGGCTTTAGCCATGAGGAGGTGCTTATGTCTCGGGATATGTTTCTTCTGCAGGTACGAGGCTTTCCAATTCGTTTGTAACTTGTTGGTTCATGCTTTTCTCACATCCTTATGATTGGGTGATATTATTTGCTATTGCAGTTGTGCCGTGGCGTTGATGAGAATGCACCCGGTGCATGTGCACAGCTTGTCTTTGCTCCTATTGATGAATCTTTTGCTGACGATGCACCGTTGCTGCCCTCAGGCTTCCGTGTGATACCACTTGATGCTAAGGCGGTGAGTATATCAGATCTATTTATCACTCCTGGTGTCACATCTTGTCCTCACCACTGTTTAATATAATATGTACATTATGCATTCAAATTGCAGGATGTGCCATCTGCCACACGCACACTGGATCTCGCTTCTGCACTCGAGGTTGGATCAGGTGGTTTGCGTGCTTTAAGCGGCGGTACAGGCATGTGCACCACAAGATCTGTCCTGACCATCGCCTTTCAGTTCTCATTCGAGAATCACCTTCGCGATAGCGTGGCAGCAATGGCCAAGCAGTATGTCAGGGGTGTGATGGCGTCCGTGCAGAGGGTGGCCATGGCGATTGCTCCTTCTCGCCTTGGCTCGCATATCGAACTGAAGCATCCACCGGGCTCTCCTGAGGCACTTGCACTAGCTACGTGGATCGGCAGGAGCTACAGGTAGAACTCTACTTCTCAGCTACCTGAGTGTTCTTTGTTTGGTCTACCGCTGGAATTGTTAATGCTCTTTTCATCCAGCCTTGCCCTGGAATTATTAATTCTCTCTTCATATTGTATTTTACCCTGGAATTGTTCATGCTTTCTTCATCCTGATTTACCCTGGGATTGTTAATTCTCTGTTCATCCAGCATTACCCTGGAATTGTTAATGCTCTTTTCATCCATAGCACTGCCCTGGACTTGTGCTATCAACTTATATGGAGTTCCTGATGATTTTTGAAAAATTCCAGGGCACACACTGGAACAGATATCCGCTGGTCGCACACTGAAGGCGCGGACTCTCCCCTGATGCCATTCTGGAAGCACAGCGATGCAATACTCTGCTGCTCTCTGAAGGTTAGTTGGTGCTGCCATAGTGCCATGCATCTCGTGCTGTCGTCTTCATGGTTCCATCCCTGCACTTAGCTTTATGCCATAACCTGAACTGGGGCATTGTCAACTGCCTGCAGCCTGCTTTCACGCTCAAGTTTGCCAACAGCGCTGGCTTTGACATCCTGGAGACGACCCTGGTGAACATCCAGGACCTGCCACTGGAGGCTGTCCTCGACGACGAAGGCCAGAAGGCTCTGTTCACGCAGCTCCCCAAGATCATGCAGCAGGTACACTACTCTGCTCGTACTACCATGGCCAAATAGACGACGCCGATGACATTGCAAGTCTGAAACCTCCCCGGCTAACCCACCTCTCTCTCCTCCCTTTGTGAGCAGGGCCTAGCGTACCTCCCCGGCGGCGTGTGCAGGTCGAGCATGGGGCGGCAGGCGTCGTACGAGCAGGCAGTGGCGTGGAAGGTGGTGGGCGACGACGGCACCCCGCAGTGCCTCGCGCTCATGCTCGTCAACTGGACCTTCATCTGATGCTCGTCCGCTCGACCGCTCCAGAGGTTCACAGCCTCGCTCGGCATCGCCAGATCACTGCTGGATGCCGCCTTTATCCTACTACGTATTATTGTTAGCTGCTTTTCCGTTGCACCTGCGTGTGCTACAACTGCTCGAGACAATGAGATGTTTGCTGTTCCTGTTATGAACTAAGTGTGCTGTGGATCGAAACTTGGAGACAATGTCACTGCTGTTTGTGTGTGAGACTAAAGGATCTTGTAGAACTACTGCTATCATCATCGACTCTGATCTTTGTGTCATTATGTGTTTGTGTGACCAGTAAAAATGTGTATGCGGCTGCCGCTGCATGCTGCGACCTGCAATCTGAGTACTCGAGCAGGCAGTGGCGAATAGTGACACTGCACCTGCAACTCCGAGGCGGACGGATTTCAGGCATGTCAGGTTAACGCCGCCGGCGAGCTAGTACACTGATCAATGGCGCTGGCCGGCGACCGGCTACACCGGAGCGGAGCGGGGGGACGGCGTCGGCAGTAACCGCAAATGCTGCAGGGTTACACAGCGTGCTGTTCTTCTGTTGCTACTACATCCTGCACCGATGAACTGCCGGCCTGTGTCGTCGTCTCTGCATCGCTGCGCCGCCGCATCGTTGGCGTTTTAAACTCCGGCGTTCCCAGCCGGTCGATGACGCTCCTTGCTGCATCGTCGGGGATTTCTTGATTCTGAGATCCATCAGCGACCCTGCCTGCCTTATGTCTACAGTACGCCAGCTGCATGCTCGCAGCAGAGCGTTCTCAACAACTAACTATTTGGCTATCTAGATAAGACGTGACATACAAAAAGTAGCAGAGAAAGTAGTCATTAGATATGAGCAAATAGCTTATCTATTTCACGTAGCTAAAATCGAGCACGTGGGTCCAGTAATATTAAATATCCTTATTTCGTTTCTCTCATCTCCCAACTAACTACGTAGATGTATTAGCTATGTCATTGCGGACACCTGCCTTCGGCCTTGGATTTTTTTTAAAAAATACTATTTAAAAAATATTAATTTTTTTAAATGATCAAGGGAGCCTGTCGTCGCCTACAGGGTACCTGCGGCGTGTCGGACCTCCCTCGCCGTCTGTACGCCACCCGCCTGGACCGGCCCAAAGATAACATTAATGGGCCGAGTAGCTTGCCCTTGGCCCAACAAGCCCATCTCCATCCGTTCCCGTCTTCCTCACCCGCACAACCCAACCCGACGGCCACTTCCGCCATGGCCATGCTCGCCCTCTCCTCCTCCTCCTCCTCCTCCGCCTTCCTCCGCTCCAAGCCTCCCGCGCTCCACCTCCACCTCCACCGCCTCCTCCTCCCCAAACCCCTCTCCTTCGCCTCCGCCTCCGCCTCTGCCTCGGCTTCCGTCTCCCCGCTCACGCCGCCGACTCCCCGCACCAACCCCACCTCCACCCCGTCCCCGGACGCAGACCCCACCCCGCTCTTCCTCCGCCCAGCGACCCACCCTGTCCCCTCCACCGCCCTCGCCTCCTTCCGCCGCCGCGCGTCCTCCCTCATCCCGCCCTCCTCACCCCACCTCCACCGCCACCTCCGCTGGTTCCTCGCCGACGCCACCGCCACTGACCCGTCTGCCTCTTCCACCACCTCCTCCTCCTCCGACGGCGATGGCGATGGCGATGGCCCGGCGCTCCTCCGCGCGCCGCTGGAGGACCTGGAGGCCCTGTGGGAGCGGCACGTGCGGGACCGCGTGCCGTTCCAGTACGTTGTGGGGAACGAGCACTGGCGGGACCTGGTGGTGGCCGTGGCCGAGGGCGTCCTCATCCCGCGCCCGGAGACGGAGGCCGTCATCGACTTGGTGCGCGCCGTCGAGGGGTTCGCGGACGGGTGGTGGGCCGACCTCGGCACGGGCAGCGGCGCCATCGCCGTGGCCGTGGCGAGGGAGCTTGGTGACCGAGGGAGGGTGTTCGCCACGGATGTCAGCCAGGTGGCCCTCGGCGTCGCCAGGCTCAATGTCCGGAGGTACGGGGTGCAGGTGAGCTTGAGTTTCCTTTGAGTTCTCCATCCTTTTTTTTTTCATTGATCAGTCAGATTAAGTGAGTAATTGGGAGCACACAGAGCTAATTTAACTTTCTTATGGTTATCAATTATCATCTCTTCTAGTCAGTGACAGCAAGTGTGCTGAGCTATGTCAGCATGTGTTCCTCTAGATAGAGTGGTCAGTGCTGTTTTGCTGGTTGTGGCTCTGAAATGTGGATGGTTAGCATAGGTGAATGTTTTGCTGGAAAATGTAGAACGAACTTATTGAAAAATATGGTTTTCAGCTGTCAATTTAGATGGAAGTTAGGGAAATTTCAAGCTCGACAGTGTATTTATTATGATACTACAACTATAGTGGCCTCGTTCGGCTTTTGGTGTGGCTTTCGTTCAGGAAAACATGCTCAAAGATGTTCCTTTTAGCCTTTATGTTGGATGCTCAAAGATGCTGAGATGCTCACGTTGATGCTGAAGCATGCCGTAGATGCTCACATCCATCTCAAAGGTGGATGCGAGCATAAACGTGAATTTCTGAGAGTACCATGTGTTCAATTGTTGTGTTAAACTGGTATGTAGGATTAAAACTACACATTTTTGTTTCATCCCATTCTGTATCTATCACTTTCCGATGGCCTGTCTTACATCTACCTTCACAACACACCCTAGCTAGTCTCAATAGTAGTCTAGGAAGTAAAAGACGAGTATCAACAAGCTTGGATTTGTAACTTTTCTGCACAGTTCAATTTATTACGCCGTGCTGAAGTACATAGAAAGTCAAGGTTAATAGAGTTTTTCTGTGTTGAAATCAGGATAAAGTTGAAATAAGGCAGGGCTCATGGTTTGAACCTCTGGAAGATTTGAAAGGAAAACTGATGGGTGTGATTAGTAACCCTCCGTACATACCAACCGATGACCTACCTGGTCTGCAACCTGAGGTAGGTTGGCATGAACCAAAGTTGGCACTTGATGGTGGCAAGGATGGCCTTGAGCATCTGCTCCATCTCTGTGAAGGGTTATCCTCAGTTCTGAAACCGGGTGGTTTCTTTGTTTTTGAGGTAATATCTTTGTCACCATTTCTCAAAGCCTGTTACACTACTACTGTCAGTGTGATTTAGTTCAGCTCAGCATGATTTTCTTACAGGAAACTCAAATTCTCTTCAATTTGAACTTCAATTTGTATGACCCTTCAGTTGATCATTTAAGTAAAGCAACATCTGAATTTATTACAAGGCCTGAAACTCTTATGGAAGTATTATCATCCTATTAAAGTTGAAAAACTGTTGTTTTTATACCTTTACGGCTTTACCCCAACCTGTTATCCTACATTGCCTGGACTCATTTCGTACAGTTTGTTTGTGTTGCTTTGCAAATCTTATACTGAAATTATTGTTCCAGAGGGGTGTGACATTCAAATACCTGTGCATCTATTTTGACAGACAAATGGCGACAAACAGTCGGAGTTCCTTGTTGATTTGATAAACACAAAGTGGAGTTCTTCTTTTCACGATGTCAAAGCAGTTTTAGACTTTGCAGACATCAAGCGTTTTGTAACGGGATATCGAAGATGAACAATAAAGTACAGATGTTAGTGTAATCATTTGGAGACATGTTTTGTTTCCTTTTTATGACTTCAGGTAAGAATAATTCTGTTTGACTTGGTTATTTTAACTGCTCAACTTTGTTCTCTCATATCTTGAATCAGTTTTCAGAATGCAAATTACTTATACTGCTTCTACCAGAAAAACTTTGCTGAACTTGCATTAGAACTGAAAATCAGTTTCTCACACTCAGCAAGAAATCAGCTTAAGCATACGACTTACCCTTATGTTCTTGGTATCTTTGTAATGATATAACATGCAATATCATTAGAGATCTTTTGGTCAAAAATCGGAAATTGTGTTGATAAAGTTCATAAGAAATTGTGTATTTACTGTCCAGGTTTGCACTGATTGCAAATTGCCCTGAAACAGTCATGCTATTATCGTGGCATTACATAATCGGACATAATTCATATGTTAAAAAAGTGGCTTTATGGAATCAACAAATTACACTTGAATAGACAACATTAACATAAACCCTCTTTTTGTTCATTCTGTCTTTCCCCTGAAACATTTATCTATTCCTCATGTGCAAAATTTGGTTGATGTTATGCTGCTCTTCTGCCTTTGAGTGTTTGGTAAACCTTCTTGTGTTTACACTATTTAATCCTCCTCTTTTTTACCCTTGTTTTTTCAGGACCTTCCCAATTGAAAGTGAGATCAGTCTGGGTTAGCTTCCGCAGAAAGCGAACAACACATACAGTCCCCCCTTTGCAGAGCTTATCGCTTGGAGTTTAAGCCTGCTGGTGGCAATAATATACTGCAAAGTCAATCTTAAATTCATATTCATAGTATATATTCTTTAGGCATGCGAGGTAGTATGTTTGCCAGAGCCAAACTGCAGATAGATGGTCCAACTGCCCAAGGAAGCTCTAGGATAGTTCTAAGATAGTACACAAGAGCCCTGTGGCAGTTTGCTTTTAGAAAATAGCAGCATGTATTTGGCCACTAGTTTTGTGGCTGAGCTGAGTGATGATTGTGATTTAAAGTGGAGCCTTTTTGGCGTCCAAAATTATTCCGCCGTCCACACGCTACCTTGTGTGCTTCATTATTGGTGATGTGGTCCAGTTTTGTTTAATTATTATTTTCTTTCTTGCTTGCTTACATCTGCTGAATCCATCTCCAGACTAAATTCTATGGAAGATGGAGCCAATTATGATTTTTCCATTCGTCTTAGCAAAACCCAGAAAGCTCACAACAAAGAACTGAAAATGACTTCGTAATACAACCTTTTAGCTGAACTGCTTGCTCTCTCTTTTTTTTTGTCGGACATGCTTGCTCTACCAGTTACCATGGCAGGTAGGATTCTTCTGTGCCTCAGGAAGAGTAATTCTGTTGTGCCGTTTTGGCTAGTCATGCTATGATGCAAGTTTGATGGTCTGATGATCCATTCATAGCATTTTCGAAGTCCGTGCTCGACTAACTCATTCACTCATAGCATGTGAAAGAAAATCACTATAGCTATTACTGTATGAAAAAAACAAACTGGGAATCATGAGACGTGATGTGTAAGGATTGCAACACAAGGTCGTTGGAAAGGAATGTCGGGGTCATGAGATGCCGTCTCATCCTGTGCATCTGCATCTTTCTTCTCTGTTTTTTTTCCTTTTTTTTTTCTTGACAAAAGCTATACTTGTATGCAATCTTTAGCCAACTCCTTGACTACCTACAGAAATTGCAGGAAAACTGGTGGTGACACTGAGAGCAGGTAGCAAGGCAAGTACCTGACAGCTTGTGAAGTGGTTCTCTCCTGTTCATCTACCATTCTACCTCACCCATCGCTGTCCATCCATTCCATCCCGGTCGTTTGGTTTTGTTTGTCCACCAATTTGCAGTGGTCTCCTGTTTTCAAAAAAAATATGATGAGTTGATCTGCCAACGCCCAACTTGTTTGCAATATTCTTGCTTTTGCCATCGAAAACGTGATGTGTGATTATATGAGCTTGATGTCTCTGGATTATCATTCTTGTGATTTTGTGAAAAGAAAGGAAAGTTGAGTGTTGTATCTGATGTGCACAAGGATTAGAAAACATGCATGGAATGTGATTGATGGTGAGGTTTGCAGGGTTGTTGTGTAAGTAACTGCAAACACCAGGTCAAGTCAAGGGGAAAAAAATGCAAGTGTTGGGAGAAGTTCAATCTGAGTACTTCATCTGACTTTCTCCTTGTTGCAGATTATAGATGGATTATAGAATGACAATTGAAAACAAGGAGCACCAAGTCAAGATAGAAATCTTTACATTTATTTATGCTGGTTTGGTGAACTAGTCTTGCCCCTGCAGATAATGTAAAAAAACCATGCAAAATCCAGATGCACATTTAAATTAAGGTTTTGCATCCAAAAGTATCCGCGTTTGCCGCCCTTGTGCCATGGCATATGCATGCAATCATTGAGAAACAAAACCATTTTCTTTATGCCATATGTGTCTCTGCTGTCTCCTACACTGAAGGCAAAAATTCGTCACACATTGGTGAGTTGTGATCTGTAAAACAAAATTAAATTTTGGTCAATTGTATAGCAGTAGCTACGAAGAATGAATCAAATATGCAAAGAAAAAGGAACAAAGAACAAAGGATGGAGAAACAAAAGATGAAAGGTAAAAAAAAAAATGCCATGTGGCTTTGCTTGAAGGATATGCCAAAACAAATCTTGGTTGGGGTCATGCAGACGCTTCTTGACCTGGTAGAATCTCACATCTCATGTATCACCACAGGTCAACTTGGACGGATGGATGGCATTCTTTTATCTTTTGCCCCCAGAAAAATATTTCTTTTATCTTCACCATGCAGGCTTATAATTTTGCTAGCACCTGCCCCAATAATTAGGCATGTGGATGGCATGTGACCCAGTGATCTCACTTTGCACAATCACCCCCCTGAACACGGTAAATTGCATGGGAAGGGCAGACAGAGAGTACTCTTGGAATGTTCTCTTGAAGGTTTGCTTCAAACAAAAAGATTACTGTCAGGACATTGGCCTAATGGCATCCTCCTTCCTCCAGTTGCATATGTGACGACAAGCTTTGTAACCTTTTGGACCGTTCATTAGCTCTGGTGGTTCATCTCCTCCATCCATACGCCATTGCTATGTTTGATCCAACACTTCTCAACTGTTTGGCACCAAACTGCAACGACCAAAGGCAATAGAGGAACCACCTATTTCTATTTTGTGTTCTTTCGTGATTGGTGTCATTTTGTTCTTTTGTGTTTGGTGTCCATGTGGACACCTTATTTCTGTTTTTTAGAAAAACAAAAAGTGAGAAAGATGTTTGGAGGGAGAGAAACTAGCTGCATATATGCATGGACCCACATGCAAAGAAACGGGATTAAACAAGATGGAGAGAAAAAGCAAAAAAACCAAAAGGCTATCTAACTCCTGGATTCTTATGGAATTTTTGGCACCACGGAGAAAGAGGAGCCACGAGAGACTGGCATTACTTTTCCAAGCATAATCATAGTTAGGTGACGGTAAAGTTGTACATATATTCCATGAAACATCAACAAGCACATGCATATAGTTATTTTAACATGGTATAATTAGGGCGAGTTTGGCATGACTCAGGTGGGCTACAATACTCCACATAGCTAGAAGCGTAAAAACACGGTTCTGACTCCTCTATCATCTGTAAAAGCTTGCCTGTTTTGTTGTGCTCCGGCTCATCGTTAGTGTGAGAGCTGAAGCCGAAAGGACACCAAATAGATCCACAGTTTTGAAAAAGATCAAGCGCCTATTTGGATATAAGAGCTAATTGCTTGCAAGCATAAAAATAGCTAAAATTAGCTTGAGTGCATCCAAATATTAGAGTTAATAGTTAAGTTAAATTTGTTATGCCAAGCCTTTTAACTAGTTGTTAGCTAACTGTAACTAATTTGAGTTAATTTTTAGCGTAACTATTACCTATAGCTCTAGCTTATCCAAACATGCATTTCCCTATGGCAACAACTTACTCCATTTTTTTTTCCTGATGAGATAGGATTATTGACAATTTCAAAATATGTTCACTTGGTGACAGAAAAAAAAAGCCGTTTGAAACAAAATTACGTTCACTTGGTGACAGTATACTACAGTATAGGCACAGTCGACACTTCACAACTCCCTATGCATTTTTCCCACGGTAACCCTACCAACCTTACACATTTCAGTTCACTGCCACTAGGGAAGGGATGGATCATGGATGAGTAGAGTAATTCTTAAGCAGCTAACCACTCCACCTCCACTCTTTCGTGATTAATAACTCAGCATGTTTAAGGCCAAGCGCATAAATGAACTCCGTTCTGTACTTCTGTGTACTCTAGCATATATACCAATGTTTTTTGGAACTATTATTAATTTCCTCTTTATCCTCATCATTAACTAAGCGAAACAGTTATATTAATTTTCCCCCAAAACTCAGAAATTTGCCAAAATCTGAGTCACCATCACCATTCATTCATAAACATACTTGTCACTCATCCTGTCACTGTTACTCATTCAATTGGCAGCTTCTCTTACCCTTTTCGAAGTTTATTAAGCTCCTCTGCACAAGAGCAAAACACCCTCTTCTCCCTCCCTAACCACCCATCCCATATCTTCTCGGTTTCAAAAAAAAAAAAACACTGCTCCTCTCCTCTCTTCTGCCCATGCCCTGCCCTGTTCCATTGACAGTAGTACCAGCAACCAACAGTGTCTCCTCTCCTCTCTCCCACTCACTCTCACTGCTCCCAAGTTATCCCTAATCCTGTCTCGTCGTCGCCCTTTCATCTTTCTCTTCCCCTGCTGTCCTCTTTTGTAAGATCTCTCCATCGTCTTCCTTTTCCCTTTTACCTCCACCGCACCGCAATCCCTCTTTTGTCACGAGCAGCCAAGAAGCTCCCACCCAAGCCGCCGAGCGCAGCAAGCAAAAGCACCACCAGCAGCGAAAGAGAGCGACGCCCGCCGGCTGCGCCAAAGCTCGGATTCCCCCTCGTCTATTTTACCCCAGCACCCTCCCCCGCCGACTCACCGGCGCGAGCGAGATCCATCCGCTGGTGTCGGCGGCCCGCATCCCCCCGCGAAAGATGGCGCCTTTCTGAGCCTCCCCTTCCCCGGGGGTTTCTCGTCGTTTCTTGCTTGCCCCCCCTATCTAAAGCGGCGGGCGGCTTCCAGGGAGCTCCTGCCGTCCCCTCCCAATTCAGCTGAGGTGGCGGGCAACTGGGTTTATTGCTCGATCCGGTTTGTGCTCGGGCGTGTCTGGCTCTGACCCTGTGGTTGGGGAGCGGTCAGCGGTGCTTCTTGGCTAGTTCTTGAGCTCCTTGCGACGCTTATCCTATCCTGCTTCGGTTCTCGTGGAGGAATCTTTTTTGAATTCGGTTGGGGGGAGGGAGATGGGGCTCTCACTCTCCCTGGATTGAGCGAGCATTTCCCGATTGGATTCCGACGCTCCCTGCGTCCCCCAATCCATGGAGGATTTGGGGCTGTGGAAGCAGGCGTGGATGTGGGTGGCGTCCCAGAAGCACATCCTGGCGTGGGCGCACACGGCGGCGTGCGGCAGCCGGGAGCGCCTGGCCTTCCTGGTGGACCGCCACTGGCCCGCCGTGTCCCGCGCCTGCGCCGCCTCCGCGCGCCTCGCGCTCGCGGCGCTGCGGCAGTGGCGCGGGTGCGCCGCGCGCGGGGTGCTGGCCGTCGCCGGCCTCGGCCCCGCCGCCGTCTTCGTCGTCCTCTGGAGCGTCTTCGTCTGCATGACCTCGCCGGCGTGCGCACTCTACGCGCTTCTTAGCCTGGTTCGTACTTCGTGCTCCTCCGCGAATCCTCCTACTTGTCTTGTTGTCTTGGCGCTTGTTCTCAGCCTTTATTAACTCAGATTTGATTTATTACCGGATAAGGATTTTGGGTGATGTAGATTCTAAATCTTGGCATGTGCTGCTTTAGCTGTCGAGCTTTGCGGTGCATGTGAGGTTACATTTCTTTACGAAAGTGGTTAATGTGTTGCCTGATGGATGGATGGTGAAAAAATTAGGATAGGGTGGCTTAAACTGTGCCACCTCTGGTTGCCTTCATGTGTTGCTGCCAAATGTTTGTGTGAAGCTTTTAGTTCTGTCTAGTTTGGATGAATGAAACACAACTTTCGGATGAATATGACCTGACCTAATCCTGTTGTGTGAACATATTGTTCTATGCTAGAATGATGCTATGCTATCCATCCTTCATAAACAAACTTGCTATTTGTGAGAATGCACCTGCTGGGATCCTATCTCAGGAAAATGATAGAAAGTTGCTGTTCAATTGTTTCATCGTGCAGTAACTACTGTTTATTTGATTAGTTGGAATGTTAATACTTATGAACGTAGCTTATTTTCATTGTAGACGGATTAACTCTAATATGCACTTATGCCTCTGCCATAGTTTTTCTATCTGCTTGTAGCCCCAGTTGTGAACTGTAGTGGGCTTAATTAATACAGGGAGAATGTTAGACCTTTTCAGCTAGATTGCACTAGGTTAGATTGTTATACAAACAAAATAAACAAAAGAATCCTAATGCTAGGTCCCCTGATATTTTCTCAATGCTAGATTTTGACATTTTCATGCTGACTGTTGTTCATTGTCATCAAATTTACCTATAATATGTACTCCCTCCGTTCCAAATTATAAGTCATTTGACTTTTTTTGGTACATGTATTTTGCTATTTATCTAGACATATTTATATCTAGATATACATACAAAAATGCATGTACCAAAAAAAGTCAAACGACTTATAATTTGGAACGGAGGAAGTAGCTTTTACTTGCAAGTAAGGACACAAGATTTCATATTTAGATTTAGAATTAGAAAAGTATCTGCAGCATATGTTGTTTGCTAATTTTTTAATAACTCAATATTTCAGGGGGCTGCTGCTGCAGTTGTTCACTATATGGGCTATACACCTGGCCTTTTCATTGTTGGGCTTTTTGGGATATTAATTATGTGGATGTATGGCTACTTTTGGATTACAGGAATGCTTCTAGTTGCTGGAGGTTTGTTCATTTGAACTTACAAATGTGCTAACTGAGAATGCTTATATTTCCTACAAGTCCCTAACCTGTTTCTTTTTTCCACAGTAGTCATATTTATCTGACTTTACACCTGATGATAGGCTTCTATGTGTTAATGCAGGTTGTATGTGCTCTTTGAAACATGCTCGATATGTGATACCTGTTTTGACTTCATATGCTATTTATTCTGTGGCTGTTCGTGTTGGGTGGCTGGGAGTCTTCTTGACACTCAACCTTTCTTTCTTGACAAATGATCTTCTGAATAAGTTAGCGCAAGGATACGAAGGAAGCACTGAAGAAAGCCAGTTTGAAGACACGAAGGATTCTGATCCAGTTATGGATGAGTTCTATCGTAGTTGTGAATTCCCACCGGTTCCTGACAGTGAACCTGAGACCGTGTCTTCTGCAAAGCAATACTGCTCAGCACCTGTCCAAGATGTGTTACATGTACAAAAAGAGGAACCTCTTAGTAAAGTAGTGAAATCTGATTCTAGTTCATTGGATGAGATTAAGAGGATAATGGATGGTTCAAACCATTATGAAGTTCTGGGTGTACCTCGGAATAGAAGCATTGATCAAAAGACCCTAAAAAAAGAATATCACAGAATGGTATGCATCACACCCTCCTATACTACAGAAATTCATATACTGTCCTCTTTTTACAGTCTTGTGTTCTGTTTCTCTAGGTCCTGCTTGTACATCCTGATAAAAATATGGGAAATCCATTGGCTTGTGAATCATTTAAAAAGCTTCAATCAGCTTATGAGGCAAGTGTTTGGATGTTTATGCTTTGATTTATCATTGTCTAGATTATTGTTTAATCCAGTATCTTTTCTTTATTACCTTTCTGATTCTTGATGAAGCTAACTTGTGTAGTCATACCTCCCTGCAGGTCCTCTCTGATTTCACAAAGAAAAACAGCTATGACGAACAACTGAGGAAAGAAGAATTACAGAAAATGACCCCAAGATCACGAGTTGTCTCTCAACAGGTGGTTTCTTATCTTTGTTGTATATGTATATCTGGTTAAGTATTCAAGTATATAGTGTAACTTACTGAGAAATTAGCATGGTGCCATTGCAAAGATGCACAAACTGGGAAATACTACTGCTTGTGAGTCTGGCAGGTGGACCCTGGGTCCACATGTCAGGACACAACAATGGTATTTTTCACTCGAATGGTCTAAAGGATTTGATGAACGCTTTAAACTTATCTGATAGGCTTTTTGTTTTTTGTAGAGTGGTGTAGAGTTTCTCTCAGAAGAGTCCAGGCGCATACAGTGCACTAAGTGTGGTAATTTCCATATATGGATATGCACCAAGAGAAGCAAAACAAGAGCAAGATTCTGTCAGGTTATCACCCAGTATGGACATTTCAGGGCACTTTTCGATTTATTGGGTATTACTGCAGCTAATCAATAGGATTATGTGCATGTAGGGCTGTGATCAGTTTCATCAGGCCAAGGATGGAGATGGCTGGGTTGAAACCAGATTTTCATCCTCCGTCAAGGTACATCGATGTCTTGCGTTTGCAATTTTTGTTATATTATATGGAACAACTTATGAACCGTGTTGTTTTTTGTAATTTAACTGCTGAACACTTGTATGGAGTGGTTTCAAACAAATGGAGCATGAAGTAAATCAAAGCACAATTGACAACTGTGTGAATTCTGTAATTCTGCTGATGTGAATATTTGTGTTTACAGAGACAGGCATGGGTTTCTTGCCATCCTTTGTTTTGAACTAAGCTTGTCTTATGCTTTTTTAGGTTAATGTTTTGTTTCAGATTCCACCATTTTAGTAACAGGCCAAGTATTTAAGGCATCAGAATCAATATTTTAAGTTGCTATATAGGTGGATTCTAAAGTAACTTGGTCTTGGTCATTCAGCTTCTATCTCTTAGGTCTCACTAGTCAAATAATTCCAATTCTGAATATTCAGAACCTTTGGAAGCTACTGAATTCGAGAATGCCTATTTTTCTAATGAATGTCGTGAGATACTTTTAGTTCATTGTATTTGTATTTGAGCAACGTGCATTTTTCACTTCAGATGGAAATACCACGAGCCTTTGTTTGTGCTGAGAGCAAAATATTCGATGTGTCTGAGTGGGCTACCTGCCAGGTGAGCATCTGGCTCGACCTAACTGATTTTATTTTTGCTATTTTGATATGACTTGCAGCTTTGAATATTGGCATGAAATGCTTCATTGTTCCATTTAAAGGGAATATGTATTTATTTACTTCTCTAACCGATTTTACTGTTGTTGATTATCCAGGGAATGGAGTGTAAGCCTAACACTCATGGTCCAACTTTTATGGTAAATATGGTTGGCACAGATAGGATGCCTCAGAGATCCTTCAGTTCCCGGTATCCCTTCAGCTTGGACGCAGAGATGATCCCTGAAGATGAATTTGAGCTGTGGCTTCAGCAGGCATTGGCATCAGGCGTCTTCGCTGACAGCCCAAAGCGCAGGAAAAGCTGGAGCCCATTCAAACTGCCTCAAAAGGGAATTAAAAGTTGGCGAAGATCATCATGAGGGTGTAGACGACTACAGCATTGGAAAGAAGGCAATGATACAGGGCTTCATGAATGTAAATAGACTGACCAACAATTTGCCTGGATGGTAACTAATTTTTGTTCGAAAGGAGGATGAGGGTGAAAATGAAACACTCGAACAAATAGGTATAACACATGTCACTGTTGAACTTGGTTCTCTCCGCAGCATCTGACGAGTTTAGCTGTGAACCAGTGTGCTATTCGTCCTATGATCAAAATACTGGTGGACCTGTGGTGTATTAATTTCAGTAGTTTAGGGATCTGACATGGAAGAATGCCGAAACATCGTTCAAGATGGTGGATCTGGGGTGTATTTCTGGCATTGTATTTCTGTAGGAGGGAAGGAAAGAAGGTGAAAGTGATACTGGAGACTGGCTGTAAATACACTAAATGCTCCCACCTGTGGGATTACTGCTTGTAACATTGTATACACTGATTAACCCTGTCAAAAATAACTTCCATAATCCAGGTCTGTGCTGTGATCTGTGACAGCACGACGTTCTGGTGATAATAGAGGTCCAATTCTCTACATCATTGTGTTTTCTGTTGCCACAGCTAATACGTCTGGTGATGATAGAACTTCCAATTCCAGCTGTCATTTTAGCCTGTTTCTAGTGCTGCTTTTGGTACCTGCTGTAAACTTTGAAGCTATGTGCCCGTCAGCTGAACAACTATTGCTTATTATGGTTGCTCTATTCCTCCTACATGGAGCTGGAAACGTACAATTGTTTATTGGTGCTTGGTAGCAATGACTGGCTGTTGTAGATCATAGTTTAACACCTAATTATGGTTTCTCTTATGGATCAGAAGAAGCATGTCATGTGAAGAAAAGGGAGTCAAAGGATGTATGCCTGTTCTTTTGTTCCAGAAAACTTATATGCAGGTTAGTAAGCCAAGAACTAATCACAGTAGGCCTTACCGCTTTACGAAGTAACAGATCTTTTGATGTAAATAGTTAATTTCACAACTCACAAATCTATCCTCCTTATAGTTAATCATATATCCTCTGAACTATTTACATCCCCTGAAATTGCAATGTTTATGCAACAACCAGACGTTCGACTAGCCCAATTGGACACAAACCATTAAGACAGTATAAACGAATCAGACTATCTGCTTGCTATAGCGTAGTATATAGGAGTATGAGATAATAGACTTAGGATTTCTTCTGTTCTTCAGCTAACCGAGATAATCAGACCATCAGACTTGCGATTTCTTCTGTTCTTCAGCTAACCTCCAAATCTGGCTGGCCGCTCTTCAGCTACTCACGAATGATAATATCTATCTCCAATCTCACAAATAATCCCCTGATAATATGTACAATATAAAGTCATCCCCTTCCCCAATAATTGGAATTCCCCTAATATCTATCTACAAATCTCACGAATAATCCCCTGCTAATATGTACGATATAAAGTCATCCCCTTCCCCAATAATTGGAATTCCCGTACTACGGAAGGCATTGGCGTGCCTACGGTGCATTGTGCCACTGTGCATGCCTCTTGCTACTATATTATTGCATTAATCGAGATGCTATTTTGTCAAGCATTAAATTTAGTAGAGTATATATGACCGACGGCGGCTCTCTCGTTTGTCGTTTCGTTTCAGTACCTCGATCGTTCGCCACCGCCACCGCGGGCCGTGGTGCTAACTAGAGCTAGCAGCCCTTGCTTGGGACTAACTGACGACTGTATATGGCAAAGTAGGTGTTGCTGAGGATAAGAGGAGTATGTTCCATTTTTATCTTTAGGATTTTGATGAGATCAAAGCCACAATGTCATTGGTACTACTTTTTTTTTTTTTTGAGGCTGTTCAGTTGATTCAATAAGCAAGCTGATTTTCGACTGTCAATAGTATTCTATGAGAGAATAAACTGAAACAAGTTGAAGACTAGAATAAGGGAACATGGACCTAGGTCATTGGTACTACTTCTACTTGGTAAGTTGGTAGCGTCTTCTGTCCGATGGTTTCATTGTATCTGATCGACGCATGCCCTTGTGGCCGGTAGACCTGGTTTCAAACTTCTTCGCCTGGCTCGTGCGTTGCCGGACACCAGCTGAGAAAAAGATCTGTGCACTACGGACACTAGCACACTGCACACGGCTAGTTTCCTCGCCTTTTCACGTTAAGACGTTAGGGGATGCAACACGAGGTGTATTATGTGGGAAATCACCAGGGATGGATTCATTTATCCCCGCAAGAATGGAGAGTAATGAGGAGGGAAGAGAAAGGAAAACGGAGAAAAAAACCCCTGCTAGGATCATTTGTCTGCATCTCATTTTTAACCTTTTCTGGTACCAAAACAACCTATCAAATCATAATCAGAGCCCGTGTCGCGCCTTCTGTGGAGGCAAGATCGGAGAGCTGACCTGCTGCGACGCCGGCAACGACACCAGCATCCGCCTTGCGTTCGTCAACTCCTCCTCTTCTCCAGGCCGTCCACTCCTGTTCAAGCGGAGGTGGACGCCCACCAAGACGACGACGCTGCTTCCTGTGCGGCGGCGCAGGTCAAGTGGAACCATTGCCATGTAAGCTCTGCTCTCTACTCCTATGCCTTCTTGCGCTGTAATCGGAGAGCTCCCGGCGGCGGGGCGGTCTCAGGGGCGCTCGGCCGTGGATCCCGGCGGGCGCGCGGTTGGGCTACAGGGCGCTCGGCCACGGCCGGTCTGGCTGCAGGAAGCCTACTTGTTCAGTTACTTGCAAGCTCGGTCGGTGGGAAGGATCACGGTTTCCTGGATTCATTTATCAGATGCCTCTTTTCAAGAGTTTATGATCTTTGCCGTCCCCAATTGTAGCAATGCATTTTAGGACCCAATATTGCAACGGTGATTTAACAACAGATTTCCAACTGTAATTTTGAGTATTTTTCCCAATAGTAAATCTGATTACAGATAATTCTACCTTGTTAGCTTCCTGTTAGTAAGGTGTGTAGATGTAGTGTATAAGGACTCAGTTCATGTGATCAATGATCTGATAGCTTCCTATTACTCAACTTCCTGATCCCATTTGGTACCATGTGTTATCAGGACTCAGTTCATGATCAATGAGCTGATAATTGATAGGATCAGAGTAATAACAGGTAAAAG
The DNA here is from genome assembly GCA_023333625.1 of Bothriochloa decipiens. NCBI lineage: Eukaryota > Viridiplantae > Streptophyta > Magnoliopsida > Poales > Poaceae > Bothriochloa > Bothriochloa decipiens. Next base: position 5,383,179 of record CM041647.1, read on the forward strand.
GAGGATCTGATAATGATAGGATCATAGTTAGGTGGGAATGTGGGATATTTGGCTGTTAGTCTCAGGACAATAATATCAAAACAAGTGTGTTAGGGGCCCAGCAGCTAGAATACTAGCTAATTCAGAATAGCAATGTAATGACAAAAGATGGTTATATTATACACACAGAGATTTCAACAAGTTATATTTTCTCTATACACTTTTTTGTGAGGGGAAAGAAATCAAATGGATAGGCAACAAGGACTTCTATGAATCGCAAAAATGCTATTGTACCGTAACTTATCTTTAGACCAGTATTACTCTGATCTCTTTGTACTTGTTATTACTCTGATCCTATCAATTATCAGATCCCTGTTATACTGATCAACCCATTGTGTGTTTAACATGACACTTTACTGTATCAATGCAGCTTTACCAAATCTAAGTCTGAAATATTATTTTCAGTTGTAAACTCTTCTTTTTACTTGAGATTTGACTGGCTACGCTTGCCCCAGTAGCGGAGCTAGAACGCCTACAAAGGAGATGCTGGACTAGACAATGGGTGGTGAGTTGATCGAAAATTAATTGAATTTTGCTTTTTTTTTTTGGATAGGTAGCAACAACACTAAAAAGCTATATATCAAGAACTCGTGATTTTAATTACCTTTTGTATACACCATTCGTTATGGTCCTTATTAACTTTTGCCTGCAGATGAACCGGGGCCAGAAGGAGCGATGTTTATAGCAATGTTGACAAAAGAGTACTTGCCAAAGCAACACCGCTTGTATTGCCTTGAAGGCAACCCGTGCACGCTGAGATCAGGATGGAATTAATGGAATAGACTATGGTGGTGTCACAATCGAGAGAAGATGAACAAAGAAGAATATAATCGATCAATTTAGCTATTTCCCAAACCTAATAGCTCACCATATAACAGTTATAGTCTATCTTTCCCATGAAAGATTGGTACGTATATATAGAGATACAAATTTCTATCTCCTCGTCAACTAGCAATATGGTTTTATTTATGTTTCATCTTTACTTATCGGCTTAACCATCAAAACCCATTAGAAATACATAGATAAATGGGTCTTAGAGGTTTATTAGAATTTCTGCATATTATTTTATTAGGGAAATAACCTATATTTAAATTCTAACAATTGGTTTAAAAATTGGAGGACGAGATCGGCCTAGTTTGGCTAAACCACAGCGCAACGTATATATTTTCTATTCGAAGGGACAACAATATGTGCACATGTATATGTCAATGAAATACGTACGTACTAATAATTTGATGCTGACCTATAATTTAAATTTAAAATTTATTCAATGTAGAAAATATAACTTAAGACATAGCTAAATTGACCTATGTAATTTTGAAGTCTGAAATAGAGGGAACAGTAGTAAAAGAAAATAACAGGATAAGCTACTAATTAAGTGGGCTGCACAGCCCAGGAATCCCGGCCCATCGTCGAATCACTCAAACAGCCTTTTTCCTCCTGTTTTTTTGTCCTCTCCTTTTTCCTGCCGCCAGCTCGTCGCCGGGACCCGTGCTCTTTTTCTCCTGTTTTTTTGTCCTATCTTTTTTTCCTTCCTAATGCTTCTGTTTGGTGTGTGGTGTCTAAGGACGTCCCCCAATAACTAGCTATTTTACTATCTAGACGTGACATGATAAACAAAAAGTAGAAAAAAAAGTACTCACTAGCTATAAGCAAATAGCTTATCTATTTTACGTGGCCTAAAAATATGTGAGAGGAGAATATGAACCTAGCAGTATAAAATAATATTTTTTCTTGTCTCTCACCTCCACATCAGCTGACTACGTAGCTAGTACTAGCTATTATCATTGCGGATGCCCTAACAGTTATCGTTTAAACGCTTGAAATTTTCTAAGCTAATTAAATGTCATTTTTTTGCTATTTATTATGCTGATTGTGATGTGTACCGTCTGTGTTTTACTATGCATTTCATCCATACTGAAAGACCATCAGTACTAAACTGGGATACTTATGTGACGGTGAAACCATTTATGAGTGTGGATGCGTGTAGGTATCGTGGACCTGTAAATCATGCTAATGTAATGGCCGGTTGCCTATACCCTTGGATGGATGCATGCTGGGCCATGGTCCTAATTGCACAAAACAATAAACCATGGTGTTTTATACTGTTTCGCTCCACAAGATACGGATCTGAGCAGGTGTGCCAAATATTATCACGATAAATAAAATTAATTAAAGCCGTGTTTGGATCAGCTGCATCTTATAAAGGTTGTAGCTATTAAAAAGCTAGCCAATAAAGGGCTGGCTAATAAAAAGCTAGAGTTTTTTTTTATTATCACTGAGCTTTTAATTAGTAAGTGCAGGTCTTTCGCACATAACTGTGGGGGCACCGTACCTCTCAATCTCGAGCTTCGGAAGCGTAGAAAATAAAATTGAATTTGTATCTTTCCCTTATTGATAACTACTGGCAGAGTGCGAAATGATAATTCTACAAGTTGAGAGCAATACCTGATGATAAGCACTTCCAGATACGAAAACAATTGATAGGGGGGCATGTACCACTCACGTTTTCTCAAAAAATCTTAACCTTCATGTCGATTGATATATCAAGAATCGTTGTCAAGTGGTTTTTGAGGAAAAGAGAGAAGCATACATCATGACTATACCAGAAAAATGCTATTATAAAGTTTTAAGATACTCGAATAATGCAATAAATTTTAGAAAGGGTTGCATACTCAATGGGATATAAGGTATCATACATGGTGATCAATCGGTAAATGTCTGTCATTTTGATCACAACTTTTGTTTGTAGTGTATTGACTTTCAGTTATATTTCATACATTTGGACTTTTCTCTTTATTAGGGTGCACACATTTCAAGGCTACTTTGATGCATTGTTTAACTAGCTGGGTATTTTTTTTGGTGTTGTATATATCGCCACTCTTTAGATCGATTCCTCCAATCATTGAACACACAATTGGATATATTATAATTGAGCTAGAACGATGGTACACGTGCATAAGATCAATTAGTTCATCTTTTCGTGTGATGGTACACATGTAGAAGATCAACTAGTGGAAACGAGGGTGCTAACAGGGGCCTGTGCCCCCACCCTCTCCTAACAATATCCAAAAAATTCTCCAAAACGAAAAGAAGCAAGTCGGTGGATGCAGGCCGAGGTGAAAAAAATAGCGGGTCAAATTATTTAGCTCATGCCTACCTGATGGATTGGCGGACCCACAAGGTATGCAGGGTGGTCTACCGCATACCCTGTGAGGTAGCTATATAGTACTTAACACTGAATTAGAATTCTAGATAGGGAAAATATGTAATAATTTTTATTGTTACATTTTCTTGCTCTAGTGGTAAGCCTCTTCCTTTGAAACCGGGAGGTCTTTGGTTCAATCCTTAACATCCTTGTATTTTGTTTTTATATTACTTTTTATTTTGCATTCCTTTGCAGCTATGTACGATGTCGTTCTAAATTTTCATCGTCTTTTGACGCCTTTAAATAGAAGTATAGATAATATACTTCATCCTTTAGTTTTTTTTTATCCTCTTCTATTGTGTCTCGTGTGTATTTGTTTTTTTTTTTTCAAATTTTATCTCCTCTAGACATTTCATCCTTTTATTTTTTTGTGATTTTTTCACCCACCTTGTTGTGTCCTATGAGATATATACGCCACGAGATGAAATGAAGATCGGTAGCTATGTGTAATGTCGTGTCCATTTTACAAAGTCTACACTCCAATATTAGTTGTGAATCAGAAATTTTTTTTGAAGTGTCCATATCCGATGGTAAAATTCTAGGTCCGTCAATAGATAGACATGTTGAGGTGAAGTAGGTCGGGTTATTTCTCTCTCTGTGTTTTCTATGTTGGGTTGGGATATCTGGGGTCAGATCAGGCCCATCCGCACGTTTGCAAGTGTGTTTGGTTGATGAACTCATCCATCATCAACTCATTCGAACTCATCCGTCATCTACTGCGTAGCAATACTAACTTTTTTTTTGTGACTTCGTAGCAATAACTTTAGGCCAACAAGAAGGACCGATCCATTCCGAAAAAAAAAAAAAATCATCGACGACTCCATGCAGAGTCAATCATGCCCCATGATGTGACTGGTAAACCAAAACCAAACACGCTATAGGTTATTAGCGACAGCCTTGCGTAAGTAGTTACTCCGTGCTGAGGAGCCGTCAAATGCACTGACCCCACACACGGTGCCCTATGATACGGTTGTTGCATTAAGCACTGGATTCCCATTTATTTTCTGTGTATCAGAAAAAGTACCGAGTACTTAATTATAAATACATCCGTAGCAGTTATCACGATTGATCGTTGGTGTGCCGTTTTAGTGCATTCATAATTTTAATACTCTCTCGAGGTCCCAGTTTATGCGCGTGAATCAAGAGTCAAACTTTATAATCGCTGACAAATAACTCAACCGATCATTTTGAATTATTTGTAATGCAAATTTGATATAACTAGATTTGTAATCACCTATAATTGGAACCAAAACAATATAAAATAATTGAATGGTCAACCTCATCAAGGTGTAATTTAGAAGACCGTAGTTATAAAATGAAATGGAGGGAGTAGAGTAGATCCAATTGTTATTGCAGTTGATGGTAATTAGTGCTTACGGAATAAAGGCCATACATTCGTAATTATTTTGAAAACTTTAAGGATCTGTTTTTTACCTACTATACCCCATTGTAAATTATAAATCATTAGATGCTTTTTTGTTCATCTATTTTGTAATGTATCTACGTATATTACTATACGCGTTACAAAATGGATGTTCCAAAAAACTTAAAATGACTTATAGTTTGGAACAGAGGGATCATCTCATGGGGATTAAACACTAGCTCTGTTAAAGGCCTCATTAAGATTACGAGAATATGATATCCAATATCAATTGATGCAACTTTTTTGCAGTAGACATATACAATTTGAGTAGCTATTGGCAATAAATATGAAATTAGACTCTCTCGTCGAAATACTATTTTTCTCTGAGAGTCGAAATACTATTCTTTCTTTTTTTTTTCTGGAAAAACATGTTTGAATTGAAACGTGGGCGAATACTTTTCTTGTCCCGCTGAGCAGCACGACCCCCGAAGCAGTGGAGAGCGGGGCCGTGAGTCGTGACCGCGTGAGTGGAGCCAGTGACCGACCGACCGCCGGGGCGACGGGAGACGGCGACTGGGACAGCAACAAAACGCCGTGGCATCCCGGACAAACCGCTGCAGATTCCGCCACCACCCCGAGCCCGAGGCGACGGAGACGGACGCTTCCCTGTCAGCGTCGCCGTCTTCCTACCTGTCTTTGCCCCCGTGTCCCCGTGTGAACCCACGACGCCAACCGCCAAAGCAGAGCAACCACCACCCCTCCTGTCTGCTGTCTCTTTGTTCCCTTTCCTCTCTGCTGCTCCACGCACGCAGCCACGAAGAGACAGGGGAGCGGTTGCCTTGCCTGGCTCTGCTGATCTCCCTTTTCCCGATTCCAATTAAGCACAAGCAGCCGTTTGGCGTTGGATGATTGCGCAATCGAGCAGCGGCGCGGGGAGGCAACACCGAAAAGGGGCCGCCTTTGCCTTTACACCACACGGGCCGCGCCTTTCCCTTGAATCTCGCCGCGCCTCCTTCCTTTCGTTTTCCCGCCCGCCCGCCCGCCCGTCGCGACCTTCGCCAAGCACTGTCACAGCAAGCAAGGGAGCGGAGGAGGAGTCTCTGCCCCCGCGCTAGCTCGTGGCGGAGGAGGGAGGGCCTCCGTCCGTCCGTCCGGCGACGGCGAGATGGAGGAGGCGGCCGCCGACCCGGTGAGTTCTGTTCGCCAACTGTCCTCTCGTCCCGTTTCAGTGCTTCTCCTGGCCACCACACCACGGTGCAGCGCAGCAGCCAGCGATGGATTCGTTCCTCGTTGTCTTCTTGTTGTTACATTATTTTTCGGCTTGCTTCTGGATTTGGTGCGGTAGGAGCAGAGGAATACAAGTGGTCCAGTTCATCCATTAGTTCCTGCGTTGGCTCCATTCCTTCCATGCGCTGGGCTGGCCGTGGTCTGGTCCACAATAGTTTTCAGCATAAGTAAGAGTACATCATTGCTTGGGATGTTCAATTACTGTAAGTCCCTAACCGCTGGTCAGTGTTGGATCGGGGATGGGAGGTGAAGTCGCAATTGCTTAAAATAGGAGACAATTTTTGTGTGTGCCTCTTGCTTCTTGTGGCGGCAAGTTGCCACTGTAGCATGTGGGACGTTGGGCGTATATTTTGGTCAGGTCAGCGATGTTTGCTTTTAGTAGAAAATTCTCACCTTTTGATTGCAAGTTCCACACGGTTTGCAACAACAACTCTGCAACTTTTCTTCATGTATTACTTTAGGCCTGCTAGCAGCTTCTTTCCTTGTCATTTCCGTACTATGAGAATCGTTGTTTCCGACAGTTTATGTGCGATTTTCTTTGAACTTGGAAGGATGACGGCTGCACTCTGCATTTATTTTATTTCGCGATCGGGAAGTAGCCCGTTTTTTCATTAAGAAGAGTGAATTACAGCACTTCATTTCTTGCTGCTATACCCTTTATAATATTGGAATTCATCCCACACTTGTAAGACTAGCTCACGTGGTTGCTTCTTTTTTTTAACAGTTGGAGTATGAGCTGCAGAGAGAGATCTCTGACATCTTGATTCAGAACTACGTTAGCAGTCTGCGCCACGAGTTTGAGACAAAGCTATGGGAGCATCAGAACTGCATCAGCACTATGAACAAGAATTGGGCAGAAAAGGCTTCTGAGATCACGGTGCTGCGCGATGAGCTTCACAGTGTTTTGAGTGTTATAGTAGCTTCCCAACCTGGTACTCATCATCCTCACCAGACCCACGGTATTCTAGAAGACCAGATCATTGCAAAGACGAAAGATGATAGTGAGCCTCTGGTAACAGAGAAATCTTCAGAGTCAAGTGAGGTTACGCTTGAGATCCCAGATTTTTCCCTCCTGAAGCACATGCCCACTGAAGAAATCACAAATTTTCTCAAGACGGAATGGCTAAAGCTGCGGAGACAGCATGAGTCCGAGCTTCATGAGAAGACAGAGGAGCTGTTCAGGGTGAAAAGGGAACGCGCAAAAGAGAAAGCTTCGTTGCCTCTTAAGAAAGAGAGAGAGCTTGAGTTCATAAAGTCGAAGTTGCTCCAGGTCATTTCCAAACTGGGTGAGATAACCTCGAGGAAAGAAAATTCTTGTTTTGACGGTAATGAGAATGAGGAGAAGCGCAGATTGAAGGATAGGATCGGTATGCTATTACATGACAATAGTCGTCTCCGAGGTCAGCTCGCTGATAAAAGACAAGAGCTTAAGCACCTCACTTTGCAAGTATCAGATTCAAAGAGCAAAATAAGCCAGTATCCACTGTCATCATCAGAGGCAAAACTGTTGAATAGTTGTGAGAAGCTTAGGGCTGAACTTGAAGATTTAAAGGTTGAGAGGCACTTGAACAACTTAGTGGATTCGTCTGTATTCAAGGAAGTTTTTGATAATTATGAGAAACAGATCTATGATATGGATCAAGAGGGATCCTTCCTCAAAGAGTTGCTTGATGAAAAAGAAGACCATTTAAGTATTATATATGAAGATAGACAAAAGCTCAAGTATGAAAATAGTCAACTTGTATCAATTGCAGAGTCAATTATGCAGCACCATGACCAATTCAACTTAGTTAATGATGAACTTATGATGTTTAAGGAGAAAGTGTGCGAACAAGAGCTGCTGATATTGGAGTCAAAGGGCGAATACAGCTCCATGAAAAGGTGTTTGTTTGAGGCTATGCAAGAAATCCAAGTATGCAAGCAAGAAATACTTGGGCTGACTGAAAACTTAACTTCTATGTCTATTGCTTTGAAGGAAGCTAAGGAGCAAAATGCTTCACTTGATGCCACAATCCGTGAAATGAAGAAAACACCAGCACAAAGTATTAGCAGTCATTGGGGACAAACTGGGGAATTTGATCTTGCCAGTATGGAGAAGCTGTCAAAAACATATGCTGACTTTGAAAGTAGATTAGTAGAAACTATGAAAAGACATGAAACCAGGTGTGTAAGTCAACTTATATCCTATCACCTTTCTCTGTACTTGCTTGTTTAATTAGAAACACACTTGCTCAGCTAGGCTCGTTGACTCGTTTGTAGCAACTTGGTCATATCTTTTCTGTATTTCAATATATTATTCAAACGCTCAAGTTCTTTTCTAAAAAATATGTGCAGGTTGACTAGTCTAGCTTGTCAGTTTAGTCCACTGGCGCACCAAGTTGCTGTCTTGAGGAAAAAAGAATTCTGGTATAAGCAAATACTTGAGATTAAATGCTCAAATCTTCGAAAAGCAGAAGCAGAGGTTACTCTTGTTTTAAAGATCCTTCTTCATTCTTTATTAAGCTGCTACCACTAGGCTACATCAACCAAAGTTCGTAGTATGTTAATTAAATTTTAAAGGAGCGGTAAATACTTGGGTTGTTAAAGAGACCTAAAGTGATGATTTAGTAGGGAATGTTTGCATTAATGACCTATCCATTTCTCTTAAAGAAAAATTGCCTGTGGCGTTGAACAATATTCTTTGTTATGTTAGTTTCTTTTCCATGTACTAAGAGCATCTGATTTATTTTCTTATTATAATTCAGGTTGATATACTTGGTGATGAGGTTGACACCCTTCTAAGTGTTCTGGGAAAAATTTACATTGCACTTGATCATTATTCTCCAGTTTTGAAGCATTACCCTGGGGTAAGATATAAATACTCCATAAAAGAATATGATTTGTGCTATTTAGATTTAAACAGGACCATAACCTTTTCTGCTATGTTTCCAGGTTACAGAGATTTTGCTGCTTGTGCAGAAGGTGCTAAAAGGAGAAAGCATCTAACACCGAACCACTATGGGAAAATGTTCAAAAATTTCATGTTCAATTGTGGATACAAACAGTTCGCAAGGTCCTAAGAAGAGTTAGATCAACGTGCTGTGGGAGAATATTTACACGTGCTTACAGGAAAGAAACTTACTTGCTTAGAGTGCTTTGTGCAGTCAAAGTAGCCATGACTCCAATTCAAAGGATATGTAGCCATTACTGTTGAATTTGTAGGATATAACCAGTTTTCAGCCCTGCTAGCTTCATTTGTATTAGTGTGCAGTTATAGTTGAGTTCAGACTAGAAATTCAAATGGTTGGTTTAAGGACAGTAGCTTTACATAGATGTGTTGGGGTTGTATAAATGTGCATGTAGTGGTTGTAGGTTTAGGTTGCATGGTGATGCTTTGGTGAATTATTTCAAGGAGCAGAGCTTCTTGTAATCATATGGAGTATTGTATGCTTGTAGTGGGTAGGGCAAAATGAACTTTGTAACAGTTGCAGTCCATTCGTTTCAGTCAGTTAACATATACATGAAGATTCATTGTTTGATGGAAGGAGCTATTATTGACATGAACATGTGTTGACTGATATACATTGCTAATGTCTATAGTATCATACATGTTCGTTCTCTGCTAAGATATACAATTTTTTTTTAAATCGAATGGGCAAATGTGACAACCTTAATCTTGGGCATCAAATATACAAATTTCTCTTACCACTAACCATAATTTACAAAAATGATTGATAATTTTGACTTGTCGGTTCAAATTTTTAGTTGTTTGTTCTTTTTCATCATAAATAAATGCATGAACAAAACAACTATAATATGGTGACATTATAGTAGTCACATTTTTTTAATTTTTTAATTCTTTTCCGTCCAAAACAACAAGATTGTCAATCCAGCCACCAAGATTGGTAAATGCCTTTAAATCTATACACCTATCTATAAAGAGGCAAAATTTTCAACAAACTTTTTGTCCACCTCTTTTTTTTTCACCTATCCGTGTCCTATATACTCACGGTTAGCGGCAAGGTAGGGCCTGCGTGCACCGTGCTTTTATCCGCATTAATTTTTTACAGCCATGGGAGCGGTGAAAAAGTGTATTGTGATGATTAATTTTTTACAGCCATATGTAAAGATAAAAAATAAGATGGGTCTATGTAAAGATAAAAAATAAGATGGGTCTCATATACCTATTAGGTGTTTTTTGTTTTTGACAAATTGTGAACTACTCGGGTGCTGAGGATTGAGGGAGTAATACAGAATACTCAAATTGATGACTACAGTTCAGTTATTTCTATATAGAAGTATAATCAACAGGTATACTAGCTATTTTTTCTAATTTTAAAGTAAAAATAGTTTCCATGATCCTATGTTTTTTAACCATGTATGAGTTAAAAGCAGTGTTACCAAAATATAATCTCAAGATCGACTAAGAAACATGACATAATATTTAATCTCTAAGCCTCTCATGTTCAATACATTAGAACAATTTGTCAAGGCATAATATAAAGTCTGATTACAAGATACTTGAAGATATAACATAGTCGATGAATTTCAAACTTTAAACCATGTAGTTATAGATTCTAAACTCCGTTGCGACGCATGAGCACTATTGCTAGTTTTAATAAAAAACAGAAAGAGAAAACATATACTCCATGATTTTTTTCTGTTTAAAATTAAGAAGCCAAGTGCCCATCTGCAACTCCACGGGCAACACGTCTCCTCCCCCTCCGTCGCCATCTCCATCTCCTCCTGGACGGACACCACGCGCGCGAGCAACGATTCAGCCCCCGCTTCGCTTGTGGGTACCGATTTCTTCATCTAATCCGCTCTCTTTTTTTTTTGACTCGCTTCGATTTCTTGGAATCTCCCAGTTAGTGCGGCCGCTCTCCGCGTAGCAAGTGACTGTCCGTGCTGGTGGTTCCCCCCTCTTTCTGTCGAGTTTGCCGCGTGCATTTTTTTTTTCTTGGTGATGGGTGTATGATGGTGCCAGATCGAATGGCCGTCGGAGGGGATCGCTGCCGCACTGTCAGCAGGCGGGCGGGTGCTGGGTGGGACTACTCTGTAGTTTAGCCTGATTGATTTCACTTGGATTCAATCGCTCCAGTTTAGTCGAAAGAGGAAGAGTATTACACAAAAAGGAAAAAATATGTTCTTTGGGCGCCATCGAAGGATCTGGTAATTGTACAGGTTTATCAGGAAATTTGTTTTTTTTTTCTTAGGGACGAAATTATGTTTCTGTTCGCGTCTGTGTTCTTGACTTGCGGGGATTGATGATCACTTGGGAGCTTATGATTTTAGGCGGCTTTCTTTGGTTTGTATTTGTACATGGAGCATTGTAGTGGTAAATGTCTACGGTTTACCTTTACCACTCTTTCTCATGCTATCGGTTTGGGTGAATGAGAATGTGTGCAGACATCATATTATTGGATATCGTGAAAAGCATATTCAGAATTACATGCTTTTTGCATGCTCTAGAGTTTAAGAATTCAAATGTCAGGAGACTGTGTTGTTATGTTGGCATCAGTCATGTGTGTACATGTGTGTACATACTCGACATGCTCATCTGTTATTTGTCATGGCGTCCTTTTTACTTGAACAATGCATGTGTATTATTCAGTTTGCACAAGGCTGGAAATACAGTTTTGCAGAGGCTTCAAAGCACCGATTGTGAACCAATAAACAGAAACGTACTTGCTTATTGATTTGAATAGCATTTCTAGTGTGACACGATATTTAGGCACTATATGATATATGTCTTCCATAGATAAAACATGTTGGGAGATTACTCTCAGCCTCTAATTATGTTTTCTATCAAGACATCTGCTAAGATTTTGACCCGTGTATTGAATATTGCTCCTTTCAGCAGCAAAAGACTGCATTTTACAATCCAAGCTTTTTTGGGAAGCCCCTGAAAAAAAACCAAGTTGGACTTGCAAAGGTGGATAGCTGGTCCAGTAGGGCTGGCTTTAGAAGATCAACCACGGCTCCAAGGATAGGATCCCGTACTACACAATGGAGGGGAAGACAATGTGCCCAGTGCTTTCCTAAGTTTCTACTTGCATCCCCATCTTTTCACGGTGGTCGTGGTGCCCTCCCATCTGCAGGGGGGCATCCATCTGATTTGACCTACCTTGCTGGTGGTGGTGGTGCTGAAGCCTGAATTAGGATTGTTAGTATTGTAGATATTCACATAGTATCACATCAACTAAGCATTATAACTATGGTGTCGGCCACCAATGTGGAAGGTGAATATTCGTTTCTGAGCAAGAATTCTCATCTGGATCAATCTGAAGGTAAGAAATAGCTTCTTTCAAATGTTTTTTTTATCTCATTTATTACTAATTCTCTGTTTTTGGCCTGTTCTTCTCTGTAGTAAAATTTTGTATTACGTGAGTTGGATCAATTAGTCATGTTACAGTTTCAGTTCATAATGTGTGTTGATTCTTGAATATGTTGGTTTGTATAAGACATTAAAACACCTACACAATTTTGTAGAACCAAATTAGCTATTCTTGCTGGTATTTGCATTTAGAATAAGAAGTATATATTCAGTTTTTTTCTTCTAATGCTACTCCTAAACTCCTCTTTGCATCTTCAGGTGTGAAGATACATCTATACCAATTCGGTGCAGGACACAGAAATGAGAAACTTAAAAGCTTTGCATGCTCTGTACAGGATGGCCCAAGTTTGCTTGATATGTTGCTTCTTTCCCAGGTTTTGTAATTTCAAGAGTTGCACAATTTTGTGAATTCTCAAAAGCAATGTTTTAATCCATGATTTCTTTGCACCAGTGGAATAATTTTGCTTGGAAGGGCCATTTGGACTATGGTGTTACTTCTTGCCAACTTAAGGTTATTAAAGTTTTTTTTTTCCATTTCTTCCATTCTTGAGAGTTTAGTGAAACTCTTTAAATGGTGTCCATTTGTTCACATCAGTTTGCAGTATGCAACATCGAGTTACTTTCTAACATGTAGTAATAGTTAACACTTTCTGCATGTACAACATCTTCCTCATCCCAGCACCCACCCCAGACGCAGAATAGCAGTGTTCTGGCCAGTGGTCACATCCACATAGTTGCATGGAAGCAGCCTAGTATTTCTGCAACTCTGTCAGACATTCACTGCCCCATATGTTGGAATTATCTTTCTCTTGCTTATGCTTGTAATGTCATTGCGCTTTACAATTGCTCAAATTGTCAGTACTAAACATTACCTATGGTGGTGGCTGTTAAGAGAGACTATCCACAATCGTTCACATATTTCTACAAGCAATAAGGCACGTATATTGGCACCTAAGGCAAAAATCTTGACACTTGACTAGATGGCCTATTTGAGAATCCTATATCAACCAAATCTAGAATTGGCTATGGTTGTAAGCGAGCAGTTGAGTTTATGGGTGGATAGGATGGGGAAAGGGTGTGTTGGCTGTCAGGGGTATGTGATATATTATCATTGATAATTATGGAATTTAAGTTGGACTAATATATTTCCCTTTCAAAAATAAGACTGCTCCATCAACCCTATTTACAATACGGTGGGCCTAAGTTTGTTTGGAATAATCAAATATCCAAAATTGAACTGCTGTACAGGTCATTAGAGGTGGAAGGAATTTTGTGGGTCAGCTGAACAATAAATGGAATCCATTTTCACTGAAGGAATATGGCAAGTTCTTGGAGTCCTTTGCATGCTTGAAGTCAAATAGTATGAAGAGTTATGATGGATTGCTCCTGGGCATTGCACAAGGAGAAAATGATAGACCTGAGGTTGCTCCTTCAGCATCACCACCGAAGGATGGGCTACTTGTGATTGCAAATGTGTGTTCCAGTGTTGCTACAAATATCTGCCTACCCTCCCTTGCTCCATGGTAGTTGGTATCTGCATTTTGTTTGCTTTCCTTCTAATGGACATTTTTTTTTCTGACTGAAGCCATATCCTGTTGAATATGGTCATAGCTTCTTGGTCCCAAGTGCAATCAATCAACTATCTTGCTACTGCGACAAAAGGATGATTGGTCTGGCTACAAAGATTTCCTATGAAGTAAATAATGATGCATTCAGGGTTTTCTTTGACAGTGGAACATCCGTAGTGTCAGGTCGCATGATTTTTCAGGTAATGTCTACATATTTCCAGTGCCTATCCTCCAACTTATTTCATCTAAATGTTTTGAGGTATTTGTCTTCCTATTTGGCAGTATAACTCACCAGTCATCATTAAACCATCGTTGTGCAGTTTATATCACAACGAGTTCTCTGTAGTAAGATTTGTTGATGGTAAAATCACCTGTTTTGTTTCTTGCAGTAGATGGTTGAGGAGAATCCAATGTCATGTTTTGTCTAATCTTGCAGGAATGTTACTTTGCAATCCCATTACCAGTGGAATCTGCCTCCACATTCACGGTATATGATGGAAATGGAAAGGACAGATCAGAGATTATTGTGTCTGAAACAGTTGACTACCCCCTAAAAGCTCTTATGTTCACCAGCACCAACCTAAAAGCACTTGCCAGTGTTGTCAGTGAAATATCTGTTTCTCTCCATGAAAATGCTACTGAATACAGCCTGCTGATTTCCAACAATGGCACAAAGGTTTTCTTGTTTCCACAGTTAAAATCTATTCAATATTTTATTCCATTTTTGTACAATTTTATTTCAGCAACCATTCAATGGACACATGATGATTATCTAATACTTGGTTTATAAGGTGAAAAATTTGGTTACTGGCTGCTGTCTGTCTGCTTGGGAGTGTGGGGGCTACTTTGTTTACCACACCAAGTTTGGTTTTGATAATGCTTCTGAGACTGAAATCTCCAACAGAATGGGTTCTGTTTCACTCGAGGATAGCACCTTTGAAAATCTGAAACATCTTTGTTTCACTATTGCAGATGATCTTGTTATGTAAGCTCATTGAAGAATGTTACTGCATGATAAATGGTGTCTGTGGACCGCTTCATATGTTTTTATAAGTTTAGCTGGTTGTCCATATATAGTGTAGGAACTTTGTCTTAACATTCAGATTGATCAATAAAGTTTTCTGTTTTTAACATGGATTAATTGTGAAATTGTGTGTAGCACTTTGCTGACTGCGGGGACTTAGCAATCCGGATTTACTCGCAATGTTTTTTCCAACAGGTTTTGCTTTATTACAGACATTGTTGCAAATATGCATGCTCAGATCTGGTAAACCCAGTGCAAATAGTAGCATTCTGAATTAGAAGACGCTGAAGCATTGCCTGAACAACAGCAGAATAACAGCAGTACATATCTTTGTGGATGAGTCTTTCTTGTCAACAATGCGTTAATTTGCCATCAGCAACTTGTGTAAGCCTGGTCCAAACACCAGTAGGAATATATGACGAATTAGGCCTCCCAACCACTAAAAAAAGTGAAGTTTAAACATCGATTCTACTTGCTGCAATATATGATTTTAACCACCATTGTCATGGTGCAACAGTAGTGCACGGTACAATATATCTCAAGATGGAAATTGAACTGAAATCCACAAGTATTTGGCAAAAGGATTTATTGATTCATTCCAAGATCTGGGTAGCAACAACAGATCACAACCTTTTTCTTATTCATCAGCATTTCATCATTACAGCTGAAAATGACTGTGTTCAGTCACATTCTTTGGCGCAGAAGCAGAAGGACCTGAAGATGAGGAAGCCACACTCCCCTCTGGTAGCGCCCTCGTCGATGCAGTGCTTGTTGCATGTTTTGCTGCTACACAGGAGCAACATCCGGTATGTATCACTTAGCCACTCATCGCACGCCTCCTTATCCCCACAGCCTGCAAAAGAAAGCAAAAATATTACTAAAAAAAGGTCATACCATTTTACTATCAAGAGTTACAACTTATTAATTTCATTTGTCACCAATCAGATAGCTTGGAAGCAATTAATTTTGTTCTTCTCTTGGAGACAATTAATCTTGTTCTATTACAATGGAGTGTAAAGCCTTTGATTTGCCATAAAAATTTAGTCTAAGGATGGACTTACTTGGAACCAAGAGGAATGTCATGATCAGAAGGCTGAGGCACAATGCTGATGTCACTGTCAGAGCTGCCATATCTAGAAGAAATCTTCTAGGTTTCTGCCTAATCTATGAAATTTCTTCTTATAGCCTGAAGACCATGCTTTCCATTTGTCTCCAACGTAAATAGAGAACAAAGAAAAGGGAGTGTTGATGATATGCAGCTATCCTCAACATGGAATGCATTCCGAAATCCAACAAACTTCAGTTAGCACCATTTTGTAGGAAGCCTCATGATGCTTGCTCCACACATGGAGCTTCAGACAAACCTGATGTGTCAGCATGGGATAAAGATGCTGCCATGTACAAGATCATCCATTCAGTATCACTTGGCAGTTGACACACATGAAAAAGTGTGAAAAAAGTAGACACAGGACAAAGGAAACAGAAGGCTTACGTCAGGGAGAGGGGCAAGGCTCTTGTCATTCACTTGTTGAGAGCACAGATTTGCATGCTGCATGCTGATAATTCAATGATTGGTGATAACTGGACGTACATATCATGAATTTCTGTTGCATTATTGTCAAGATCACAATGTAATTTAGTTGGTAAAATCTCCGGCTCGAAGTATCACTCCTGTATGGGTATGGCAATGAGTATTGCTTATGCATCTGGACACAAATCTGGCCTCCTTTCAGTTGATTTAAATCAGCATTTCAGTTGACAAGTTGTTGAATTCATCTAGCACAAGAAGGCTCCATATCTGTGGAAGAAACCAAATTGGCAGAAATGTATTTTTTTTTCCTGATCTTTGGCATTACACCCCAAGCAGCATAAAAAACTGATTTCAATCTCTCCAGTAGGCATCTAATCCACACCAAAGGAACACCTTAACTTGTTTTCCTGATCTTTGGCATTACACCCCAAGCAGCGTAAAAAACTGATTTCAATCTCTCCAGTAGGCATCTAATCCACACCAAAGGAACACCTTAACTTGTCACAGGAGCCATCTCTTTGTCCATGGCTCTACCGATCACCACCAAAACAAAGGATCCTGTGCCATCCGAAGTCCAACAACGGATGACCACCATCATCCTGGAAAACATTTCCACTCTTTCAGCAATATTTAAGAATATACCATCATAATAAATTAGAATCATGTTCCTTTTTACATGTATAAAAGTTTCGCAAGTGTTATTCATCAATCGTTTTACAGTTTTTGTTTGATACTTGAGAGAAATATTATGATTTCGAGTTATATCTGCTATTTGGAAATTCAGTGATCAAACTAAATATGTCTTTTGGCTGCCCACCTATGAGACTTCAATAGTCATTGAGATTTGGGCAAAGCAAATAACACTGTCATATTATCTTTGCTTTATTCGATGAGGCTGGCACTGTTTTTTGCTGTTCCATTAAAAAGAAAAGAATTGACATATTGTAATTTTGGAAGTTGCTCCAATGAAGATTCTTGCAAGAAAAAAAGTAGCACGAAAATGTCAGTGTAATATCCTATTTCTACCTAATCGAAACATATATACATAGTGCATTACACTCCGAGTTAAGCAATTTGACAAGTACATCTAAGAAGAATAGAGATGACCACGTTGGAGCAACAGATCAGTCCTATGTTCAGAAAAGAAATAAGAATAGTAGAGTTCAGAACTAATAAATATTAGAGCTAAGAACCAATAAGTTTCAGTTAAAAGCAAAGTGATGCATTTGTTTCTGCTGTACCTCAGGTCCTGGGTCAACATAGAAATAATTGAAGCAGGTTTTACAAGCTGAGAGCGTTACTGAACTGCTAGATCACTTGAGATTCCAAGCAATCCTCTGCCAACAAATTTTATGCATTATTGGATCTCACGTGAATGAGTTTATAGTATATACAATTATGTTCAACATAAACAGAACATACTTTTTAAATGTGGTTGTTACCTTGTCTAGAGGACTAGAACTATAGCCAATGATTTTTTTCTCTAATCCAAGAGACATGGGAAGACTGAAACCATTTATTGATGAACTGGCTTTTGTAAGAGCACAGACCATTGATTAGAAAAAAAAAAAAACCATACAGCAGCATCCATATTTCAGTAAATCTTCTGAGATCTAGAACAGCAAGGCAGGAGTACATGAAACATATTCACCTGATCGAAAACATATTTAGGTTATTGTTACACACGAAACAAAAGGCATTAATAAGTACATAAACAACTAGATCAAGCATTAAATAAGAAAATAAGCAACATTCTGAACATGTAAATCGCTGTATGAGACTACAGAGGTGATTTCACAGGCACTTACCAATTGATGTAGAGGGTGGAGGGCACGTTCAGAGGTATTCATTCTTTAGAATTCAGAATTGTAAATATATAAAGATAGAATCCAGAGGGTGGAAGGCATGTGCAGAGATTCATATACATTTATTATAATTCAAAACTGTGGATAGATAGAGAGAGAATCCAGAGGGCAGAATAATACACAATATGAAGAAATGCCCTGCACAACAGATGGAAACAAGCGGGTTACCCAGAAGAAAGCATCAATTGTGGCAAAACAAATGAAACAAAATGACTCAGGGTTTTGGGGTTATGGAGAAGCTAAAGCAAGGGAAATTGGTGGGTGTGAAGTTCCACCTCTTTCTTACCTTGGGTTTGTCAGGCGTAGACTATTGGAATGATATTTATCAACTTGCGGCACTGCCTCCTTAGCTCCTCGCTTTCGCTGCTATAGACAACTAATTCTCGTAGCACACTTGGAAGATCATCAACATCAGGCAGCGACCAGATGGCTGGGCAATATGCAATCTCTAATTTTGGCAGTGAATCTGGAAGGCAATCCTTGGGCAGTGACTGGAATTTTGGACAGCTGGTGATCTCCAACTCTTCCAGTGAACCTGGGAGGCCATCCTTGGGCAGCATCTGGATTGTTTCGCACCACCCGATATGTAATAACTTGAGGTTATGAAGTCTACGTAGGCGTTCATGGAGGGACTTCAGGATGTAGCAGAAATTAAATCTGACCTCCTCGAGGGAGTTGACAAACAGAAGGGCCTCTTGCTCCTCCGTGAAGCAATCCACCTTATGATCCAGCTTAATTTCAAATGCGGTGAGTGAGGAAAGGAGCAGGTTATGATGAATGCACGTAGTAGTGAAACCAGCTACATCATCTATTACGAGCTCCTGCAGTTTGGAGGAACAAGATGGAATCTCTTGTTCATGCACCTGTGAGTGCTCGGAATCAACAAAGAAGTTGGGCATTTCGAGGACACATAATTTGGTGAGATGGCCATGGGCGAGGAGAGACAACAATCCTTTGCCTCTTAAATTCCCACGGGGCCCTCTTATGGATAAGCTTGCGAGAGAGGTGAGGTTTGATAGAGGCACAAGCGTATCCATGCCGACCGCTCCCCAAATACTAAGGTCTTCCAGGGAGTTGGGGAACGGGAAAGAAGAAGGGAAGGATGAAGACGAGTAGGAGGACAGGAGCTCGGGGCAATTGTTGATTACCAGCTGTTGGAGGGAGGTTAGACCTTGGAGCCCTCCCCCTCGCCCAGTTTGTCCATCTTCGTTGTTGTCGCCAAGTGGATCGAAGTGGAGCCTCATGTATGGGCAGTTCCAGATCCACAGCTCTTGCAGTTTGGGAGGCAAAAGCAACCAGCTTATTTCCTCCTTTGCTTCTGGGTCCACTTTGTTAGCTAAAGATGATGGCCTTGTTTAGTTTTCTAAATTCATCCTCAAATTTTACTATGCAGAATTCCTTTTCTCGTCACATCAAAATATCGACACCTGCATGGAGCATTAAATGTAGATAAAATCAAAAACTAATTACACAGTTTTGTTATACTTTACGAGACGAACATTTTAAGCCTAATTAATCAAAATTTAGATAATTTTTATCAAATACAAACGAAATGCTACAGTGCGCATTTAATACACAACAGTGCATTCGGCGTGTGCCGAATCGGCGATCTAAACAAGGGGGATGATGGCCCTGGTGGTGTTTGTGTTGCCGGCGGCTGCCCCCTCACATTCACACCCAGGCGTATTATCTGATTCTCACAGTCAAACAACTTCAGTTTTGGGAGCATCGGGAAGTAGGTGAGTAGCTGTGTTAATTCCAGCCCACTAGCATTCCACTTGCCGATGAACAACTCTTCAACTGGAAACTGGTATATGACATGGTTGTCTGCTTCAACAACTGAAAAGGTATTACTTGGACAAGACATCGTTAGTTTCTTTAGGGATGATAGAATTTGTAAGTAACACAATGGCAGGAATTCACAGCCGATGCGCAACCACAACTCCTTTATTCCAGCTAGATTATGAAAATCTAGCACATTCCGGAACGTGCCATAATTTGTATCCCTGTTTGGGGTAACTGCCAATTGATATCCACAATAGTTTGTTTCTTCGAAAACTAATTTATCAAAACATGAACTTCCAGTTCCTTCTATATGAATAAAGCAAGGAGCTTCACTCCAAGGAACGGGAGGAAATGACAATAGTTGTGGACAGTTTCTAATCTCAAGCTTCCTGAGTCTAGGGAAAAAACTTACATTTACCTCTTTGGCTTGTTGAAAGCAAGGAAAATGTTGAAATGACAACTCCACAAATTGAGGGCAATCCTTAATGATAAGCTCTTCCATGAAAGGAAACAACTGACAAGGAGCATGCATACACCATTTTTTCACCATCGTAAGTTCACAAAGTTCTAGCTTTCTCAAATTTCCAAACTTTTCTTTAGGGATGTTTCCTGGTAGTTCCTCACAAGGCATATTTACAACTAATAACTGTCCTATAGGCGGAAATGTTTCCCAAGCTATGCCATCTAGAGAAAGAGATTCTAAACTATTGATGGATAAGTTTGTACCAAGCCATGAAGGGCAAGTGGCTCCTCGGTACCCTTTGACGGATAACTTTAGAAGATTTCTACTTGGCATAAGCCTTTCAAGAACATGTTCTTCTAGTGTGGAGTGATTTGTAGATTGGTCAGTATTATCCCAATGTAACATCAACTCATGTAGTTGGCTTTTTTCTGATAGTTTTGCTTCACATGCTTCTTCCTTCACTTCAACCTTTTTCAAGATTATAAATGCTTAAGTATCCACAAAGTTCTTTCAAATGTCTTATCTGCTTTAATTCAAAACCTTGATCCTCTTGTTTGACCACAAATCTTCTCAACTCTTGTAATGATTTTAATTTCCCAACATGAACAATGCTAGAGTGTATTGTATCATTTCGCATAAGAAGATGACGCAATTTTACAAGGTTGTTGATATCTCTTGGTAGCAGACCATCAATAATTTCACAATGCTTTGCATCTATGACCTTCATGTGATAAAATATGGGAATTGTGTTTGGAAATATTGCTTTATATAGAGAACTTTCAATTTGAAGATAGTGAAGATGGATAAGACAATTAAAATTGTGCAACAAATCTTTCACATCATATGATGCTCCTGATAGAAAGACAAGACGAAGGGCCTTTGCTTCCCTAAATAAATCACCAGAAGCCTTCACAAAGCAATCTTGGAATTTCCCAAATATCATCACAGTACGTAGTTTTTTAACGTTTACTTTTGTACCTAATGTATTGAAATCATCAACACAATTTTTGAGAGTCAATCTACCCTTGGCACTGGCATCATCTATGTTGATAGACAAATGGCGGATTGATGGTTGCACTCATAAGGAGCTCACTTGAGATTGAGAATTGTCTATGCTAAGACAATCAAGTGATGAAACTTTCTGTGCTAATTCATGTAAGAGATCATGAATAATATAACAAGCTCTTTCATCTTTTTCCCCTTTATCTTCCAAAAGAAATCCATAATTAACCAACTCAGTCAAACAAATTACCCCAATATCTTCAATTCTTTTATTTTCAGCATGTGATGAATACAAAACTTCTTGTCCTATCCAAAAGTTAATTAGCTCTTGTCTTTTGAATTTGTAATCTTGTGGAAACAAAGCAAAATAGGAGAAACACTACTGAAGTTGAGAAGGTAGGTAATCAAAACTCAACTTTAGTGCAGGCATAATGTCATTCTGACCATTGCTATGCTCCCATTCCTTACTTCTTAAGACTCTATTCCAATGAACCAAGTCAAGTTGGGTTTTCAACAATCTACCAACATTTTTTGCTGCAAGAGGAGAGCCCTTTAGTCTACCAGCTATCATAATCCCAATTTCAAGCAAGAACATGTGGTCTTTTCTAGATTGATCATCATCACCAAAGATATTTTGTAGGAATAATTCCTGAAATGGTTCACTATCTAGACCTCGCAAATATATTGAATGATCATTTTTCCGAACCATTATGTGTGCCTGTGCTAGAAGCCGAGTTGTGACTATAATTATATTACCATGTACTTGTGATTTTTGGAATGGCACCAGTAGTCGTTTCCATTCATCCTCATCACTGCAATCCCATATATCATCTAATACAAGCAAAAGCCTCTTATTTTTCAATCTTTGCCCAATCAACTCACTAGCAGTAACATTAGTACTTTCATGGTCAACTTTAGGGATATGTCTTTCAATCTCATTTGTTAGCTTACTCACACTAAAGTTGAGTGAGACACATGTCCAAACTCTGACCTGAAAATATTCTTGCACTTCTCCACTGTGATATATATGTTATGCAAGAGTTGTCTTTCCTATGCCACCTGGACCAACAATACGAATGATCGTGAGGACCTCACGAGAATGTTTACCTTTTGTAATATCATCTATGATGCTATTCATGATAAGCTCCCTCCCATACAGTTTTGGCTCTGTACTTTCCGAAATGGTGATGGGACGACTTTGTGCAATGTTTGGGGCAGTGCTCCAGTCAGAACCTAACAATTTAATAGCAATTGAAACCTTTTTTTTAGCATGAACTGCATCCGCTCTACAATATCTTCTATTCTTCGGGAGGCATTGTCCCTATCAAATCTCAACTTTGGTGGTTCATCATGAACAGTCACATTAAGGTCCATGTTATGGGCACAATCTTTGGCATGCTGGCCGTCGTCCAGCACGTCGCCCTGTATGCAATAGTATTCCATCTCATCCAACACGTCCTCGGCATCATACACGAGCTCTCGAAGCACCATCAGAATGTTCTCGAGTGCCAAGTTATGTATTACCTTGCCGAGGGAAAACTCAAGAATCACCTTCACGGACTTTAGCTCTCGCTCGAGGGCCTCCACGCTCGGGCCAAGGTTGATGGTGGCTGCCCAGTCCTTGAGCACGTTGTCCTCCAAGGAAGCCAATGCCTTGTGTGCCACCCAATACGACGCATTCCGTGCCCCTTGATAACAAAGTGTAGTCAGGGATCCGTCATTGCGTTATGCATGTGCCAAAACTGGTTTGTCTTGTGGTTGGGGCAGTGCAACAACTGGAGTTTCTTCGTTGCATATGTCTTCACTAATCCTTGCTGGTGGTGCGTTGTTCATCATTACGCTTCTATATAGAGCCAACAACTCTTCCTCGTGCCACACATCTTGTGGCAGCACTAGTTGTTGGCTTCCCATCTATAATAAATATATGCAAGAAGTAGAAGTAGTTAGACTAAAGAGGCTAAATGGCAGCACTCATATCGTCTAGCTTTTCTCCTAATACCAAATGGCAGGAAAAAATAATTAAAACTTTAAGCATCAATGTTACATTAGACACTAATTAAAATGGCAGAAGTGTTTCATTCATCACAAGTATATGGTTTTGAAGAAAAACAATTAAAGCACATGTAATGGCTATACGTTCAAGCCGCAAAATAGCATTTTGTTTTTTTTATGAAAGCAAAATAGCATGTTGTGGTTAGGATTCAAACTTTCCATATTCTTAATTAGGCTATGAAGTTCAGAAAGGGGCACACAGTGAACTATATATGATATCATACCTGGTGCTCTAACGACGAATCTTCGCTGTTTTGAAGGCAGCTACTATTGTCTGCTGCATCGAGAATTTTAATTATATCCAATGCATTTGGCCGTTCCTTCCTGTTAAGGCGCATGCATTTCAAGGCTATCTTGATGCATTGTTTCACTTGCTTGGGTATGTAGTTCCAATGATGTATACTTCGATGCTATTTGAAATCTGTTCGTCCAATTACTGAACACCTGCGAAGCCGTTAGTTCACCTTACTTTCTCTACAAACTGCTGCATATCTGTTTCAGTGCTTTGGGGATATTCCCTACGACCTACGAGTATCTCGATGATTATGACACCCAAACTGAATATATCTGCCTTCTTTGAGATTTTGCCCAGCGAAATGTATTCTGGTGCCATGTATCCCCTGCAGTAGACATCAAGAGTTACCGCAATCATAATCGAAGATGATATATACTAAAAAAGCATATAATATTGTTGCAGGGTTTGCTTACCTGGTTCCGACGAGTTTTGAAGTGACAGACCTTTGTTCAGCCATAAACCTTGACAAACTAAAATCCGTAATTTTTGGCATCATGGTTGCATCCATTAATATATTTTGTGGTTTGAGGTCCAGATGAACAATGTCATGCTCATGAAGGAAATTTAACGCACTGCATATTCCCTTAATTATCTTGTATCTCGTGTTCCACTCAAGACCTGAAGATTCGTCTGTACAAATACTTTTTCTAGACATATTAATCTTTTGTTATACCATGCTTAATAAGAGCAACCAGACACATTTGTGTGGTTGAGTACAGCAATAGTAATATCTAGTTTCTATCTCGTCCGAAAAAAAGTTATTCTATTTAGATAGTCAATTTAAGTTTGAGAAAAATTATAAAGAAGACTATCAATATTTATAACACCGCCAAGATACTATCAAGATATTTATAACACTGCAAAGTATATATACTCATTCAATTCTAAGATGTTTTAACTCAAACTAGAATAACCTTTATTTTTCTGGGTGCTGGTAACATATTTAAGTGTTCTACTGATTGTGGATATAAGGTGTGCTCTACTTTAAACTTGAGAAAATGAGAAAAAGGGGGAACAGATAAATAATGTATGTCCTGTGTTTCTGAAACGTACCTGAAAGATGCTTATCAAGGCCTTCATTACACATATACTCGAAGCAGAGAATTCTTGTCTGTTTATCAGCAATAACAACATTTCGATTTGGTAGCTTGATCATCTCTCCCTTTGATTCTGAACAATAACCGAGGAGTTGTATTACATTTGGATGTTGGATTCCCATAAGAAAAGTTGCCTCTTTCTGGAATTGTTCATCATGCACTACATGACTATCATGAATCCTCTTCACAGCAATAGATGAATCACCATGGTGTAGCAGTCGTCCCTTCATAGAGTAATTGTGATGTTCAATCCATTCATTAATTACGGCTGCCAACATTTTCATTTGTGAGTTGGAGTGAAAAGAATTCATCATATTTACCTTGTAAACCACTCCATACCCACCCTTCCCGAGTTCCTGCCTATTGCAAAAATCACCTGTTATCAATCTCAAATAGTATAGGGGAAGAGAAATTGGTTCTTTTGCGGTTGGATCAAGAAGCTTGTTCTCCAAATCCAATATCTCACTGATGTCCATTCCTATTTACACGGAACCTGTTTTAGAGGAAAATCATGTTAAATACTTGCGCTAAAAGGGGATTGGTAGGGTATTGTGATTAATGATATGAGTGGCCTTTCATAAAAACGATATGACTGCCCCCAGGCTCCCAACATGTATATTACTTCCTCTGATCTACTACAACATAACAAAGTACCAACTGTATTCACGAGTGGAGTCAGCATTGGGACAAGGTGCTGCGGACCTGTTCAGTCGTTCCGGAACTGGCCGTTCCGCGTTTGGAGCTATTTCATCCATATTACAGATTAGTGAAGGAAAGGGTTCGACTAGGATTTGATCTCAGCTAACCGAACGAGACCTAAAGCTGTCAACCCTCAGTGTGACATGTTTTGGGTAACTACCAGCAGCAACAATAAGAGTGCATACATGGATTTACTTGTCTTGACCAGTGGTGCTAATTGCTAAAGCACCCGGCACCGCTCCTACATCTGCCCCTGCTGACTCTACATCTTCACCTGCTGACTCTGACGTAGTGTGATGGCGAGACTAGCAAATCTCAAATCTGTATGGGCTGGGAACCTTATGTACATGAAAAACTCAACATATCTATAGAATTCTTTGTTTTTGGTGAATCTCACTGTTCATGATACCGATTCCTCCTCACAGTCTCCTATTCACCTACAGTATACCACTCCTGTCCCTTCATGTACACCGCTATCTGGAAACCTCCGGACTCAATTCTCCAGCCTGCCTTCCGTCCGCCTCCCCCTTTCGTACATATCCTAGCCTGTATAGTGCATATCATCTACGTACATAATATTAGCTTCTATTTAGTTCCTAAGTTAAACTATATTTACATAAGCACAACGTGATTGTCATCACTATGATTAAAATTTTATTTACATAATTACTACATAATTGTACTCCCGTAATGCATCTGTGCACTATATACTAGGTTAATTTTTTTTTTGTATCTCCACCTCTGCTAGAGGCTAATGGCAGGACATGCGTCCGAATCTCTCTCTCACACAGTTGTAAAACATTGGTTAAACTGCTATTTGTGATTCAAATGACATTTTCGCTCAATGCAACTCTATTAATATCAGTACCATTGTTATCGACATTCACCATTATTACATCGGTATTGAGTTCGGTGAATTCTAACAATGTTCTCCACTGTTTTCACCCCTTTATGGTCTGATGCTCTACCTCATCAAGACATAGTAGGTTGCCCACGGTGACATACAGCCCAGTGAACAACTTTGACAAGCATTGCAATATCCTTGCACCATGGCAACATGAATCTACATTGTAACAAAATTTACTAATCTTTGCCTTCCATGTATAGTAATATAAGATGCTGTACTTATGGCCTCCTAGCCGGTGCGAAGCATGGGGGTACCAGCTAGTATCTATGTGAGCTGTAGTGACCCACCAAGACTAACTACTACGGTCAATCTTTAGATCTTTCCAGTATCTCTGCTGTTCATTACTATATATTTACACAGAGCCTGCTTAGGTGCGTTTCAAGCACAAGGAGCCTGCTTAGGTGGAAAATTGTATACTTGTATTAAATAGAGGTGGTTATGGTACTTTAAATACTCATGAATACATGAGTTTCTCAAACTGGTAAATTACTTCCTCCAGCTATAGAAGAAAAAGAAACAATTGTATTGTTTTGTTTTGAGGAAACAGGAGGGGTTTAAAACCTATACTAGAAACATATTGAAAAAAATTTGCAGGCTTACAGAGTAAAGTCAAACTCACAAATCGATAGGGGTTAGGATGTCCTCCCTCCGTTGTCGATCTGTCTTTTAAAGAGCTTTTGCTATGCACCTTGATCTCTATTATCCATAGATACCTAGTAAAATCTATGCATCTAGAAAAAAAAACAGAAGGACAACTTATAATTTAGAACCGAGAGAGTACATAGAGATACATATTCTCCAAACTCACCTTGCAAGTAGTAGGCCACTATACGTGCAGGGACATCAGCAGACCCACACTAAATCAGCAAGTAAAACTCATATATTCTCCAAATCCAACTCTTGCAAATTGTTGCGCTAGTTGAAAACTCGAATATTACCACCAGAAGATGTATATTTGAGTTCTACGCGTCTGCTGTGTGCAGGGAGAGGAAACCACCATCAGCAAAACTGATACTGCTAGCTGTCGCCAGAAGAAACCATCTACAGGCAAGCTTACTCACCAAGAACCAAGAAGAGGAACGAGAGCAGGATTTGATCACCGAAGTTGTTATGAGAACAGAATCTGCGCTAGCTCGTGCGGTTAATTATCCTGAAGATCCGGAACCTCAAGACGATCGAGAGGGTACCAGGTAAGACGATCGACCGACAACGACCAACTTAACATTTCTTTCCCTCGGTTCCATTTTAGTTCGCGCAAAGTGATCTGATGGGGGATATAAGCACGATGAGGCTGATGGTGCCGCTCCTGTGCGCCCGGCGGCGTGCCGGCCGCCCTCGCCGCTCAACTCGCTAATCTTCCCCGTCGGCACCGGAGCACCGCCGCTCCCCTTCCTTTGGTATTATCACCGCCCGTTGTCTCCTTCTCTGCTCTGCCCTCCCTCTCTGTTTTCTCCTCCCCCCTAGGTCTCTCCCATCATGGTGCTCCTCAATCTT
This sequence comes from Bothriochloa decipiens, assembly GCA_023333625.1. Lineage (NCBI taxonomy): Eukaryota > Viridiplantae > Streptophyta > Magnoliopsida > Poales > Poaceae > Bothriochloa > Bothriochloa decipiens. The sequence goes on from CM041647.1 coordinate 5,411,174, forward strand.
TCGCTTGCCCCGGGAATGCGGGTTCAAGATGAAATCCGTGCCTCCCTTGGCAAGCCGGTGTCCTCTTCCATTTTGGATTCCTTTGTTCTCGTTGCGTCTTTTGGCCATTGCAAATTCCAGCTCTCGACTGAAAATGTCGGCCAACTCATTCGTGCCACCATTGGAGGCTCTATCATTTGTTTCAAGGTCACAGCTATTCGTGATCGAGTTTTCAGTTTCTGTGTTTCCTCAAAGGAGGTCGGGTTCTTCATATGTCGTCTGTTTTCCTTTCAGTGCGATGATTATAAAATTTTCTTTCATCTCTGGGGAAGGGGAGGTCCTAATTGGCGCAAGGAACTTGATGTGTTCATTGCCGAGGAGGAAAATCCTGGCAGACCGCTAGAGCCAAACCAACCAAAGTTAGATCACATGCTGAAACTGTCAGATCTTATCACCCTAGCCTCTCTCGCTCAAGCATCAATGTCACCTCCACTGCTAGCAAAGTTCTTTCGGGTGCTAACTCAATTCCTCTTGGAGCTAGCGTTCTCTCTAAAGCCAATGTTGTTCCTCTTGGCAATCCTAGAAATGTTGTTCGTTCTCCTCACCCTGTTTGCCCAAGGTGCCTGACTCATGGACATGTTCGAAGCAGCTGCTGCTGGCCAATGAGATGCAGGGCATGCTTCAAACCTGGGCATGTGGTTGCATCGTGCCCCGGGTCAGGTGTGAACCTTGAGTTTTTCAAAAAAAATGTGTTGAACGACAGGCAGCAGTCAGAATTAAAGGAAAATCGGCGGCCGTTAATCCCTCCAATTGGTTTAGCATGCCAACCAAGGACGGCTCACCGTCGGTGTTCAAATCGGTTGGAGAAATGATCTTGGCTACTGCTCCTCCTTGGGCCAAGCCAACTTTAAAACATGTGTTTATTGCCTCTGTTGTTTTCCTGGAAAGGCCGTCTCAATTGGGCTTCAATGGGCCGACGCCGTCGGCCGACCCTTTAGATCCCCGAGGCTAGTCATTAAACTCCCTCAATGATATCAACTAGCCAACGAGTACGACCACCCCCTCAGTTCCCCAAAGAAACCCCCGAGAAAACCCCACCGTCGAGCTACAGTGCACTCTGCCCCAAACCAGTGACGGTGGTCATTCCACCGGAGACGGTGATCCTCCGTACCAGTGTGCCGACCCGCAACCTTTTGTGCCACGCAACATGGTGTGGCAAGAGGTGGTCAATCGACCGACGATGGTGAGGGCGGTGGCTTCGAGAAGGCCGGGTCCAAGAACCGTGGAAGCACCTGGGCCACGAATGATAGGAGCAGCTGAGCAGCAGATGAACACTGACCTTGCCATTGTCACCATCAATCCTTTGCCGGGTAATGTTCTAAACTTTGGGGTCCTGGATGAAGTTCTTAGAGAGTTCTTTGTCGAGCGCAAAATCAGAGTTAGAGAGATCCAGAAATCTGCCTTGGGTCAGGCTTACATCAGATTTGACAGGGGGCTAGACAGGGATAGGCTTATCCATGTTAGTCCTATTCCATTTGACAATGTGAATCTTACCTTTGTTGAACACAATAAGGGTAGGAATTGGAGGAGGGCTTATTTCAATGCTGAGTGCTGGTTAATGTTAATGGATTTTCCTGCTAATTATCAAGATGAAGATTTCTTTCAAGATGCAATTGGGTCTTTTGGTAGATATCTGGATTGACAGAAGGATGGGTTTGGGTTGGCCAGAGTCATTATCAAAGCCAGAGTAACAGATGTGCTGTCAGTACCTCACTTCATAGTTTTCTCTGAAGCAATAGGGTTAGAGAGTGACTCCTGGACTGTTCAGTGTGAGATCTTGTAGCATAATCTTCTTGGCGCTGGCCCACCAGATGAGGAACCTGTACCACAATATCCTCTAGGTGTTGGGCCACCTTTTGAATTCTTTGGGCTTGGTCAGCCAGGGGTAGGCCCTGTCCTCCCTGATCTGAATGAGAACCCAGCTGATGATCAAAATGAACAGATAGCTGGTGCACAGAACCCACAGGGAAATGGCTTTGTTCAGGCAGGAAATGCTAATTAGGAACCTTGGCCTCAGCAGATCATTCAAAACCAATAGGAGATTATCCAGAACCAGAACCAGAACCAACAAGTTCAGAATCAGCTCAACCTGCAGCCCAATGAACTTGATCTGAACAACCCAGCAGTGCCAGATGCTGACAACCCTCAAGAAGTCATCATAAATCCTGTTCCAATTCTAAATCATGAAGGCTGTCTTGAACTGAATGACCTATTGGGAGGAGAAAATGTGGAAGAAGAGGCATTTGTGAATGAGCTTCCTCCTCCTTGCCTGAAGAGGAGGATCTATTTCAGTTAGCAAATGAAATGCATATGGAGGTCCCTCTACTTCCTAATGTGCTCATAAATGTTCTTGATGAGGAAATCCCAGCTGACCATATGCTAAATTACGAAGAAATGCAAGAGCCCAATGAGTTGCTAGAAGATGAGGATGAGATGGGCCAAGAGATAGATGGGCCAGTAGAGGGTGAGGGTTTTGAAAATGGTATAGCCCATATGCAGAACTAGGCCTAGCTTCAAGTGGACCTAAATGATCAGCTGCAGGAGGTTGTCATTCCTGAGGGTAATGAAAAGCTAATAGAGCCACTTCAAGAAGCTCCTATTCTGCCAGTGCAAGATGATCAGCACATGCAGATTGGCATGGTGCTACTGCCAGGACTACAGGATCAAATGAGGAATGCTCACCATGATTGGGAAACCAGAAGGAGGGAAAGAAATGCTACTTCTCTTTGGGAGAACCTACTGGGAAGAGGTAATCCTAGCTCCACTCTTGTCAGACTTCCAGCAAATTGGGTACCTTTCTTTTCCAACATGCTTGCTTCTCCAGGAAGCTTCTCTTGGGCAAAGGACTTTCTGTCGGCTGGAGGGGCTAGTTTCTTAAATGATCTAGAAGGTAACATGGCCCTACCTTTACCAGTTAGTTCTCCTCCTGCCTCTACCTCAATCTATATCACTGAAATTGTTGGAACCTCAAGCTCTGACAATGCAGAAAAGGTGGTTAAGGAGAAGAAGAACACACCCAAGACTCCTACCAAGAAAAGGACCAATTGTTGACACTAAGGTTAGAAGAAGTGATAGGATCAAAGCTAATAATAGAGGCTTTAGCTACTCAGATTGCTCTGATAGAAGATGTACTACCTGTGACCCTCCTATTTTGTCAGTTAAAGTGACTAGAAACTTGGGATATCAGTTTTGTAGCCTGGCTTAGGATGACATGGCTGATGAGAAGCTGTTAGGGACTGGAGAGAAGTAAGGTCCTGTGGGGAGGAAGAAAAGCAAGAAGGACAAAACTAAAGAACAAGAGGAAAGTCAGAAGGGGCCCAAAGGAGGAAAAGGGAAGGCACCAGGGAGTCAGGCAATAGGAAGCCCATAGTGGTTCCTAATTAGTTTATTTTGCTTTTGCTAAGTGATCAGATGTCAGACTTTATGTCAAAATTGATGTATTCTGTGTGATGGATGATGGCAACTATGTCCTGCTACTTGATGTATTCGGTGTGGTGGATGATGGCAGCTATGTTTTGCTTAGCTTTTGAAGAGACCTATGTTATGTGTTTGCAGTTATGGCAGTCAAAACCAGTATGGAGATGTATGCCATGCATATGTTATCTTAGTTATTTGTTTGCTTTGTTCCCCTATGGATACAAATACTTCTAGAAACTGGAAGGTCCTATCCTGGAATGTCAGAGGAATAAACTCCTCCTGGAAATGGGGTGCAGTTAAAAACAAGATCCTGGAATCACATTGTGACATTATTTGTCTGCAGGAAACAAAGAAAGATTCTTTTGATGCATCTTTTATTAGAAACATTTTCCTAGCTGGATTTGACTGTTTTGAATTCATGCCTTCGCTTGGAAAGGGGCCATTTTTTCTGGAATCCTGCAAAACTTTAACAACTATGCAATCACTCTAGAATTCTGCTCTAAACATGACAGTTCAAAATGGATACTTGTGTTTATGGTCCTTGTCAGCCTGAAGGGAAGGGGGGCTTTTCTTGATTGGTTCAAAAACTTGGATTTTGATCATGATTCTGACTGGTTAGGTTTGGGAGATTTTAATCTGATAAGGCAACCAGAGAATAGAAACAGACCAGGGGGATGTCAATGACATGTTCAGGTTCAATGCAGCAATAAGCCAACTGGGCTTGAATGAGGTTGCTCTGCAAGGCAGAAGATTCACTTGGTCAAATAAGCAACAACCACCTTTACTGGAAAAGCTTGACTGGATTTTCACTTCGTGCAGCTGGAATATTTCATACCCCTCCACCTCTGCTTATGCTTTGGACATGCCCCCATCTAATCATTGCCCTTGTGTGGTCTTCATATCTAATGCCATTCTAAAAAGCTGTGTTTTCATATTTGAATTTTTTTGGCTTGGTCACCCTGAATATCAGGCTGTCCTAAGCCAAAGCTGGAACTCAGATGTAACCATGAATGACATGGCTAAACAAATCACAGCTAAGTTCAAAAATCTCAGGAAATGTCTCAGATTATGGCAGAGTTCGATGAGGAATTTGAAGTCCACCATCATGAATGTCAGGCTTGTTATTTCCTTTCTTGAAATCTTGGCTGAACAAAGAGACTTGAGTGTGGTAGAATGGAACTTCTAGAAAATTCTGAATGACCATCTCCTCAACTTACTTGATAAACAAAGAGTTTACTAGAAATAGAGAGGAAATATAAAATGGGTGCAATTGGGGGATACAGGCACTAAATTCTTCCATGCCCATGCCACTCAGAGATTCAAACACAAGCTGATCACACAATTAGTCAGCCTTGAAGGTAATATCCTTTCTCATCACATAGGTAAAGAGAAACTATTATGGAATGAGTTCAAGGAAAGGTTAGGTTCTACAGAATTTACTGGGTTTACCATTGTTCCCAGTACTTTGATACAGCCCAGTTGAATCTTCAGTTCTTAGAGGAGCCCTTCTCCTACAATAAAATTGATGTAATAGTGAGGGCTTTGCCAAATAACAAGCCCCTCGGACCTAATGGATTCAATAATGAGTTCATGAAAACATCATGGCCAATAATCAGAAATGACTTCTTCAGCTTGTTTGACAGCTTCTACAATAACTCCTATTGTTTGCAAAGCATTAATTCCTCCTTCGTTATCCTCATACCAAAGGTTGATGATGCCAGGACAGTTAATGATTTCATACCAATCTCCTTACTTAACTCCTCTGTGAAGCTGATAACAAAAATACTTGCAAACAGACTCCAGTCCCACATCATGGACCTTGTGCACAAGAATCAGCATGGGTTCATCAATTCCAGAACCATTCAAGACTGTCTAGCATGGGCTTTTGAATATATTCATCTTTGTCACCAGTCAAAAAAAGAGATTGTTATCCTGAAGCTGGATTTTGAAAAGGCTTTTGACAAGATTGAACACCAAGCAATGATAACAATTATGAAAGCTTTGGGTTTTGGAGAAAAATGGTTATCCTGGATGAGAGAAAATTTCAAATCTGGTACCTCATCAGTTTTATTGAATGGGAAACCAGGGAAAAGGTTGCATTGTAGAAGGGGAGTAAGGCAGGGTGATCCATTATCCCCACTCTTGTTTGTCATGGCTGTAGATTTTCTCCAGGCGCTAGTTAACAGAGCCAAAGAAATGGGACTTCTAAGGTTGCCTATCCTAATGAATTCAGAGACCAGCTTCCCAATCATACAATATGTAGATGATACTCTGATAATCCTTGAGGGTGATCCTAATCAGCTCTTCTTCCTAAAAACAGTGCTACAGAACTTCTCTACATTAACTGGTCTAAAAGTTAACTTCAACAAGTCCATGATGCTGCCCATAAATGTTTCTGATGAAAGGTTAGATCTGCTAGCCAGAACCTTTGGATGCTCAAAAGGTTCTCTCCCCTTCACTTATCTTGGATTGCCTTTGGGTACTACAAAACCAAAGATCATTGATTTCCTACCTCTAGTAAACAAGTGTGAGAGAAGACTAGGGGGCCTATCCACCATGCTGAGTCAAGCTGGAAGACTTCAGATAACCAATGCAGTCCTCTCTGCTCTCCCCACCTATTATATGTGTACTCTGGAGCTACCAAAAGGTGTCATCAAGCAAATTGACAAATTTAGAAGGAATTGTCTATGGAGAGGTAACAATGTAAATGGAGGCAACAGGCCTAAAGCAGCCTGTGAATTGGTTTGTAATTCAAAAGCTAAGGGTGGACTTGGGATCATCAACTTGGAGCACCAGAATCAAGCTCTTCTGATGAAAAATCTAGACAAGTTCTTAAAATAGAGCTGACATCCCCTGGGTGAATATAGTCTGGAAGAAGCATTATAGAAATGGGAAGCTACCTGGGGTGACCAAAAAGGGATCTTTCTGGTGGAGAGATGTGCTCAAGCTCCTGGATTCCTTTAAGTTAATGGTTACAATTCAGATAAAGGATGGAGCCACCTGCATGCTCTGGAAGGATAACTGGATCAACCCAACCCTGGAAATTCATTTCCCCTATGCCTTTTCTTTTGCCAAGAATAAAAATATATCAGTCCAAAAGGCAGCCAATGAGGAGAATTTCTTCAATCTCTTTAACCTCCCCCTCTCCCAGGAAGCTTTCAATCAAGCTTTGCCCATACAACATCAAATCCAAGGCAATCTAATAAATGAGGAAAAGGACAGATGGGTGATGCAAGATGGAGGAACAAGATTAAAACCTGCCAGAGCTTACAAGAGGTTGATGGGGCACCAAGTTATTGATCCTGCCTTCAAATTCTTATGGCGATCCCCCTGTCAACCTAAGCACAAAGTCTTCTTTTGGCTACTGCTTATGGACAGGTTAAGCATTAGGAACATCCTGAGAAGGAAGCAGATGGCTCTAGACTCCTATGCATATGCAATTTGTTTTCATGGAGGCGAGGAAACAATTGATCACCTCTTCTGGCACTGTCCTTTTGCACAGCAATGCTGGGACATAATTGGCCTCCAAACTTCTGCAGACATTGGGACAATGGCAATGGTGGAAGGTCTCAAAGTTCAGATCAACAACCAATTCTTCATGGTGGCAATTATTTTGATGTGCTGGACAATTTGGAAGGCAAGAAATGAAGCTATCTTCAACAACAATCAACTCGGCATCCAGGAGTGCAGAGAGCTGTTCTTTAAAGAAATTAGGCTCGTCTCACTCTGAGTAAAAGTCGGCCTCTCCCAGGTTTATGATCAATGGATTCAACGGCTGTGACTGATCTCCTAGTTTTGTTTATTTTCTTTCACTCAACAAAAGTACCTTGTGGAACTATCAGAGTATGCTTGAGCTACTCTTGTAATTTTTTTTCTTTGCTTTTGTCTTTCTTTGAACCTCTTTTGTACTTTGTTGTTGCTCGGTTTTTAATAAATATCTGCAGGGGCCGCGGCCCCTCCAGTTTCTAAAAAAGACGATCGACCGATGAGACGTTCGAGATTTTGTGGAGGCGAAAGGTCCTCGGCGTCGACGAGCTGAGCAGAGCAGTGCATACCAAGCAGAGAGCAGAGCAGTGCTTGGACGAGTCAACTGCCGTGGAGCTAGCAGTCTAGCACTAGCGTTAATTGGTCCAATGCAGGTTGTACATTGGTTCATTATTTATTACGCCGTGACGTGGCTGCGATTATTCAATTAATCACGTCACTATATGAATATGCCATGGCAAGCTGGTAGTGGTTCAGTATTCATGCTTTTTAGTTGTCTCCTTTGTTTGGCGGTAGCACCGGTTGTTTCCGCGCGCTTGCTACACGGTTCTGTTCAAAATTCTTTCAAAACTAAAGCATGCATGGAGCTGTCAGTGAGTCATCCTTTTGTATCCACCCGGCTAGTGGGTCATATAATTACGTTAGCTGTTAAATAATTTATTCTTCTGCGTTCTAAGTAGTGCACATCTTGTAGCCGGCAGAATAGTTAGTAGTTACGCCTACTCTGTATTCGTAGGCCGAACCTTTTTTTCAGAAGAAAAGAAGAGTTTCAATCCATGCAGCCAATTTCTCATATAAAGTTGCACTGTGTTAACCCCACTTAGATCTATAATCCATATACTTAGTAATTGGCTAAGGGAAATAGGCCGCACAGAATGCAGATTAATCTTTGTGGGGGCTGCGGCCATTACTTAGGCAATTTTGTGCACGTGAAATAGTTTTGCTTTTGAGAAAAAAAAATGTGTTAACTCCTTCATGCAAGTTATCTCCAGGGGAATATGTTTCTTGCTGTCGCTGCAACATGTACAAGGGAGGCCATCCATTCCACAAGCAGAGGTTTTGGAGGTTGATACACGATTAGTATGCCCTTAAATTTTGTACAAAGCTTCTCTGTATTCCTACCATTCGTCAGTACAGGTCGGATCTTGTGTTATTACGGGGGTGTTTGGCACTGCTCTCCTTCCGTTTTTTCAGCTTTGCTTCACAAACTCTACTATAAAGTAGCTGCACCATGAAGTTTGTGGAGGAGGTGGTACTGTTTGGCACACAGCTCTGCTCCGGCTATCGGAATGGATTGCTTTTATGCAAATGGTCCATTATGCCCTTGATTAAAATTACACTTGATAAAATAATAATGGAGGCTATAATTCAAATACAAATAATTGTCCCGTAAATTGATAGAAAATTACTTGAAATAATTATCAAGACCTTTTTTGCACATTTATATTATTCAATTCAAATAATCTAAAAAAAACTAAGATGACTAGATGTACGGAGGGATCTAGCGTGACGGAAGTTCACACAGCCATGCACCGTGCAGTGGCAGGAGAGCGCAGTGCCAGACCAAGCTGCGCGCTAATGACTATTGAGTGGCAAAAATAGGTAATTATCCCTTAACTTCACGGAGAGTACAAAACTCTAAAAATGGAGTACCCCTTGAGGTGCTCTAGAAAAAACATGGAGTTAGCCTCCAGCTTCACCGTTTTTACGGAGCAGAGTTCGTGGAGCTGAGCATGTTTAGCAACGTGGAGCCAGAGTGGAGCTGAAAAAACGGGAGCGGAGCAGTCCCAGACACGTTTCCCTTGCAATAGTGTCGCATGCATGTTCCTTTTCATTCCAGCACGTACTTAGGTCACCTCAGTTTGTTTTGGTCTTTGCTATAGCAGTATGTCTGAACTCTGAACGTCTTTCAGATTATTTGCTCTGTGTGTAGTTCGTCAGCCAGTGGTTCCTCTTCGTTTGCAGCTTGTGTTTATAGTACACTTGAGTTCGTTTTTCCTCGGAGTTTTCAGCTAGTGGTTTGCTCTTACAGTAGGCTTGTATCTTGCTTCGGATCTTGCTGAGATTTTGGTTCCGTGAGGTTTTGAGAAAGGAAGGTCATAATCTTTTTACAGTAAGGCGGTGAGAGACACAGTCCTCACCGGTGAGGTGTGGGGCCGGTGGAGCTGCTTCCGGCGGCGACGATCCGACAGTGGCGAACCCGAACATGGTCCTGGCCGCGCCGATGATCTCGAACCAAACGGATTCTAACGTGATCGGATCGGATTGCATATTTGCATGTAAACAGGTAGCGGGCCAAAATACACGAACCGAACAGCACCTCAATTCAATGCGGCCCGTTAACAGCTGAGGCACAGGCCCACGGATATACAGAACCGAATGGAAACAAGCACTAACTGGATTCTTCCTCATGAACCTGAATGAATTATTTATTACAAGGGCAGTTTCAGTATGGAGTGGCCGACGAGGTGCAATCCGCCGCCTCCACGGGCAGCCGTCCTCCAAGCTACCGCTGATGTCGGCAACTTGCTGGTGGTCGCCGTCCTCTCCGTGCTTTAAGCACCAACTCTGAGAGCGAAACCGCAGGTGCCCAAAAAAAAAAAAAAAAAAAAAAAGAAAAACCGCCCAAGCTCCAAGCTCTAAGTGGTACCCCTGTACTAGGGGTCCTGCTGGCAGATGGAGGCGCCATCCTCCAAGATGGCGTCAGCCGCTGGATGCAGGCGACGTGGCAGAGAAGCCGGATGAGACGCCTGCTCGGTCCCTCGGCCACCGACGCCGAGTCTGCGTCGCCATGGACAGGGTCGATGACGCATGGAGCTTCACACGAAGCTGATGTGCGCCTCATGGGATAAAACATGCTGCCATGTTCATGTATGGTTGCGATTCAGCTTCACTTGGAGATTCCAAAAAAAAAAGTTTCACTTGGCACGCATCAATCAGTGAAAAAAAAACTATTAAAAATTTAGAGGCAAGCCTGTTGAGGTTGAACGTTGAAGCTAAGTACCTGCAATGCTGTTGGGGTTGTCGCCTGAGTGCCTGTCCACTAAATAACCACACAGGGCAGCTTGAAAAAATGAAATCTGCACAAAAGCAGAAGTATGAATCTGGCAAGCTGGCCGGTGTCACGTGTAAACGTTGATCAGAAAGTCAGCTCATCCGCGTCATCCAGCCCGCCTTTCATGATATGCACAGAAACACTGACTGCACAAAAAAAAAACGATATTCAGCTGCATTGACCTCTGAACAAAATAAGGAGAGGTATCTTTCCATCCACAGCACGTTTGTGCTGGTGCTAGTTTCCCAGTCTGCTTTTCCAAATTTGGATTCACAGCGGCACAGCCTACATACACAGTTGAAATGCAAAAATGCTGAACTGCACTTAATTCTTCTTCCAGCTGATTGAGCTCAAATGCATGACCTGCCACTTCCATCTTTCGAGTCATCTTACAATGGCAATCTGCAGTGGGGGAACACAATTGCAGGTGTCATGTCTGAAACTCTGTATCAGTGAAGTGAATCGTGAACATTTGTATATAGAGAGGCAAACAACCAGAGAGCCAGAAAAGCGTCCTGCCACACCTGGCGCGTGTTGACTGTCGATGTCCATGATGTTGATCCCGGCTCCATCGGCATCATGGACGATGGCGTGTTCAGCAGCGACGAACAACGATTCCATGAACGAGATCACCAGCAAGACCCTCTCGTTGGCCTGCAGCGATGCTGCATGAGCGCGGCACCCTGTGAGCATCGCCAGGTGCTGCTGTCTGTCCACGTGGCAGGTCCAGTGTTGCCAGTGCGGAGCTGGAGACAACTGCGGAGCAACAACACATTAACATGTCCCAGTAGACCATGAAAGCTGCACATCCATCTTTGCCTCTGCCGACCACCACCACCAGAACAGAGGATCCTCTACCAACCCAGGCCTAACAACGACAGAGCAGCAGCACCTATTCAGGAAAACATTTGGACCTCTTTCAGCCATCTTTGTTAGCAATATACTTTCACAATTAAATAGCATTATGACATTTTTGCGTCGAAAAAGTTTCACAAGTGTCCAGTTTTGGTTCAACATTTGAGAAAATGTTATGTTTACAGGGATTTGACTTCTATTTGTACATTCAGCGATCAAGAGACTTTTTTTTTTCTCTGCTCACCTGTGAGGTTTCAAGAGCCATTGAGATGTGGCAAAGGCAAAGAGCACAAAGTTTGCATTGAGAATGATTGAACAATTTACATAATACCTTGTGCTTTATTCAGTGACACTGGTACTGTCTTGTGCCGTTCCATTGAGATGGCATATTATTATTTTGGTTAATGAGTGCCTCCAATGGAGATTCGCTGCAAAACAGTTAACATCAAGTCAGTGTTAGTGTGAGCTCCTGTTTCTATCTAACCAAAACTAAATTCCTGCATGTAGTGAGGAACACATATCGAGATAGGATCTATTACACTCGATCTGGTAAGAAATTTGACAAGTGCAGCTAAGAAGAATAGAAATCACCACGTTGGAGAAACAGATTGGTCCTATGTTCAGAAAGAAATGAGAATTGCAGAGTTTAGAACTAATAAATTTTAGAGCAAAGAAGTATTAAGAAGTTTTGAAGTTAAAACCAAAGCAATACATTCAGTATATACTGCTAAAGAAGCACGTCAAGTCCTCAAAGTCAGCATCGAAATAGTTGAAGCAGGTTTTACAAACAAAGACCTGAGAGCATTACTAAACTGCTAGATCACTTGAGAGCAAATCTCAGCCTACAAATTTTAGTGCATTATTGGATATATAGTAGGGGAATGAGTTACACTGCAAGAAGTCAATTGTGCATAGCATGAGAAAAGTGAAAAAATAAAGACTATACAGAATATAGTTTTTAAAACAAAATATAAATTGGCATATACATTCAACATAAACAGAGCATAGTTTTCAAAATGTGGTTGTTATCTTTTCTAGAAGTAGAGCCAATCGTTTTTCTCTCAGATCATAGAAACATGGGAGGGCAAACCATTTATTGCTAAACTGGCTGTCCTAAGAGTGCAAACCATTGACTAGGAAAAAAAATCCAAACAGCATCATCCATATTTCAGTAGATCTTCTGAGATTGAGAATGACAAGGCATGAATATGCCAGAGATATTCACGAAAACGAAAACATATATATGCATGTTGTTAGACACAAAACCAAATCCATTAATAATGGAAAAATGTATCTAACCAGAACAAGCATAAAATTAGCGTGTAAATAACATGAAGAACTTGTAAATAGCTGTACGAGACCACAGAGCTGGTTTTACAGGCACTTACCAGTTTGATGTACAGGGTGGAAAGCTTGTGTGAATAGATAGAGAATACAGAGCACAGAATAATGCACAATATGAATAAATGCCCTGCACAGAAGATGCAAACAAAGCGGATTACCCAGAAGAAAACATCAATTGTGGCCAAATTAACGAAACAAGAATGACTGAGGTTTATGGGGTTAAGGAGGGAGAAGCAAGGGAAATGGGTGGGAAATTGAACCTCTTTCTTACCTTGGGTTTGTCAGGCGTGGACTATTGGAATGATATTTATCAACTTGCGGCACTGACTCCTTAGCTCCTCACTGTTACTTCCACGGACACTTAATTCTCGTAGTGAACTTGGAAGGTCATCCACCTCGGGCAGCGACCGAATGGCTGGGCAATTGCTGATTACTAATCTTTGCAATGAATCTGGGAGGCAATTCTTGGGCAGTGACTGGATTTTTGGACAGCAGAGGACACCCAACTCTTCCAGTGAACTTGGGAGGCCATAATTGGGCAGCATCTGGATTGCTTCGCATGTCCTGATGTCTAACCTTTTAAGTTTGGGAAGTCTATGCAGCTGTTCGGGGAGGGACCGCAGGTTGCAGCAGGACTCAAATATGATCTTCTCGAGTGAGTTGACGAACAGAAGGGCCTCTTGCTCCTCTGTGAAGCTCTCCAGATTTTTTTTTTTTTTTTTGAAGAAAACTGGAGGGGTTTTCACCCCTACAGAGCTTTATTTAAAATTAAAGCAAAGGAAAAGCAGGTACAGAGTAAAAAGGTTAAAAGAAAAGGAAACTAACAGCAAAGATAGGGAGGGGGTACAGCAGCCTAGGATACAAAGAAGGAGATGAAAAACAGCAGTGTCAGTACTGCCAATAGCCGTGCTAGTGAAGATTTGTTATACATTGCTCAATCTCTGGGAAGTAGCTTAGCTTTTCTCTAAGCAACAAAAGGTTCCATTCATCTATGAATGTGTTCCTTGCTCTGACAATGGATGGCTGAATGTTTCTGAAGATGTAGTCATTCCTGGTCATCCAGATTGACCATGCCATGAGAATTAATATCTCCATAAAGAATTGCAGTCCCAATTGCTCCTTAAAGCTTATCAGAACCTCAAAAGGGTCCATGTTCGGATCAACCTGAAGGTCTAGCATTCCCCAGCATTGGATAGTGAATGGGCAATGCAGGAGTAGATGTGTGATTGATTCATCCATATTGTAATTGCACAGCACACATGAGTAGCTTTGAATATGCATATTTTTCCTTCTCATAAGCTCTCTGGTGCTTGCCCTGTCCTTCAGCACAAGCCAGAAGAAGACTTTATGTTTACTCTGACATGATGATTTCCAAAGCCATTTGAATGCCAGGTGTATTTTTTGGTGTCCCTTTAGTTGTCTGTATGCTTTTTTGACAGAGAACTTTGTGTTGCTCCAGATGTAGGTCCATGTGTCAGGTGTTCCATTGATGTTGCTCTGTTGTAGCATCATTGGTAGCTGGGAGAACTAGAGGAATGCCTGTTGCGACAATGGGAGATTGAAAAGATCTTGCAGCTGCTGGGAGGCATTGCTGGCAGCCACAGAAATTTGCTTGTTCCTTGCAAAGGAATGTAGTTCAGGGAATTTTTGGTCAAAGACCTCATCTGCCCATAGGTCATTCCACAAGAAACAGAATTTTCCATCTCCAACTTGTACTCTTGCCATACCTTTGAACTTCATCTACAGCTTTAGTGCATCCCTCCACCAAAACGAGCCCTTTTTATGTACCCCGGGCAATTTGTCATTGCTGTAGTATTTTTCCCATATCAATAGCACCCATGGGATCTGCTCTCTGTTGAAGAACTTGTGGAGATGTTTGATGATCAATGCTTCATTTTGTGCTCTGATGTCTAGTACTCCAAGACCTCCTTCCTCCTTTTCTTTGCATACCATTGGCCAAGCTGCCTTTGGTTTCTGCTTAGCATTACAGCCAGCCCCCCTCCAAAGGCAAAGCTTTCTGAATTTGTCTATTTTCTCAATTGCATTTTGCTAGAGCAGGAATGTACTCATGCAGAAAGTTGGCATAGCAGTCAACACTGAGTTTGTGATTTCCAGTCTCCCTGCCTGGTTAAGGAACATGGATGTTGCTGCAAGCCTCTTTTCACATTTGGTGACTAATGGAGAGAAATCAAGGGCTGTTGGCTTAGTAAGGCTGAGTGGGAGACCCAAGTGGGTGAATGACAGGCTTCCAATTTGGCAGTTGAATGTTCTTGCCAGGTGAACCATCCTATCATTTCTGGTGTTGATTGGGACCATGATAGATTTTCTATAATTCACCTTTAATCCAGTTGATTCTCCAAAGGAGTGAAGCAAGGCTTTGAGGGTAAGGAGCTGTCTGCTGCAAGCCTCCATTACTAACAGTGTGTCATCAGCATATTGGGTTACTGGAAAATCATCTGTGTATTGTAGAGGAACTGGGTTATTCAGGATCCCTCTATTTTTTGCTTCATTCACTACAGATTGCAGCAAGTCAGCTGCCAGGACAAACAACAAAGGTGACAAATGGCTCCCCTGCCTGACCCATCTTTTGCAATGGAATACTTTCCCTTGAATGGAATACTTTCCCTTGAACCCCATTCAGCAATACAGCTGATGTGCCAGAGTTCAGAATTTTTTTTATCCAGGTGACCCATTTTTCCCCTAGTCCTTTAGCTGACATGATCTTGGTGATAGCATTATGTTCAATCTTGTCAAAAGCTTTCTCAAAATTCAGTTTTAGAATGATTAAACCTCTTTTGGATTTGTGACACATATCGATGTATTCTAGAGCCCATGCAAGACAGTCATGAATGGTTCTTGTTTTTATAAACCCATACTGGTTCTGGTGAATTAGCCTCTTGATTTCCTTCTGCAGCCTATTTGCCAACAATTTAGTGATTATTTTCATGGAGCTGTTCAATAAGGAGATGGGTCTGTAATCTGAAGTAGATGTGGGGCTGTCTTCTTTTGGCATCAACACAATTGTTGTTTATTTATACTTTGCAGGCAGATGTCCTCATTCTAAAACCTACTGCATAACTCATATATGTCAGTCTCCAGTAGTGGCCAGCATTTCTTAATGAATTCATTAGAGAACCCATTAGGTCCAGGTGATTTGTTGTTTGGCAGATTACTGACCACACCTTCTATTTCTTCCTTTGTAAAGTCTGCCTCTAGATGATCTAAGTGATCTACTGGAGTGATTAGCTGCCCTAGGCCATAAAGAATTTGTGTGTGTTCTAATATTCCCATTCTTTCCTTGAAAGAGGTCTGTAGCAGTTCTGCTTTCTGCTCATGTCCACTGAGTACATTTCCTGACCCATCCTGAAGGGTTGTGATTCTGTTATTCCTGTGTCTAATTGTTGCATGGGCATGGAAAAACTTTGTGGCAGCATCCCCTTCTTTGACCCACCTTACTTTGCCTCTCTGGCTCCAATAGGTTCTTTGCTGTTTGAGCATTGTAATGAGCTTATCAGCCACCAAGTTTCTGAAATTCCATTCAAGTAAGGTGAGATCCCTGTAGATTTCAATTGTTTCCAAAAAGTGTAACACTAGCTTAATGCTGTCTATTGCAATGGCAAACTTTGGAAGAGTTTTGCTCTAATCTTTAAGATCTTTTCTCAGGTTTTTAAGCTTGGCTGTCACTTTTTTTTTGCAGGATCGGTGATGTGCTAGGGACAGTTCCATCCATTTACTGCCACATCAATGAATCCATCAACATTCAACCAATGGTTTTCAAATCTAATGATATGAGCTTGGGGATTGAGGTGTTGATTTCAATTACACATGGCCAATGATCTAAGTTTCCATCACTAGGGTCTTGACTATAGTATCAGGGTACATTGCTGTCCAAGATGCTGATGTGAAAAACCAGTCAAGCCTTTCCAGTAATGGTGGGAATTGCTTATTAGTCCAAGTGTATTTTCTTCCATGTAGTGGGAGCTCTGTTAGGCTTACCTTGTTGATTGCTTCACTGAACAAGAAAATCTCATTTAGGTCTGCTCCCTCCCTATTTCTGTCTTCTGGTTTTCTGATGAGGTTAAAGTCTCCCACTATGAGCCAGTCCATTTGATCTGACATTTCAATATCTCTGAACCATTGAAGGAACTCCCTTTTACCTGCTGGTGTACATGGAGCATAGATCGAAGTTAACAGCCAGTTGTCATTGTTCAGTCTCGAAGTGAATTCTACTGACAATGCATATCTATTTCTAAAAGAGTGTTCCAATGAATGCTGAGCTTTTCCAGGTTATAAGCATCCCCCTGAAGCACCAATGGATGGCAGGACCTCATAGCAATCAAAGTCTGGAGGGCAGATTTTTCTGATGAAGTTTATATCAAAACTCTCCTTTTTTGTTTCCTGAAGGCACACAATCTCAGCCTTGCTTTCAGCGATTTTACTCCTGATGGAGTTCCATTTTTTGTCATAGTTTAGAACCCTGACATTTCAGTCCAGTACTTTCCAAGCTCTGTTGTTAACCATTAAAAACCAAAGAGAGAAAATAAAACCCATCTGACTGGAACCAGGGCTAGGTGCCAGTCCAGATGGAAGACAAAGAGTAATCAACCCAATGAACAAAACCCAGATAAACAAGTTTAAACATTACTAGATTCAACATCAAGTACAGAATAACACAGTTCAAATTAGGGTCCAACATAGCAACCTGAAACTTAAGGCAATCTAAGAACAAGAAATACAAAGAAAGACAAAAGGTGGAGGTCCTATCCTCAGACACCCTGGGGCTTCTTCCTTGAATCATCTTCATGGTTGGTTCACTGAGCATCAAGAGCTCAATCTTCCTTCTGAACAGAATCCTCTGAAGAGCTGGATTCCTTGTTCTTGCCATTTGTGTCAGCATTATTGTTCACTTTCTTGCCTACTGGACCACAGCTGTTTTTACCCATCAGCTTTTCCTCATCCAGCTGTTCTTCATTCAGTTGGCACATGGAAACTCCAATTTTTTTAAGGCAGCAGGTGACAGATTTGGTACATCACTGTTGCAAGCTGGGCAGTTTTTGCCACAAGGACTCTTCATGAAGCCATTTGAATTGGCTTTAACTCTCTCACTCCTTCTCAGTGCTGAGTCCACAATAGGAGTGGTTAGTTTTCCTTTTCTTCCCCTTTTTTTTTTCTAGAATTCAAATCACCCATGTCAATTGTGGCTTGTTCAATTTGGTGAGCGAGGATAAAAGCAAGCCAAGGATGGGCATAGCAGTGGCTCCAGCCACATCATCTATTTTCAGCTCCAGCAGTTTGGAGGAATGGGATGGAAGCTCTTGATGATCCACCGAGATCTTAGAATCAACAAAGAAATTGGATGTTCTTATGACTTCTAATTTTGTGAGATGGCCTTTGGTGAAGGGAGATAATAGACCTTTGCCTCTTAAATCCCCACCGTGGACTATGGATAAACTTGTGAGAAAGCTGAGGTTTGGTAGAGGTGCCAGCATCCCCATAGAACTATCCAAAAGACCGAGGAATTGCAGAGAGTTGGGGAAGGGGAAGCAAGGAGACAATGATGAAGAGTAGGAAGAGAGGATCTTGGGGAAATACGATATGACCAACCGTTGGAGGGAGCTGAG
Source organism: Bothriochloa decipiens (assembly GCA_023333625.1). Lineage (NCBI taxonomy): Eukaryota > Viridiplantae > Streptophyta > Magnoliopsida > Poales > Poaceae > Bothriochloa > Bothriochloa decipiens. The sequence continues at coordinate 5,429,270 of CM041647.1, forward strand.
ACCTTGGAGTCCTCCTGGCCCGGTTCGTCCATCTTCATTGTTACTGTCGAGTGGATTGGAGCAGATGCTCAGCTCTGAGCAGAACAAGGTCTTTAACTCCTGCAGTTGGGGTGGCAAAAGCAGCAGCCCTTCTGCTCTGGCATCCTGTTCTTGATGCTGCTTATTTGAGCCTTGCCAGCTTTGTTTTTTTTTGAAGAATCTGGAGGGGCCGAGGCCCCTACCCTTGCCAGCTTTGTTAGCTTTGTTTCCCATCACTCCCGGCATTGTTATCTTGTTTTCACGCCACAGTGTCAGATGTGAGAGCTGTGAGAGCTTTGGAAAGTAGGTGAGTAACTATGTCAACTCCTTCCCACTTGAACCCCAATTGCTGATGCTCAAACGTTCAACTGGAAATTTGTATTCAACATGGCTCTCATCATGAACAAATGGAAAGACATTACTCACAGAATCCAGCTGTAGGGTCCTTAGGGATGATAACATTTCTTTGCAACACAGTGAAGAGATGTGTAGTTGAGCCTCAGCTGCTTCAATCCAATTAGATTATATGAAAAGCCAACGTATTCTGAAATGAGCTACCTTGAGTATACTTTGCATCAATTTTCAAACTATATTCAGAATTGGAATCTTTTTCATAAACCAATTCACGAAGACATGAACTTCTAGTTCCTTTTATATTTATGGAGCAAGGAGCATCAATCGAAGGAACGAGAGGAAATACCAGTAACTGTGGACATTGGTCAATCTTGAGCACTGAGAGTCTTGGAAACCAATTTACATGTGCCTCTTTCCCTTGTTGACAGCAGGCACAATGTTGAAATGACAACTCCACAAGTTGAGAGCAACTATGAATGATAAGCACTTCTAAGAAAGGAAGCAGTTGACAGGGGGCTTGCACAGTCCACTTTTCAACCATCTTAAGCTGACAAAGTTCTAACCTTCTCATATTTTCAAATCTTTCATCAGGTAAATTACCTGAAATAATGTTTCTATGAGGATAATTAACTAGCCAGAATTTTCCTATAGCCAGAAATGTTTTCCATGTTACACTGTCTAGACAAAGAGATTCCTGTTTTTTTATGGAGAGGTTCGTACCAAGCCATGAAGGGCAAATGTCTCCTCGGTGCCCTTTAGTAGATAAATTGAGAAGATTGCTACTAGGCTTAAGCCTTTCAAGGACTTGTTCTTCTATTGTAAAATCACTGATGGAGTGGTTAGTATTCCAACGTAAAATCAACTCATATAAGTGGCTTTTTTGCATCAATTTTGCTTCATCTACTCGAATATTTTCAAGATTATCAATGCACAATGATCCCCGGAGCTATACCAGATTTCCTATTTGACATAACTCAAATCCTTGACCTTCTTTCTTGACCACAAGTCTTCTTAACTCTTGTAGTGATTTTAATTTTCCAACCTCAAAAATTAAAGAGTGTGTTGCATCATTTTGGACAAGAAAGTGACACCATTTTGCAAGGTTGTTTATATCCCTTGGTAAATAAATGATATCATTGCAATGTTTTGCATCTAGGACCATCATATGATAAAATCTGGAAATTTTGACGGGGAATCTTGATTTATATAGATGATGACTTCCAATCCGAAGGTAGCGAAGATGGACAAGACTGTAAAAGTTCTGCAACAAATCTTCCACATCATACGATGCTTCAGATAGAAAAATAACGAGGGGCCTTCGCTTCCATAAATAAATTATGAAAAGCCTTCACAAAGCAACCATGGTTTTTCCCAAATAACATCAAAGTCCGCAGGTTTTCCACTTTTAATCTTGTATCCAGTGTATTCAAATCCTCCATATATTTTTTGAGAGTCAACCTATCATTCACACTGGTATCATCTATGTTGATAGACAAGTGACGAATAGATTGCAGAACTTTTAAGGAGCTAACTTGTTAAGATTGACAACCGTCAATGCTAAGGCATTCAAGTGACGAAACTTTCCGGTGCTAAATCATGCAAGAGATCATGAACAATGTAACAAGTTCTTCCATCATTTCCACTTTCATTTTCTAAAAATCCATAATTGACCAAGTCAGTCAAATGCCTTAGCCCAATATCTTCAACTCTTTTATTTTCACCATGTGATGGATGCAAAACCTCTAGTCCTATCTAGAAGTTAATTAGCTCTTCTCTTTGGAATTTGTAGTCTTGAGGAAATAAAGCACAGTAGGAAAAACACTGCTGAAGCTCAGAAGGTAGGTAATCAAAGCTCAACTTCAGTACATGCATAATATCATTTTCTCCATAACTTTGCTCCCACTCATTACATTCTAACACTCTAGTCCAGTGATCCAAGTCAAGCTGGGTTTTTAACAATCTACCAACAGTTTTGGCTGCAAGTGGGGAGCCCTTTAGTTCATCAACTATCCTCCACCCAGTTTCAAGTAAGAATGCATGATCCTTTCTAGATTGATCATCATCACCGAAGACAATTTGTAGGAACAATTCCTTGAATTCTTCACTTTCTAGAACTTGCAAGTATATTGAATGATCATAATTTTGAATCATTACTTGTCTATGTGCTAGAAATCGAGTTGTGACTATAATTATATTACCCTGTACATGTGATTTATTGAATGGAAGCAATAACCTTTTCCAATCATCTTCTCTGCAGTCCCATATATCATCCAATACGAGCAAAAGCCTTTTATTATTTATTCTTTTCCTAATCAACTCACAACCAGTATCATTACTTTCACCTTCAACTTTAGGGATATACTTCTTCAGCTCTTCTGTTAGCTTCTTGGCATTAAAGTTGAGTGAGACACATACCCAGACTCTTGACATTGAAATGTTCTTGCACTTCTCCACTGTGATATATATGTTGCGCAAGAGTTGTCTTTCCTATGCCCCCAGGACTAACAATTGGAATAACTGTGAGGACCGCAGAAGAATGTTTACCATTTGTTATGTCATGTATGATGCTCTTCATGATAAGCTCCCTCCCATATAGTTTCGGCTCTACACTTTCAGAGATGGTGATAGGACGACTTTGCGCAATGTTCAGGCAGTGCTCCAGTCAGGACACAATAGTGTAATAGTACTATAAACCTCTTGTCGCACGAGGTGCAGTTGCTCTACAATATGTTCTATTCTTTGGGAGGCATCAACCCTATCAAATATCATCTTTTGTGGTTCATTTTCATGCTGGCACTCAGCATCGACTGTGCCATACAGAACGTCTTGGATGCGAAAGTATTCCATCTCGTCCAACATGTACACGACGTTGTGTACGAGGTCTTGAAGCCTCATCAGAGATTGCTCAAGCCCGGAGTTGTGTATTACCTTGCCGAGCGCGGACTCAAGAATCGCCTTCACCAACAACAGCTCTCTCTCGAGGGCCTCGATGCTCGGGCCAAGGTTAACGTTGGCTGCCCAGTCCTTGAGCAAGTTGTCCGCCAGGCAAGCCAGTGCCTTGTGAGCCACCCAAAATGACGCATTTTGTGCCCCTTGATAATGATGTGCAGCCAGTGATTCTTCATTGCGTTGTGCATATGCCAATGATTTTACCACGTCCACCATTGTACCAGAAGTCATCCTCGCTGGTGCATAATCCTTCATTACGCTTCTAATTAGAGCTGCCAACTCGTTCTCGCGCCGCACTTCTGGTACCCCTTCCTGGCTTCCCACCTATAATAAATATGCAGGAAGCAGTTAGATTTATACTTGACCTTAATCAAATTACCAAGATTACAAAGATATAATTGTCATCTATGTTTTTCTCATGATACGATAAGGGCATGTACAGCCCGTCGATTCGACCCGCACTACTACAGAAAAGTACTACAGGGGCGGTTCGTTAGGCACTGTAACTGTAAGAGCGGTTCAAAACGAACCGCCCTTACGGTGGACCACTGTAAGGGCGGCTGAAAAACCAACCGCCCTTACAGTGGGGGCACTGTAAGGGTGGCTCGTTATCCAACCGCCCCTACTGTGAATTTTCAGCAAAAATAAATAAAAATTGCAAAAATCAAATCTGACATCACAGTATATATATACATATATATAATCAAATTCACAGCTCAGCATATATATTATCAAATCTGATCACATCAGCACAAACATCAAATTCAAGTTCTATCATCAAATTTACAAATTCAAAAGTTCCAAGTCCCTCAAATCCACAAGAATCTGTATTACAACTATACAGACCAAGATCAAGTTGTTGGACTCCCTCCTGTAAGTGCAATAATGTTTCTCATGAGGTTCAAGAATCAAAATGCACGACAATCAATAACAGAGAGATTTTATAGCTGCAATCTAAAGTAAATTTAGATAAAGAGTGCTACGAAGACAAGGCAATTTTATCTCTGTACAAAATAATCCCACAACTGATTTCCAGTAAATTTAATCTTCTAACTTCATGTTGCTACCATTAACTAAGTGTACAAGCAGACATTTACAAGATAATATGAAATTGACACATTGACGCATTTGTTCAAGGATGCCTTGCTAAACTTCAACTATTACAAATCCTAGCACTGGAAATGAAATTATCAATGTAATACCAAAATCATGTCCAATGTGCATAAATCTTTTGTCCGACTCTATCATCTGTTGCTAATAAAAAAACATAGATCCCTTAACATGCACTATCTTGTTATTACACTGAAATAAAATACACAAGTGAAAATAACAAGTTGCTCTCCTTGTGGAGATTCAGTTCTGAAATGTGCACAGACATATAAAAGCAGTTCAGACACAAGATTCAGTGAAGACAAGCTTTGAACGCATACATTACAGATCCTTAGTAGAACAACTGAAGCAAACAGCAGAGCACAAAAAGCAAAGGAATAATTCAGCAAACCAGGTTTACGATACTCATACTGCATGCCATTATGCCAAAATGTGTTTTAAGACTGAATTTAATCACTAAGGCGAAAAAGAATAAGTGAAGGCACTATGATGCCATATAAACTTACTATTTGTCAGTCCAAGGTAGAGATAGAACATAGAATTCTTCTTATTTCACTTGATGAAGCATTGGATTGGAAAATCTTTTGGCCCTGGCTGTCTAAATCACAAGAACATATCAGAACATATATGCAGGAATGATGTACTGTAAGTAAAACATTTGGTCCTGATGCAATGCAAATGAACAGGGCTTAGTCCCTGCACTTGTAATAAAAAAGGAAAATATAAGAAGTCCTCAATGTACATACATATATCAAATTCAGCACCTTAACCAAACATGATTAGTACCTAAACTAAAATACCAGGACTACTGTAGATACCAACTATCAAATTTAGCACTTTGACGGTATCCTAGTTATAATGTGGGGATGCCCAAATCCTACATGGAAGCACAGCTTAGTTGCTGTGGATCCCAATCTAGTATCTCTCACAACCCTGCAAAAAACTGCCATTTCTACAGCCCTATCTAATGCAGCAGCGCCCCCAAATACCAAATCAGCCGAGCACCCAGACCCAGGATGTTTCACGCAATCATGCTGAACGGAACTCAGCTCCGGGAGCGTTGCTCACCTGCTTCAGCGAGGTCAGGAAGGTGACCTTGCCGGACTCCGGCAGCGGGCGCACGACCGTGGCGGCGACGTCGCGCCACCGCCTGCAGACGCAGGCGCACGACACCACGTCCTTCCGCGTCGGCCACCGCTCCCCTCCGGACGCCTCCACGCGCCGCAGCACCTCGGCCAGCAGCTCCGGCAGCAAATTCGCCCACCTGTCCTCCTCCTCTTCCTTTTCCACCACCATGTCTATCAGAAATCATGTCCGGGGTGCCTAGCTACCGCCGCGAGCCATGGTGGGGAGGACAGGGGCTGTCGCCGCCGTCGCGGCTGCTTGCGGAGGGGGAAGCTGCGGGGCCGGCGCTGCTGCTGGTGGATGGAGGAACGCGAGCCAGCGAGGGAGAGGCGCGCCGGCCTGTGTGGCGGCGGCGCAAGAAGCGGGGGAGCTGAGGAGCGGCGGCTTGACGGGTCGGGAAGCGGGGGAGCGGTGGCTGGATGGGATGAATGGGTGTCCGGCGGGTGGGGATTAGGGTTTGCAGTGCTTATATATTGCCTGGGAATGTTGGGCCTGGTGGGCCGGCGGGTGGGCTAGCGGGCTGCTGGTTTGGTGGAATAGGCATGTTGTTAAACTAAACAAGATTTATATTATTAGTTACTATAGTCAAATTTTTTCAAATTTTAAAAATGTCAACTAAAAACAAAATCTATTTATGAAAAACAGATTGGTATAAATTTAAAATTCCAAAATTATTTATATAAAATTTTTTAAAACATGTTATAGAGAGCAAGCACAAGTAAATCAAAGTGTAGCTCAAAATCATAAAGTCTGTGTGAGATTTAAGATTTTATGGCTAGTGTTTACTGAAACTTTCTCAAATGCAAAATTGGCCTATGTATAAAATGTAGATCTTGATGAGTTCTACAAATATGATATTCAAAAGTTTTTCATTTGAGGTCATTTAGTGCCTCATTTGACTAGGTTTGACCAAGTCAAATCTTAAATTTTTAAAAATATGACTAGTATTTACTAATACTTTATCAAATGCAGAAATAACCTATGTATCAAATGTATAACTTGATGAGTTTTACAATCTTAGTATTCAAACTCTATTCATTTGAGGTCATTTGGAGGCTCAATTGACCAAGTTTGACCAAGTCAAATCTTGGATTAAGAAAAAATGACACTTTGGCCACAGTTTTTAAAGCCCTAAATTATCTCAAATATAAAAGTCATGAATACCATGTTTTTTGAACTCATCAAGATCTACATAGGGTATTTTAGTCAACTTTGCATTTGACAAAGTTTAGATAGTTAAAATTTTGAATTTTAAAATTTTCATGGCTCAAATACAGTTTTCCGAACCCTAGATGGTCTCAACTTAAAAAGTTATGAATACCAAGGTTAGTCCACTCATCAAGATCTACATCTGATACATAGGACTTTTTTGTATTTGATAAAATATTCATAAAGTGTAGATCTAAATCCACAAGTCTCACATATAGTTTCATAAAGTCTGTGTGAGATTCAAGATTTTATGACTAGTGTTTACTAAAACTTTCTCAAATGCAAAAATGGCCTATGTATCAAATGTAGATCTTGATGAGTTCTATAAACATGGTATTCAAAAGTTTTCATTTGAGGTGATTTAGTGCCTCATTTGACCAGGTTTGACCAGTCAAATCTTAAATTTTTAAAAATATGACTAGTGTTTACTAATACTTTCTCAAATGCAGAAATGACTTATGTATAAAATATAGAACTAATGTGTTGTACAATCTTTGTAGTCAAACTTTGTTCATTTGAGGTCATTTCGAGGCTCAATTGCCCAAGTTTGACCAAGTCAAATCTTGGATTAAAAAAAATAACACTTTGACCAAAATTTTTAAAGCCCTAAATGGTCTCAAATAGAAAAATCATGAATACCATGTTTGCTGAACTCATCAAGATCTACATAGGGTATTTTGGTCAACTTTGCATTTGATAAAGTTTGGACAGTTAAAATTTTGAATTTTGAAATTTTCACGACTCAAATCCAGTTTTCAGAACCCTAGTGGGTCACAACTTGAAAAGTCATGAATACCAAGATTGGTCCATTCATCAAGATCTACATCCGATACATAGGACGTTTTTATATTTGACAAAGCGTTCACAAAGTGTAGTTCTAAATCCACAAGTCTCACATATAGTTTCATAAAGTGCGTGTGAGATTCAAGATTTTATGACTAGTGTTTACTAAAAATTTCTCAAATGAAAAAATAGACTATGCATCAAATGTTGATCTTGATGAGTTCTATAAATATGGTATTCAAAAGTTTTTCATTTGAGGTCATTTAGTGCCTCATTTGACCAGGTTTGACCAAGTCAAATCTTAAATTTTTAAAAATATGACTAGTGTCTATCTCAAATATAGAAATTAAATATGTATTAAATATAGATCTTGATGAGTTATACAAATATGGTATTCAAAAGTTTTATGTTTGAGGCCATTTAGTGCCTTATTTCACCAAGTTTGACCAAGTCAAATCCTAATTTTTAAAAATATACGACAAGTGTTTGCTAACACTTTATCAAATGCAAAAATAAACTATATACCAATTATAGATCTTGATGAGCTATACAAACATGGTATTCAAAAGTTTTACATTTGAGGCCATTTAGTGCCTTATTTCACCAAGTTTGACCAAGTCAATCATGGATTTTAAAAACATGCGACTAGTGTCTACAAACACTTTCTCAAATACAAAAATAAACTATGTAACAAATGTAGATCTTGAAAAGTTGTACAATCTTGAAATTCAAAAGTATTACATCTGAGGTCACTTAGTGTCTCATTTGACCAATTTTATCCAATCCAACCGCCCTTACAGTGACCACCCACTGTAAGGGCGGTTTATAAGCTGACCCGACCGAACCACTGTAAGGGCAGTTCGGAAAACCAACCGCCCCTATAGTGAAAAGGGGGTGTTCTCTTTGTAGATTTTTCACGTAGTGTCGTCTATATGTTGGTATATTTGCACGAAGCCCCCTCACGGATAAGAATTGAGATGAGGTCGTCGTCTCGCGAGACGACGGGCGATGGCTCGTGCTCCCAGGCACAGTGATCGCTTGATGCTGCACTGTACGGTCATCGTCTCCACACGCCCACGCACGGGATCCAGTTGCCACACGTGGGAGAAGAGAAGATGCGCGCCAAAATTATTGAGGCGTGGGATATGGCTGCTTCAATTTGCAGAGATGTCAAGATTGAAAATGCTGGTGCACGACGACTGGATGGAACCATGGGCCTGCTCCATGGACGGCACCATGGGTCTGCTGGTTGAGCTCACAGGTCATAGCTTGATGGTAGCGACTGCCGGCGAGCATCCTCATGGACAGGTACAGCTTCGCCGTGATGGTTCAGATCTACCTTGAGCCCATGGCAGGTGTGGACTGTGGAGATGGTGGCGCAGCCCACGCCTTTTCCCATGCTGGCTTACCGTGCTCATGGAGAGGAGAGTAGAGAAGGAAGAATTTAGTTCATGCTTGCTACTTGCTTTTTGGTCGGATGACAAAAGAATGGAACAATCATGAAACGAATTGGGTCTGAACATTTTTCTAATGTTGATGACCTTACAAAACTTACTGAAAAGTCTCTATAACAAATCTAACGCGGGGGCACGTGGTGGCACGGGAGAGCAGCGCCGGTGCGGTGAGCAGTGGCGGCACGCGGCGTGCTAGCGGTGGCTGCGGCTAGGGAGAGGAGGAAGATAGGGTTGACCCTTTTATTTATTGATTGTTCCAAGAAGATTACATCTCCTACTTATAGTCGGACTAACTTGACTCCTAAGCAAACTAGGAGATACTTATAATATGAACTCTCCTCTTTTATAATTCGATCCTTCCTTTTATTTGCCCAACTATTTCTATTTCTAGGTGATCTATTTTAGGAAACCTATTGGATAATGGATTGCGGCGGTTCGGGGGTTGCACCCCTTGCTCCTCATGCACCTATGCACCTAGGGCGCCAACTGCCCGCACCCTGTGGTGGTGGCGGTGGCTGGGCTCCCTTCCTGGCCTAGAGTTGGCCCAAATTCTTTCACTTTCTCTTGGGCCTGCGTTGTACTTGTCACAGCGCCTCTCCCTTTTCCACTCGACACGTCCACGCGGTGAAATATGGACCAACTGTCGATGCCGAAGGGAGGCAACATGGAAGTTGTTGGGAGTTGTTCCAGGAAGCATTCAAGGTAGCCTTCCATTGGGTCATTGTTGGTGATGTACTCTTTATTGCAAAGCGGGCCGAAGTCGAAGCAATATTATAGGTCACCTATGTTCTCGAAGAGGTGGTAGGTGCAGGCAACTGACCCTGGTCCCTTGCGTGGTCCTCCTTGAACTACCCAGAGGATGTGCTTGTAGACTAATGCATATATTTTGAATGTAGTCATTACCTTTGGGGTTTGTCAAAGCGACGGATGTAATTTCTGGTATTGGATTCGATGATCAAAGGTAATTGACGCCAAATTGTTCGGGTTGTCAGCACTATTGGGTCGAGTGTCAGGTCCACCATGTCGTCCTACAGGAAGGAGTCAGTGTTCATGGCATTGGGAAGGAGTCTATGGCGCCCAGTATCCTTGTCTAGATTGATTGATGTGTTTTTAATCCTAGCAAGTAGATGACCCTCGCTATCCAAAAAAATCATGGTCGCTGGTTTCACTGAGTGATGCTTTGGCCATGGCACTGGAAGTAGTATGAATGAAGGTATCCCATTGATTTGGTAAGATGTTGGTTGTTGATGTCCTCCAATTGCTAGCATTTGAAGTCCTTTCTGATCTTTGGTCATGATGTTGAGGAGATCCTATAGAAGAGGTGTTGGCGCCATATGCCCACTGCTTCGCTGTTTGTGATGGTCGAAGCAACCGTCTTCAACTCATGTTGTTCCTTGATTGCTTGGCGTAGGTCATCGAAGATAGGGTGGTTGCGGTTGTTGAAAGAATCCAGTGCATTAGGTCGGCTCTAACGTGCTGGTGACCTTTCTCCTGAACGCCATGGTAGTAGAGATGCTGACCGTCCCAACTCTTTGGATGGGGGGTGTCGCTTCTGGATGGCGATGAGGGTGTGGTTGCGGCCCTCTCTGTCATAAGTCATCGTGCCGTTGTTGAAGTCCCAGACAATACGCCCCAGGCTTTTTAGCCAAGGCGCTCCTAAGATGATGTCGATGCCGGGGCTGAGTTCCATAAGGTGCGTGTTGATGGAGAATATGTCACTGGCGATGCGCATCGGTACGTTGAAGGAGGCTGAGCGGCATCCCACTTCTTCTCCATTGTCAATGATGATGATGCTGTGGACCCTCTCGAAGCCCGATCTCTCATGAAAAGCCGAGGTTGATGAAGTTGTGCATGGCTCCGGAGTCGATGAGGATGTTGGCACCTGCTCCGCTGATGAAACCTTCGAGATACATCAGGAAAGTTCCCTGTACCTCTGAGGTTTGCTTACCAATCAGCATAGTGAGGATGTTGATGTCGTTGGTCAATGATGACAGTGTTGGCGTTGCTGATGGTTGACGATGTCGGCGTCAGGTGGCCTGTGAGGGCGCCTGTTCATGCTCCTGGCATGTACCCGTCGCATGGATGGTGACATGCTGGTTGACGTTGATGAGGGTTGGAGCGATGGTGCATGTGGCCTCCTTTGAATCTCGATCTCGTTCGTTGTCGTGGCCGTGGTCCTGTCAGCATCCTTGTTCTCTAGCTGCTGGAGATAGGCGTTGACAGTGGCTAACTCTCCATGAAGATCGTCCATCTTGCGGAGAGTTTTGGCGGCGAAGCTCTGGAGAAGTTCCTCGATCTCAGACAGCTCGGCCATGGCAGCGGTGTGGGATCGAACTGGTCGTCCGATACTAGGTATAACAAGTCTAACCCGGGGGCACGTGGCGACACGAAAGAGCGGCGGCGAGGGGCGGCGAAGCTCTGGAGAAGTTCCTCGATCTCGGACAGCTTGGCCATGGCAGTGGCGTAGGATCAAATCGGTCATCCGATACCAGGTATAACAAGTCTAACGTGGGGGCACGTGGCGGCATGGGAGAGCTGCGACGAGGGGCGGTGGTGCGGCGAGCAGCGACGACACGTGGGCGGCGCGCGGCGTGCTGGCGGTGGCTGTGGCTGGGGAGAGGAGGAAGATAGGGTTGACGCCTTTCTTTATTGATTGTTCCAAGAGAATTACATCTCCTATTTATAATCGGACTAGCTCAACTCCTAAGCAAACTAGGAGATCCTCATAATATGGACTCTCCTCTTTTTCAATTCAATCCTTCCTTTTATTTTCCCAACTATTTCTATTTCTAGAAGATCTATTTTAGGAAACCGATTGGATGATGGATTGCGGTGGTTCGAGGGTTGCACCCCTTGCTCCTCATGCGCCTGTGCGCCTAGGGCACCAGCTGCCGTGGTGGCGGCGGCTAGGCTCCCTTCCCGGCCTGGAGTTGGCCCAAATTCTTTCACTTTTGCTTGGCCTACGTTGTACTTGTTACAGTCTCATACTTGTTGAATAATTGGGTTGCATGTCACTTTGATGTGTGTTCATTACTTGCAGATCAGAAGTTTTGTCTTTGTGTTTTAGCATTCGAAACTTGCAGATCTGTTAACCCTCTGTACATGATTTTTTAGGTGCTAGCGGAGTTCTCTGAATGTTCGGTCAACTAACCAGATTAAAATGACAAATGCTAATCAGATTAAGAACAATCTGGAGGGATCGAAAGGGGTGGATTATGCCACAAACAATTATGGGCCTATTTGTCTAGGCTCCTCCCTGGCTCCGGCTGCAACTCCTCCAGTGGAACCCTAACACATGTTTTCCTCATGGTTTTTTTAAAAAGTAGAGGAGCCGGAGCCGTTATGAAATACTATTTTTCTCTAATACATAAAATGTTTGTACATCTTTTGTATTAAGATTGAGAAATAGTGAAAGTTACAATGACGTGCCATGGATAACGCACTAGGGGGAGGGGTAATGTTAGTATTTTGCCTATTTGAAGATACATTGGTAGTCTCACTTTATGGAAGCCAAAATAATAAGAAAGTGAGAAAATAAAAGGCCAATCGGCCCGGCTCTTTAACCGAAGCGTTAGTTCAAAAATAACGGGCTACCTCAAGACTAACCCTCTGCCTGATTCTCTAAATTGCACGAAGGCTTGAGGGTTATTGTCAATGATATGTACCAACATGGTACCTCACCACATGAAAAATGGCCCAAGTGGGACGAGGTACGCTACGCAGGCTACATGAGAAGCCTAAACTAGACTGGGTACTTCATCTACTTTTGGAAGACAAAACATAGAAATATGTATTTAGAAACCAATGCATATATCTGGGAGATTTCCCTCTAATGGACTTGGAAACCGGGCCACATGTAAACCGATCAGGACTACGAACACATGGTTTTTTCATACCATTGTGTAGCGGTCTTTGTGATGAGCAATTGTCAACATGCCAACACTTTGGTTAGTGGTTGGTGTGTGATTCTTCTAATCACTGGCACATGGTTATGTGTTGAAACGTCTCTTGGCTTGCGGTGTGCAGGTGTGGAGTCTAGAAGCGGTGGTTGATGGCAACATGAAGGTCAAGTAGGACGTGTCGTGCTGATGGACTATGGCAGATGTGAGGCTTGGAACGAAGGACCAGGAGGCCGGGTGGCTAGCCGCGGTGGCTGACACTTGGGACATCGACGAGTGCAAGTGTACATGGCGGGTGACGCGTATGGACTAGGCTACTCACGAGGAGGTTTGTTGATTTGCCCTCAAAACCATAGGTGGAGGTTTGGTGGTTTGCCCTCAAAACGGTTGACAGAGGTCTAGTTATTTGTCCTCAAAACCATCTACAGCTGGTTTTGGGTTTGGGCCTCAAAACCCGGCCGGAGGTCCCGATGTGGATGAACGACGCTTGGCGGCATCGGGAGTTCGCGTCGAAGTGAAGGTACCGGTGAGAAGGCGTGGTGGCCATCAGATCAAGAAAACCAAAGGGTTGGACCATAACGCCCCTGGGGTTAAGTGGTTTGACTCATGCATCCAAAGGCAAAACTGGGATTGTGTAGTAGCTCTGTGTGTTAAATAGGATGACGGAGCACCCATCTCCCTTACCTCTTCCATTTGCATTTTCCTTCTAGTGGCTAGGTTTTCTTCTCCTCCCCCCATGGATTCTTGAGAGAGGTCCACAACTTTGTAGAATTCGAGCGGGAATGGTGGCCCTTACCACCTCGTGTCATGGTTGATTCGAGGAAAATTTGAAGTTGTGTCTTGTGTTCTTGTGATGTTCGTCTTGAGCTCCCTTCCCCCCTCTTTTTCGAGCTTCGATTCTCCATTTCTAGGCCGTTTATGTTCATTTTTCTTGCCTTGATTCATTCTATGACATGAGAGGATCATTTCCACTGAAGGATTTGAGCTAATTCCTCATGAGTTCATAGATTAAGGCAAGAGCGTGTCTAGGGTTCATTCTTGGCAATTTTCCCCTCCCCTTTCAATTTCTCATTGATTGGAGTCAAATTGGGCAATGACCTCTTAGAGGTAGCTTCCCTATTGCCTTAAGTCCTGGACAGTCTGCCCTTGCACTTAAAAACAACCCTCTTGGGTGCCCAAGCGCGGACAGTTGCCCTAGGAGTGCGGACAGTCCAGACTTGCTTTGTGTGCAGTCTTTGTTTTCGCCATTTTGACCTATGGACAGTCTGCCCTTGACCCCGGGAAGGCCGTGATTACTGTAGCAGTATTGCATAAAGTGTCCAAGTTCTGTAGCTGTTCTATGTAGAGTATCTAGTACTATAGCAGTACTATTGGGGACTGCCCGCGGTTACTGGCGGACTGTCCGCAGTTCTTCGTTTTTCACTATTCCATTCGTATCTTGCCCATTCGATCTCCAATTCGCGTTACGTCTGTTGCGTTGGTCTTGTAGTGTCATGCTGTGTTCTTTGGGAACATCCACCCTCTATTTTGGGTCATGGACATCACTGTTCTTGGTTTTGCTCTTAGGGTTGTGTATCAAGCCGAGGGCCATTAGTTTCAAAAGAATTTTGAGGCTCCAATTGACCTCCTCCTCTGGTCATCGTATCCGGTCCTTCAAGGACACTATCTATAACCTCACCCTTGACTATATAATGATTGGTGGGGAGCCCCCGATGGGTACCTCCTTGTATCCCTAGATGTCTTGACATCACGTAGCAAACCTTTACTGCCAAAAGTTTTCTCCCGGTTGAGAAACCGGGACTAAAGGGGTTGCCAACCGGGAGATGTCTGTTATCTACTAGTGTTGTCATCAACGGCACTATAATTAAACTAGAGCATACAAGATAAGAGATTTGTTTTCAATTGGATGTAGGATACCCCGCACTGAACTAGCTACTATGAATCTATGTCCCCATGTCCTACGGTTCTAATTCCCTATGTCGGATACGCTGATCTGCGCTCCCAGAGCAAATACCGCCAACAAAACCATAAGATAGTTTGCACCACACTAAAAATAATAATAACATAGAATACAATTTAGGGATAGTTTCCCACACCTTATCTACCAGTTTTAACTAAAGAAACATGCATTCATTACTATATGTTTTCAAAGAGAAAAAGATTAAAACAATGTAATATGGGCTATGAGGTACTCCTTCTATCCCTGAATAAATAGATTCCTAGCATGTTTAGGATAAATTATTATGATAGAGAAAAGACCTTACTACTATCCTCGATTAATTTGAGTTCCAACATTTAGTTGCATACTAATCGTTGTTCAGGTTGCATGCCTGTCACATCATTTACAAGTGCTAAATACTTGAGATCATGGTGAATATTTTGATGTGAGATGAATGGTGTGTTGACAAAAGTAGAAAGAGGTATTTCATGACTTTAAATGATGATGCAACTAGATTTTGATGTGTTTACTTGCTAAAAACTAAAGATGTAGCGTTAGATTACTTTAAAATCTATAAGGCTGAAGTTGAAAATCAACTAGAGAGAAAAACTAAACATGTAAGGTTAGATTGTGGTGGTGAATATTTTGCAACATCGTTTGATGATTTTTGTGCAGAACATGGTATTATCCATGAGAGAATAGCTCCCTATTCTTCCGAATCAAACAGAATTGCCGTGAGGAAAAACCGCATGTTGACTGACTTCATGAACGCCATCTTAGACATTGCTGGTCTATCTAAGGCATGGTGGGGGAAGCTTTATTGACTACAAGTCATGTCCTGAGTAGAATTCCAAACAAAAATAAAGAGACAACTCTATATGAGGATTAGGTTTCGAAGGAAACCATCACTTTCATATTTGCGCACGTGGGGATGTTTGGCGAAAATGTTCCAATTTCTATATTCAAAGCCGAGTTTATCCCTTTGCAAAAGATGTTGAACCCGACGATGAATATACCTCACCACAAGGCCATAGCTAGTGGAGGCCAAGTTGTTTCACATGGTTAATGCGATCAACAAGAGCTTTGATGGCATCAAACTCCGCATCAGTATGCTTCTCACTCTAGATAGGAGTAGAAACTAGAGGATAATGGAAATTAGAAGGGAGACTAGGAGGAGGATTGGGCACATAAAACCACTCATTGGCCCAATCTTTCCAAGAGCCAACAAGAGAAAATTGAAAGAAATCGGTCCTCTTCCCCTGTCGGGACTGGATGAGGCAGTTGCCAAGAACAGGGGGAGAGGCGTTGTTAGAAAGCTTCAAACGGAAATTCCTGCCTAGTTAACTAGGTTGTCAACCTTTTGGGCCTTAATTGATTCATTTATTTTGCTTTGAGAGTGGGCTGGCGTTGTACTTGTTACAACCACCCTCAGCCGATTTATGACCCTGGCGTCACCGCCATCACCATGGTCTCGCATGAGTTGCAGACTTCCATTTTATTGTAGAATGAACCAAAGGAATCTAGGGAGAGCGGATGAGCTATCTTTCTCCAATAGCAGGAGGAGACAGGCGAGGCAATGGGGCAACACGAGTTTCTCCCCTTCCCTTGTTGTGTGGTGATAGGTTTAGGTTGGAGGAGAATCTCACTCATGGGCTAACACATTGGCGAGTATAGAGAGAGAAGCAGTATTAGTAAATTGGTCATTCCAAGGGTATTGTGGCGCTAGCATATGCATGAGTGACCGCCGTGCCATGTCAACAAAAGTGTCATAAATTTGTAGTAGCAACTCTTTTGAGGGCCTGATGAGGTAGAGAGGAGAGGATGGGAGCCCCCGCTCCCGACCTCGCGCACGACCCCAACCATGGCGATAACCCAAAAATCCACCAGATCCAGCCACCATCAAGCAACCCTCCGCCTCCAACCACAGATCCACATCCACCATGCACCGATCTACCTGGGGAGGGGTCTCTCAACGACTCGTGTCCCTGGACCACGGAGATCTCGCCGGCGGCCGCCACCGAGGATTGTGGCCGCGCTTTAGATCCACAAGCAGCGGAGTCCCTCGAAGCATCGGTGGTGGGGGCTAGCATTGAAGATGGTGCTGGTGCTGCGCAGGAGTCAGCGATTCTTGCGGATTTGAGCCGGGAAATCTTGGAGTTACTCCGAATCGAGGAATTCGAGAAGCCAACGGGTACAAGGGAAGCAGCGGTGGAGGCCAGCGAGGAGCACGCGCTGCAGCATTCAACCCAGGGGCAGGTGGAGGCAACCAAGCAGCAAAAGCATTCAAGGCACCCTGATCCCCCCCAAAAGGGCAGCATTCAAGCCAATCAGTCTATGCATCGAAGCTCCAAGTCCACCGCCATGGCAAGTTCATCTTCAATCTCAGGACAACGGTTCTCCAGGGCTGAAAAGGCGAAGGATGCGATGCATTCAACTCAGCCACCTGCTGGTCCGATTTGGGGCAGAGGAGCCAAGGTCATGTCGCCATCGTCTCTGCCTCAAGCAGAGCATCCAGATGACATCAAGGCTGACCAGGGGCAACCATGGAGGACACAGAGCACGCCTACCGGGTTTTCAGCAAGGAGGAGTGGACAGAAGTAAAGGCACCATACTGGTGGCGTCAAGAACTGAAACATGCAAGGTCCTCAGCCGACGGGATTCAGAAGACAGAGCCAACTCGGGGAACTGAGAAATTCAAACATCACACCTATGGTAAATGCTTCAATTGTTTTGCTACTGACCACCAAGTGCGCCATTGCCTGAGGCCTATGCGGTGTTGGCACTATGAGGGGAGTGGCCACCATGCTCGCAACTACAAGTTGAGGACTCCGGCATTGGACTATAAGTTGCAGCAGCCTTCACACTCCCAGATCAGAGACACGAACAACAACCAACCTCAAGCATCAATCGCTGAAAGAAGAGAGGCTCGCTCCTACTTGGACGTGGCCAGAGGAAGGCCAGCTGCTGAGGCCATGGCGGCCTACCCCGGTGACCCGCGTGCTCGGCCTAGCACCGAGACTGTGTTCGTCACTGCCACGGGTGACATCAGGCGATGTCGGGACGACTTGGTGTCCCGCGCGGCGGTGTGCTAGCTGAGGGGCGACAACCACGACACTGCCGCACCACGTCGTCGATGCGCTCAGGTCCCAGATGGACATGGGCCTCATGGACTTCCAGGTCGTCAAGCATTTCCCGAAGCAGTACCTCGTCGTCTTCGCCTCCGAGCAGCTCAAGCACCGGGTCACCCGCCGTCAGCGCGTGGAGGACGGTGGCCGGGTTTTCAACTTTGCACCTTGGACCGAGGCTCGGGAGGCGGTGGACGCGCGGATGGAGTTCCGCGTCTACCTCAGGCTGGAGGGCATCCCACCCCACGCTTGGGGGCAGGATGTCATGGCCAATATCCTGGGGCGCTCCTGTGCTGTCCACTATGTGGAGGAGCACACTCGTCGTCGGCAGCGCACGCGGACCTACGACCTGTGGGCATGGAACTCCAATCCATCCAAGATTCCTAAGAAGGTTTGGCTAACCATTCCAGATCCTGATGCAGAGCAGCCGCCGACTGACATCCCTCTCCCCCAAGTGCGCGTCCATCGTGATGAGCCGACGGGGATCAAGCACGGGTTGACGTACAAGGTCCTTCCCCACATGGCGGTGGTGGAGGACCTGTCCTTCATTGGTGGAGATGGTGGCCAGGGAGGGCCGCTGAACAGGTGACGCCGGAGGACCTTCATCTGGCACTATGGTCAGGAGGACTCGCAGGGGGAGCTCAGGGACCGCAGGGATGGTGACCGTGGCCGGGAGATCCACCGCAGGAGGGACGACTACGATGATGACCGCGGTGGACAGCACCGCAGACGCAGAAGCACTTCAGCCTGGGGACAGGCCACCAGGTGCCGCAATGGAGCGGCAGACTGCTACAACACCAACATCAGGGCCTTCAACCACTACGGGGGCTCCTTCCGCTCCAGGGCTCTCAAGTGGGTGGCCAAGGACTCCATCAACCAGCACAAGGGAAGCGCCAGGATCACCCCGACTCCTCCACCGCCGAGTAAGCAAAAGAAACATGTCACCTTTGCTGAACCGATTGCCACTGTGTTAGGAGATTTCTCTGTACACAAAGTTGCACAAATGGACAAGACACTGCCGCCTATCGCCGAGGAGGAGGACAACATTCTGGGGGTGTAGCCCAACACAGGGGATGGATATGTTATGGACTGCGCAACGGATGCTGTAAGTCTCATCTCACACTGCAATGTTGAGTTGGCTGCACCTATGTATGATTCATCAGTAGAACCTACAGTAGAGGACACTCACCAAAATATGGCAGTAGATCTGAGTTCACAACCTGTAATGACCATACGGACAATCAACACCCCACCTAAGTCTACCTGCACTCTAGCGAACACCCTTACCGGCCAGGATCATAGCATGAGCACCCTGGATAGCACTCTTGAGGAGCCTAGGGGCATAGTCCCTCAACACATGATCACACTAGGTAGCACAAACAGTGTGAGTAACCCGCAGACAGTAGACAACCAGAGCGCCTTTCAGTCGACGTTACCTGCTTTACAACTTGACACAGCAGCCCAGCATGATGCCGAAGCTATAGAACTAATGACCAATGTAGGTGCAGACTCTAGTGGGGATGCAAACATCTTAACTGACCATCTAGAAATTTTCCTGCAGTCCATCTCAAACCCTACTGACCAGCCTCTAATACCTAACCCGCCTACACCTAGTGATCATGCCATTACCGATGATTTTGAAATCCATGAGGGACAGCGTAGAAGCAGCCGCTTAGCGAACAAAGCAAAGGCTAGAGTGGGTAAGGACAGTATGCAAGTAGCCCAAGACTTGCTGTCCAAAAAACTGGGAGAGTTCACAGTAGAGTCAGCATCAGACCTTGAACTTGAGGTTCCTAATATTGCTGATCTTTCGCAGCACCTGGACAACCCCATCAACAAGACTGCTATGGACGCTCTGCAGGGCCTGGTCGACCATGGATCCAAGATGATCAAGAAGCACGGTGGCAGTAGGTACAAGGGAGCAGGAGCAGGAGCTCAGATCATGGCGGCCTGACGTCCCCTAGGGGCTGACACAGTTGGGATAACGCAATGTTAATCCTATCTGATGATAGCCGGAGTATGGGAGTTGTGGTGACATTAGGTGTCAGTTTAGTCAGGAGAGTATGGGCTATGGGCCCTGCGTGGCCGTCAGTCAGTGCAATGGCACTTGTATCATCTAACTTTCAGTGATTCAGTGTTTGTGGACTTCGTCTGCTGGGTAGGGCTCCCATGGGGGAGTTTCGGCTGGCCCATGGGCTTGGATGAGCGGTTATGTGTGAAATGGACTCAGAGGCGTGGTTGCCTATGGTCCATGATGTATCTAGGATGGCTAGACAGTGTGGTTGCTCTCGACCCCTCCCCTCAGTTTGTCAGCTGGACCTATTGGCATGGAGGCCATAGGCCCGAGGCCTGTAAGGATTCTTCCTGCGGACTCAGTATTAATCAGTGGAGTATGGTGTTTTAATGGCACAACAAAATTGTTCTATCCTGTGTTGGAACGTAAGGGGTCTCAACGAAGGGGCAAGACAAACTTTAGTACGCAACCTGATCGCATCTTCCAGAGCGACTGTGGTTTGTTTACAGGAGACAAAAATCCAAAATTGGAACACATCCCTACTACGGGATACTCTTGGGCCGGACATGGCTCAAAATTATGCTGTTTTGCCGGCCGTAGGGACTGCGGGTGGAGTCTTAATTGCGGCCAATGAATGTTTCTTTCGTCTAGAGCACCTCCACACCACAACAAACACGGTCTCAGCGAGGATCACTATGCTGCAGGAAAATAATTCATGGTGCATCACAGGGGTCTATGGGCCGCAATCGGACCCGGATAAGATAGCTTTTATGCAGGAAATTGCTGATGTCAAACAACATATGGATGCAAGTTGGCTAGTATTAGGAGACTTCAACTTAATATACCAAGCACAGGATAAAAACAACCAAAGGGTAGACATCCGAATGGTCAACAGATTTCGAACAATGATTGACAATTTGCAACTTGCACCGTTAATGCTACAGGGCCGTCGTTTCATGTGGTGCAATGATCAACTGAATTCGACAATGACAAAGATCGACCACATCCTAGCATCAGTGGAATGGCTGAATCTGTTCCCTCGAACCAATCTACAAGCGCTAGCTTCTATGGCTTCCGATCACTGTCCGCTGTTTCTACAAGGCGATACGGCGTACGATTTCTACAGAGGTTTTTGTTTTGAGGCACATTGGGTTCACATGCCAGGCTTCATGGACGTGGTCAAAGATACTTGGAATCAACCGGTAAATACCCAGAACGCAATGCTAAGGATGCATGTCAAACTGTTACGGGTAGCAAGAGCGCTAAAGATATGGAGGAGATCCCAGTTTACTGAGTGGAAACTCAAGTCGGCCCTAGTAAAGATAATCTTATTAGAAATAGAAAAAGCTCAAGAAAGAAGACAATTATCGGCAGATGAGGTCCAATTCAAAAATATCTCAAAGCTAAATCTTTGGGCTTCGCGGCCATGCAACGATCTAGGGCAAGACAACACTCCAGACTCACATGGATACGTGCTGGAGACTCCAACACGCGGTTTTTTCATCTCCATGCTAATGCGAGGAAAAAGAAAGCATACATTGCTAGGCTAAACAGTGGCAACGGGGTGGCAGTGTCACAGGAGGAGAAGACGCGGGTAGCAGTGGATTTTTTCAGCAGTGCAGTAGGAAAAAGTGCCACAAGAACTCATCGGTTGAATTGGACAGCGCTGGGATACACACATCACGACTTAGATGACCTTGATATGCCTTTCACCGAGGAGGAACTGAGAGACACAGTCAAGGCTTTGCCGACAGAAAAGGCGCCGGGGCCAGACGGCTTCATTGGTCTTTTTTACAAGAAGTGCTGGGACGTTGTCAAAGGGGATCTCATGGAGGCACTAATGGGATTCTATACTCACAAAACCGCCAAAATGGGACTATTCAATGAAGCTAACATTGTTCTTCTACCCAAAAAGCCAGACCCGGTGGAGATCACTGATTTTAGGCCAATCAGCTTAATAAACAGCATAGTCAAGATCATCACAAAAATCCTTGCCAATCGGCTGGCACCGCATATGAATGACCTCGTCTCGCATGCCCAGAACGCCTTCATAAAACACCGATGCATTCACGATAATTTCCTTTACGTGCAAAGGGTTATCCAATTACTCCACAAGAAAAAGAAACAGGCCCTCTTCATAAAACTGGACATCTCAAAAGCTTTTGACTCGGTGGGGTGGCAATTTTTGTTAGAAGTGTTGGAGGCCTTAGGCTTTAGCATGAAGTGGCGTGACTGGATTTCAGACCTTCTAAGATCATCTTCCTCAAAAATTCTGATAAATGGAACACCAAGTAGGCGCATACCACACGCACGAGGGCTTAGGCAGGGGGTCCGCTGTCACCGCTTCTTTTCATCCTGGCCATAGACCCCTTGCAGAGAATTATAGAAGCAGCAGCACAGCAGGGCCTTCTCATGCCGGTGCTCCCAAAGGTGGCAAATCTTAGATGCTCATTGTACGCGGATGATGCTGCAGTTTTCGCCAAACCTTCAACGATGGAATTAGCAAGACTACAGCGAATTCTTTGGTTCTTTGGGGAGTGCTCAGGTTTGCGAGTAAACATGTCAAAGACGGAGATCTTCCCTATCCGGATGCAAGCTGACGAGGTCGAACCATTGATACAAAATTTCCTAGGAAAAATAAGCACCTTCCCTGGAAAGTACCTAGGCTTACCCTGTAACACTCAGGTGTTAAGCAAGCATAATCATTTGCATTCTTAAGCATAAGCATCATTATGCATAGCATTGATGAAAAGATCGATTGTCATTTCATGTATCATGCTTGTTTATTCAAGTTTTGCTTGCCTTTCACATGAAGTGCATATGTGGTATGAGTGTTTGGTGTTTGATGACCTCTAATGTAACCTAGACATGTTTAGGACACCAAATTAACCTAGGTTTATGTTCATGGTTTTGGTTAATTAAGCTTTGTTGTCATGGTTGACCAAGGTGGACCATGAGAGTAGTTTTGTTTGACTGAATTGGAAGTGATAGCTAGAGTGCTTGCATGTGTGTGCACCCTAAATGAAGTTTGTAGAGAATTTTATAAGGAACAAAAGTTGTTTTTACCACTTTTCATGAAAATGCTTGGAAGGTGTTCAAAAATGTTGAAAAAGGGCAAAAATTGGGGGCTGGTTTTCTATTTTGGGATATTTTAAAAGGTATTTTATTTGGATTTTTGTATTTCAAAATCTATGTAGAATCTGGTAAAACTCCTTTAAGATGAAATGTTCTACTCTTCAAAAGCTACATTTCATCTATTTTGAGTTTTTGCTAATTCGGCTTAGTTTGAAAGTTATTAAGCAGCAAAGTTTGTTCTGAATTAATGAAAATAGCTTTTTGGTGACGGCTGTACCCTGGCCGTCAGGAAAATGTTCGCCCACCGCCCATGTCGCCCAGCCCGCGCGCTCCGC
This sequence comes from Bothriochloa decipiens, assembly GCA_023333625.1. Taxonomy (NCBI): domain Eukaryota; kingdom Viridiplantae; phylum Streptophyta; class Magnoliopsida; order Poales; family Poaceae; genus Bothriochloa; species Bothriochloa decipiens. The sequence goes on from CM041647.1 coordinate 5,452,659, forward strand.
GTGGCGCGCGTCGACCGGCCGTCCGGGGCGGCAGCGGCCGTTCGGACAGGCCAAAACGAGGCGCCCGCTCTCCCTCTCGCGGTCCCCTCCTTCATTTTCCCTTCCCTTCTCCTTCCCGCAGCGCTGCACGCTCTCGGCCGCCGCCGCGCAGCACCGAGCTCGCCTCGCCGCCGTTCAAAATTCGCCGTCGCCGGCCACGCATTTTCTCGCCAAGCCCCGCCATCAAGCACGCCTAAGCCCGCTCCGTCTTCCTCTCCCTTCATCTCGGTCAGTTGCCGTAAGTTTCGCCCGAATCGCTCCATTTTCTCCCCGGCCGCCATTGCCGCACCTCGGCTTCGCCGTGGTCCCGCCGCTCCGGTCATCCTCCCTCGCCATTAGGATGCGCAGCAACCGCGTCGTGGTCCGTATCAGCTAGGACGGTAGTCAGTGAGGTCGATTAGGGTTTCGAGCGGCCGAATTTCGCCGAGCCGCCGCGCGGAGTGTCGCCGCCCCGCCGCGCGTGCGTGGCCGAGCCGCCGTAGTCGAGCTCCCGCTGCTCTGAGTAGCCAGTGAGATGCGCTAGGGTCCCCTCGAGCCAAAGCCGTGGTTAATGCGGTCGGTCGAGTCCCCTATCGTCGGGATTAGGGTTCGCCGGAGTCGGGGTGAGTCGCCGTTCCGCCGCGTCCGTGCTCCGACCGCCCTGAGCCGCTCCCTCCCGTCTTTGGTCCCATAGATCGGTGCGCGTTGTTCCCCTCTCCCTTTCCGCCGGTCGGTGAAGCCCGAGCGCCGCCAGGATGGTCGGCCGAGCGCCGCCGCCGTCGAGGATCTGCGAGTTAGAATGAGGAAAAAGCTAGGGTTCTCGGTGTAAATCTGCCAGACACAGCAATTTACCGGTTAGGGCTTGGTTAGTTTCGGGAATCTTCAGGGTCCCCGGTGTAAAGTGGTTTTCCTTTTTCTTTTTCAGAATAGATTTCAGATTTCAGTTTAAACTTTGAAAATTCATAACTTGCTCATTTTTCATCCAAATGAGTTGGTTCAACTTGCAGTATTTTTCTTATGAGATGATCTATGCATGAAAAATATGAAATGTGAAATTTGTGAAACTTTTCTGTATAGCTTTATTTATCTCTATTAATTGTATTTATCTTAGGAAATGCATAACTAATTCTCTGTTGCTCAGAAAAATGTGAGACCAAGTTTGTTGGTTTTCTTATGTCATGCTCTATCTGTGAAAAATGTTGTTAGGCTATGTCATATGTAAATTTTTCTATGTCTAGTTATGGTGCCTATTTTCATGTGAGGATAAATAATTCACAATAAATAATATATAAGGAATTTGTTCATGAAACTTTTTGGAGAGTGTTTTTATGTCAATCTAGAGCTAATTATGTTCTGAGATCTGTTGTTTGATATACTTTTATGTACAAAGTATTTTATGCCCCTGGAATTGTGCTGCCTTGTCATTTTTGTGCAGGATAAAGTACTTACTGTTTTAACTTGAAATTTTTATGGTAGTCTTTAATTGGTATGATTAAGCTTCTGTAATTTTTACAGAATTTTCTAAGTAGTCTAAAGTCATGTTGTAGTTATACCCTGATTTCTTTCATTTATAAATAATGCTTTAGAGTTATCATTTCATGTGTGTAAAAATGCTTTTTATGTTATTCATGAGATGTATGATCTTCTGTTGGTTGTGGTTCAGTAGAGTGTAGTGTGCAAAACAATGGTTGTTTATGATTCTTTATAGTGTGCGAGTAAAGTTTTAATGCGAGGCTTATTTGGAGATTTATCGGTAGAAGAGAATGCAGATGACATGTGCTTATCATACATGTTTTCAAATATCATATCATATCATTCATCTTAGCTGAGCATTCATTTACCATCACCATCAGCATTGTATTTATATGTATGCACGGTATTCATACGCACTATGCATCATACAGGATCGTCAGAGCTCGCGACGGTAGTTCCCGGAGCACCAGGAGAGGAAGACCAACAGGAAGCTTTGGTGCGGGAAGCAGCAGCCGAAGAGGATCCCAAAGCTGATCTTCCGGAGTGTCCCGACCATCAGCCAAGTGCTTTTCTGAAAGGCAAGCCCCGGAGCATTCTCCCTGTGGTTTGCAAAATATCTAACTTGAGTCCTTTACTTGTTTGTTGCATTAAGTTATAGGCGTTGTTTTATACCGTTGCTGCATTACTTATATTCCTTGCCACTGTTTATACTTCAACCCTGTTAGGTTCAGGTACGAATATATGCTCAGCCCTGCTTAACTAGATCGGTAGAAGTCGGGTGATTTCCTGTCATTCGCGAGTTATAGGTGGTAACTTGGAATGGTTGAATACATTGTTATCTTGGATAACCATGTGGAGATAATAAATCGAGACCGGGCAGGATTGGAGTTGAGAATGAATTGGAGGTTTAATGTGGTTTATCCCGTCTGTGTCGAACTAGGACCCCGTCCGTTGTACGTCCTCAAGTCATATTGAATTTATGCCTCACATTTAGCTGGAAGGATAAGTCGTTCCGACCGCGAAGCCTAATTTTGATTTGGGCCGGGAGTCGACCTGCTGTACGCATCGCATTGGTGAAGATGGGGGACCACGGGTTACGCGGTTGTAAGGCCTGAATATAGCACGGTGCGCCCTGCTGGCAGCCGGACGGTGCCCGGATGTGATGGTACCTGTTGATCTCGCGTTTTTCCTGAATTGGATGTCGGTGACCTGTAGCTCACCGTGGCTGGTGAGTGTGGTTTGTGTGAGGAGTACCCGCCAGCTGGTTAGTAATCGATTATAATCGCCATCGTTCCTGGACAGTGAACACTTGACTTGAGCAGCGGCATCGTAGTAAGAACTTGAACAAGAGGTGAGATGGTTGAGCTGTTGAGACTGAAAGATACTCAACCGGAAATGGTTACTTTCTGTTGAATAATTATTACCATGCGTGTTTAGTACAGGTGCTAATGTAGCATGATAGAGATAATCAGATTAAAATACATTGCTAGAAGGTCCTTATTAATTATTTCTTAATGCAAGCTTTTCCGTAATTTTAAATGAGTCAGCTATCCTACTTATACAGCCTTGCATACTCCTTGGAGTCTTTTATTTTAGTTTATGACGGGTAAGTCTAGCTGAGTACATCCTCGTACTCAGGGTTTTATTTCCCATGTTTTGCAGATGGTGAGATGCTTTACGGTTATTGTCAGAACTGTTTCTATCCCGCCTTGGGCGATGACTAGACCTTGGGCATGGTCACTCTTCTCTACTTGATGCTTTTGCTGGATGTGAACCAAGGACCTGGCACTATATTTCAACTGTATTTCAAATGTGTGTGTGGTATTTGAACTAAATCGCTTTCGCTTTTATTTGAACTTGAACTTGGTTTGTAATAACTCTATTCGTACTCCGATGATGTTTTAAAACTATGTGCGACTGTGTACTTGTGAATGGAACCGCTAAACTATTACGATCTTGGTCGTGTCGGAAAAGTTTGAAATCCTTCGAGATTTCACGGACTACCGGGTTTATTAGGTCTCAATCATATGATTTGCTAAATTAATGGCGGATTATGTGCTTGTGCTCTAATAAATTGGTCGGTTCTGTTACATACCCCTACATACAAGGAGACTGAGGAAAATAGAAATTCAGCCGCTCATTGATAAAATTGGTGCAAGGCTACCAGGATGGAAAGGGAAGTTTCTAACCTCTGCAGGACGCGAGACTTTGGTGAAGACAGTGCTATCAGCAGTTCCTATATATCACCTTACGGTATTTCAGGCGCAAAAGTGGTTGCTAAAGCAGATTGACAAAATCAGACGTAGTTTCTTATGGCGTGGAGAAACGCCGGACAAAGTGTGTGGTGGCCATTCTCTAGTGAACTGGCCGACAACTTGCTCGCCGAAGAACAAAGGAGGCCTGGGTATCCTTGATCTGGAACGCTTTGCAAGGGCTCTAAGATTACGTTGGCTCTGGTTTCAGTGGAAACAACCGCAACGCGCGTGGAGTTAGTTGGAAGTGCCATGTGATTCTACTGATCGTGACTTGTTCAATGCATCCACAATTGTGACGGTGGGTAATGGGAAGAAAGCTGCCTTTTGGACCTCGAGCTGGCTAGACGGGCTAACAGCCAAAGGAATAGCACCTACACTATACTGTAAGTCCAAAAGAAAGTGATTCACAGTACATCAAGGCTTATCAAACCGGAAATGGATTGACTATATTTACCCACTAACATCCCCACAAGAGGTACGAGAGTTTGTCTCCCTCTGGACAGCGATTGAGGCAGCACAGACCGATGAGGCAGTGGAAGATGAGATCAAGTGGAAGTGGACCGAAGATGGAAATTACTCGACCAAGAGCGCTTACTTAGCCCAATTCCATGGCAGATTCTCCAAAATTAAAATTACCCCCATTTGGAAGGCCAACGCCGAAGCAAAATGTCGTTTCTTTGCATGGACTCTTTTACCGAAAAAGATCTTGACAGCGAGTAACTTGCTGAAGCGAGGATGGACGGATCAGACAGACTGCCGATTATGCGGAGATAGCTTCGAAACAACAACACATTTATGCAAGGATTGCCCTTACACCAAGGAAGTGTGGACGATTCTGAGACAGTGGCTGCAGCTCTCATCGCTACAATCGGTTCCTGACACAGGCTCGGTATACAAGTACTGGAAGAGATGCCGGGGTACGGTACAGCAGAGGGAACGAAGAAGGATCGACGGAATATTTATTTATTTCTGGTTGAACATTTGGAAGGAGAGGAACAGGAGAGTTTTTCAACAAACATCACTCGACCCCACATAGGTAGCGAGCCTTTGCAAGGAGGACATTTCCCAATATAGAATGGCTAAAACCCCACAAGGAATAAGCTCAGACACCTAGTTTCAACTCTTGACCTGTGTCTTTCCTTTTCTCTGCTCCTTTGGATCAGTTGTTGTACATAGACAGTTGCCAATAGAGTTGTAGTCCGAAGAGTCTCTTTTTTCTTCCTTTGTAGTCGTTTAGTTGGTTAGTGGTCGTGTCGTATTCATACTTTTGTATAGCTGTTTTTTCCTCTTTTTCGTCTAATAAAATCAACGGCAAAGCTTTTGCCGTCCCTTCTAAAAAAAACTCTTTTGAGAGGCTGGCAAATAAAGAGGTGACATCTGTAAGAATGGCAATAAGTTAAATATCTCAATCATAACACGCTATAAAAGTCTACGAGGGCATTGTTTAGTTCCCTTCTAAATTCTAAAAATTTATAAGATTCTTCATCACATTAAATCTTTAGACGCATACATGGAGTATTAAACGTAGGTAAAAAAATAATTATTTATCAGCGAGATGAATCTTTTGAACCTAGTTAGAGTGGAACAATAATTGCTAAATAAAAAACGAAAGTACTGCTTTACAACTTCACTTTTTAACGAGACCTAAAGTAGTCTTTTTTTTTCTATTACGAACAGAGTTCAACCTTCTTTTATAAGTGATCCATTGTCTGGCGGGACCAGAGACTCAAGAGAGCACGTGAACTCTGGCATCGCGGTTGGACATGGAGACCGCCCTGCAAAGACTTGAGTTGACGCGCGTTGACCCAGTCTCCTCACTTCCTCTTGGAGTCTTGGGCGCGTCCACGCACACGCATTATATATCGTCCCGGCCTCCCGGGTGTTCTTCATCTCCGCACGAAGCTAGCACTTTTCTTGGCTGTCCATCCACTTCCAACCTGCAGAGTGTAGTGTACGTCGTAGCGACTAGCTAAAAATTAAACATGGAGGATGTAGAAGCCTGCAGGTCTCCTGCTGCCCATGATCCTTCTTCTGGTTCTGGCTCTGGCTCTGGCTCTATGTCGGTAACCATCTTACATTGTTTAATGGTAACTATCTTGTTCTCTGGGAGCTTGTTTGTCTACCTTTATAGTAGGAACTATGATGCATCGCTGGTCGTTGAGTCGGTAGCCTATGCTGCTGTTGGCTGCTTATACATCTACAACTGCTCCCGTCGGCAGGAGAAGTTTATCTTTGCTGGATATCTTATTGTGCTTGTTCTGTCTGCCTTCCTTCTCTCATCAAAAAGAATCTTTCCCGAACCCTACTATGTTGAAAAATATCTTGTACCTGAAATAGGTGAAATAGTTTTTGGAGCCAATATTGTGGCTATAACATCGTATTGTGTCTGGCAGCTTAGCTTTATCCTCCCTACTAAGTTGACCAATAGTATTATGGCAACCATCCTACATGCTACAATCGTAGCTATCCTATTCGCTCTGATCATCATAGGTTTCAAACTTGTTCCAGATAACTACGACTACAGCAAAAGGAATACTGCATGCCTAGTTCAGTTAGTAGCCTATAATGCCGTCTGTTGCCTGTACATGTGCAACTGCTCTCGTCAGGAGAAGGTTAAATCCGTTGGGTTTCTTGTACTTCTGCTATTTTTGTCGAGGTGTATTTGGCACAACTATGTGCTGCAGCACATATAATCGAACGGCTTTGCTTTCATTTAGATTCGTGCAGGTCAAACGTCCTTCTCGCGCTCATGACCACTAGATGGACTCGTTTTGTCGCGACGTATCTCTCCACTGCCTCCACTGATGTATATCGTATCTCTCTCCAACTCCCTATTACTAGTACAGTGTCCGTACGTGTCCGTACGTGGCCACGGTTTCATTTAAGAAATACACTTAAAAACAACGGTTTTATTTAAGGGTTGCACTTAAAAACAACCAAACGATTATGCTTCTGAAATACAAGCATATAGCTCACGAAACCACTGATCTACTTTGATTTTAAGTGTTTGAAATTTACAATAAGATTACCTATCAGAACACGTACTTAAACCATTTATCACTGGCACTAACAGTAAGGATCTTTTTCCATAAGACATTTAACTGCTTGAAATCCAATGCAATTCCATGTTTTACAATGATCATGTCAGTATCCTCATCTGCAGTCAGGTTCCATTAGGACAAACAGAGGTATTAAGGCAAACTGATAGCTAAATATGGAAAGAACACAAGTCAATACCCTCATCTGTAGTCAAAACATGGTACAAGGAAAACTGATAGCTAAACATGGTATAAGCTGCTAGGGCACTGCATAGCTACTGGACACAAAGGCACAGGGAAGCTGCGCGGCGGGTTGCCGCCTTCTTTGTGGTGGCTGTTGACTTCTTTCCCTATGATGACGACTTGTCTGAACAAAAAAGCAGTGCATCAGTCGAATGGAAAAGCAGCATTGAAGGGGAAATCAAGACCAATGCCACAGCAAAATATGGAGAAATCAGGCACCCTAAAGAATCCTGAAATTAGAGATCTTCGTGAACAAATCAGGAAATCAGAGGAAAAATTAGACAGGGGGAGAGAGATGGGGGGTACCTGCAAAGAATCGTGACCATTGGAGCCCATAAGCACTGCCAAGAGCCGGGTAGACCAGCTGCTTTACGAACCCCTCAAAACGTGAAGTACCAGCTGAGTTGCAGGCATACATCGAAACAATTCAGAAACGCGTAGCAGAAAGTGATTGCTTATAGACATTTATTTGAATTGTTGCTTTGTTTAGTTCTAGATCGGCACTCTTCACCACATCATAATGCAAATGCTCCTGAATAAGGAAAAAAGAAGCATTAAAAACACAGGCAAGTTAATTGAGTGCACCTGTAAAATAAAAAAATGATTTTGCAATTGAACCAGCCACCCCACCTAAACCATTATCAGAAAGCCGAAAATTTATTACAAGCAATGTGTTATGGCAGAAAATAATATCATTAAACTGAAAGGTATTTTTTGTGAGAACTTCCTTTTCTATTGCACATAAGCTCAATAAGGCCATGCGATTTTGCCACTAAGCAGTGCTTCTCTTCTCTGAATTATATACAGGTGATGAATAACAAGGCCATGCTATTTGGCCACTAATATCTGCTCACGAGGCTCACCTCAGATGGGGGAAAAGAAATAAAAACATACAGAAAATGACTGTTTCAGCACAAAAGCATTCTGTGGAATAGAGAAAACAGTGGAGAGACATGACCTGCTGCAGCTTAGCATCTCTCAGCATATACATTCTCAAGTGTACATCATAGTATCTTTTGATGCAGTATTTTCTTTTAACTTTATTTACACCAGTATTGCTGCAAATACTATTGCACCAGAAAATTACAACTGCTTTCAGTTCACTGTAAAAATATATCCTTTTACACTAAGACAAGGAATCAAGGTCAAAGTATGAGTGCAGGACAAAAATTTGCCAAAACGCACATTCTAACCCAAAAATCCATTCTAGAGATTCCCAAGGCAGATGAGCTCATCCCAAAAATCAAATTGCCAGACACCAAGTTGCAATTTCAAACAAAGACAGGAGGAAGCTAAACTTATAGGGTTATTATATATTTTAACACAAAGATGGAGGCAAGTAAAAAGCAGTAAACAGAATGCAATTTAGCAGTGGGCATACCATCTTTTTTCATCCCTGGAAGCCATCCTGAAGATAGTACTCAGTTTCATGACCAGCAATGTTGAAAAGCACAGCAGAAACATACTGGAAAAAAACCTTCATAGCGATAGCAAAATCTGTTGTCCTGCACTCAATGTTCTGCATAAATATCAACTGAAGTCGCAAGGAAATCAATTTGTAGCATCTCCAGCTGGTACAGACATGACTGAGATTTGTTAATTTTTAATTTCAGGTCTTCCAACAAAGTGATTAACCATAAACTCAGGTGTAAACTACACAATGTAATGTAAACTCAGGATATCTTTGTCGTGCTCCACATTGGCATCTTCAGAATAGCATGATAGCACCCAATGATTCCTCGCTGGCAAATCATCAAACACCTAACGAGCAAGAGAGGGAGCGGCACTGTGTGCTTACCTGGACGAAATAGGCCTTGATTTAGCTGGCGCCGCATCGAGCTCAATAACTAACCCTATAGTCCAGTTGTGCCTCAAAGTTTGACAGTGCAGTTTTGCATCCTGTGCTGTAAGGCATGACCTATACCAAGAACAAAAAGTTGATGAGGTTTTAGGAATTCACTGAAATACAATGAACAAAAATAGAACTTAGACCCATTCTCATTTTAGATAGGATAATTTGTATTGCCAGATAGTATAATTGTGTCCTGTTTTTCTCTTCATTCGAGAAGGATTGAAAAACAACTTGTACATAAATAATACTTGCTGTATATTAGCAGCAACTACAGTGCACAGATTACTCGGAGACGTACTTGGTGACGATGCTGCGGCAGGTCTCGTTGTACTTGCCGATGCCGAGGTCGAACACCTCCTGCCGGTTGGTGATGCCGAGCGCCTTGTCGATCTCGAACTCGACGGGGAGGCCGTGGCTGTCCCACCCGAAGCGCCGCGAGACGTGGCGGCCCCGCATCGACTGGTGCCGGGTGACCACGTCCTTGATGGTGCCGGCGAGTATGTGGCCGTAGTGGGGCAGGCCCGTGGCGAAGTGGGGGCCGTCGTAGAAGACGAACTCCTCGCCGCCCTCCGTGCGCCGGAGCTGCTCGTGGAAGGCGTCGAGCTTCGCCCAGAGCTCGAGCACCCGCTCCTCCTGCGCCGGAGTGTGCTTACCTGGTCGACGTAGGCCTGGGTTCAGCGGCCGACGGCTCTGCACGGCCCCTGCACTTGGCCCCGTGCTGCATCTTGCTCGTTGATCGGAGATGAAGCGACGTGAGCCGCGTCCGGCGTCCGCCTTGTCCGTGGCGTCCCTACCGCGACGGCGTCGTGCCGCCGCGTCCGCCTTGTCCGCCGCGTCCCTCTACGGCATGGCCTCGACGGCGTCGAGCGCACGTCCTAGCGGCGGCTTCCCCTGCCCGGAAGCACGCCCTGGCGGGCCGGCGGCGGCGTGGGCCCTGTCATGGCCTCGAAGGCGGAGGACGCATGGCCTGGCGCGCGTCTCGGAGGCGTCCGCCCGGGCCCCCTTGGCGCGCGGCTCGGAGGCGGCTCGGCGACGGAGCGTGGGGCTGCTGGCTGCAGGCAGCGTGGTTTAGGCCATCCCAACGCTCCACTGTGGCTGGCAGCCTTGTCAGTCCAGCTAGGTTCGGACGCCAAAAAACAATAGGACCGTAGCCTCGCAGGCTGTCAGAGCATCCTGCAGAGGAGCTCACTGCCCTGTCTGATAACGTTGCTAAAGCCATCAAGGAAAGAGCGAAGATTCGTCTGATAGAGATAAAAGAAATGGGGAAAGTGGACGAGAGGACACTGATAGTATTGGCCAGTGTTGAAGCGGTGTTAGCTTTAATTCATCCGCACCTACGTGGACCTGTCCTTTTTCTGTGAGGCTATAGGTAGGTGCTGCCTCCATTGGCCTTGCCCTGGGAGCGTGGGAGAGGAAGCATTTACTGCGTCTCGGGGAGAGGGCCGGACGCGCGCGTGAGGGCGGACTCGCGCGGGACCGGAGGGAGGAGACGAGCGATGAAGTTTGATCCGAGCGTCGGATTTGATTGAGTGAGAGAAAGAGAAGATTAGAGTTAATCTCGTCCTTCTATTTTAAAGATTAGATGTTACTGAGTGTAATTTGTTAGGTATATTTAGTGTTAGTCATGACTGTAGGGGCATATTACTGTGTAGCGTTTTATATAGTAGTGGAGATTCATCTTTATTATTTCTCTCCATTCTCTATCCTTCGACGCGGCATCTCTTCCCTACGACTCTCTCCAACACTGCAACTCTTCCTCTCCGTTTCCCAACTCAGTTTCTCTCATCTTTTTTTTTTTCTGTGTATGATATGGATCTACGCTCTAGCGCTGCTGCTTATTCCTCTCTGGTTCTTCGCACTGCTGCTGCTGCTTGTTCCTTTCGCTGCTGAAATCAAGACTAGGTCAGTACTCGGTGCTGTTGATTCCTTTCATTGCTCATTTTCATTTTTCCCCGTTCTGTTCTCTCCCCTAATTTATGTTTTTCTTGCAGGTTGTCGTCTTCGATTTATTCAAGGTTAGTACTAGTTCTGTTGATTTTGCATTCGTTGGCTTCTACTGTTTTTTCTATCAAATTTTTATCTTGTGAAGATTTAGAACTTTTTTTTTGAACCAACTAATCTTATTCGCAGTCGCCTCTAGCATAAATTTTTTAGGATTTGTTTTAGGTTTGGAAGTATTAATTTGGTACTGTTCTCATAGATCTGTGTCTATTTGTTATCTTGTGGTAGATCCCCTTTTGGGTAAGCAGTTCACCGTAATTTCCCTTCTAAAATTATACAATACTACTCCCTGTTTCTCAGATTTCAGTGTTTGGTTTAGGCTTTCTTCTATAAGAAGCAATCTACCCTGGATACAATAATTATTGGTTTCTACTTGTCTGCATTCTAAGGACTCTATAGAATAATTAATTGTCCAGCATAATATTTAAAGAGCAGCAGATTGAAATTTTGAATATGTTGATTACAGTAATCAGGAACTGTGGAGTGTCTATCTTTTTTTGCATATAGTTTTTTTTAACTAGCAAATATGCCCGTGCGTTGCAACGGGACAAAAAAACTATTAAAATTCATTTGAAATGATAACATGAATGATAACTTAAGTTTTATGTTTTTATGATTTATTTTATGATGATTATCACATTTATAATATATATTAATGCTCACAATAAATAACAATGGCATATTAAACTTACATCGAATTAACATACTTTGGTATATTTTTTCTTTTTCTTGCAAAGCGTATAGTTATTTAGATATAAATAAATATATTATAACTTTATAGCTTTTTTATATTGCTCATAGATATCGACCTTTGTAGCTTTTTTACGCATCGTCATACCAACTTCTGTAATTGCATTAGGATTGTTCTGTCTACTGATGATTATGACAGTATTTTTTCACATAGTAGCTCTTGTCATGAACCACATACTGCCGAACATTTCGGTTCATGAAATAATTAGTTGTACAATTGACTAATCTATATTTAAATACTAATAAATTATTTAAATACAATTGACATAGATGTTATAAATTTTTTTATCAAAATTTTAATAAAAAAAGTCAAGAATTATATACTGCCACTTTTTGGCTCATGAAATAATTTGTTGTGCCGTTAACTAATCCATATTTGATTTTTAAACAAAACTAAATTGGTGGTGTAAATCTTTCTCCTCAAAATTTAATGCATAAATAAACATAATAATTATTGAAAAGTAGGGATTATGAACCAAGCCTTGTCTTGGGTAGGAATTGGACAACGGAAAGTCCGTGAAGACTTGGGGGGACAATGACCAAGAGGACATCCTTTACATATTCAAACCATATGCATGCAACCTATATAAGGATGATTAACACACCTGTAGATAAAAACATAACCTAATTTTATTCACAACATATATGGATGGATCATATTTTTATGAAACTAATAAAATTGGTTTGATATTTTTCTGATTTTTCTGTGATTTTTTGGTGAATTTTATAATATTTTAACATTTTGCATCTGGAACCCTGGCCTATTTCATAAATTATTAAAGCCCCTCCACCTTTTTCCTCTTTCTTGTATTGTTTTCATTTGAAACCTTATATTAGTTTTTTATTCTATTCCCAATCTAATCTCTGTAGTACTACCGTACTGGAGTTGGAGTCGGAGAGGTGACGGGGTGGAGCGGCTAGAGGGGCGGACATAATTTTTCTAAATCAGGGAGCGGACAGATTATTAGGTGAAAATTTTGGCGTTTTATTATTATTATGGTTTTCTAACCGTAAACATATAGGACACAGAGAGGTGAAAGAAAAAAGAGGTGAAAAAATTTTGCCTCTTTATAGATAGGTATAGACTAATCTTTTTGTTACAATGTGGTGTTTGATGCAGATTTTGTTCTTCAATCTACTCAAGGTTGGTACTATTCGTCCAGATTTGGAATCGAGACCTTCTTAACCCCCCTCCCCCCTCCCACCCAAATACATCTTTATACTAGTCCTCCGTAGTTTTTTTTATTTCAAAGTTTGATTTAGGTATTTGATCTATAATTATTCATGTTTCTTGTACATCAGTTTTTCAGGTGACATTTTTCTGGGGATCTACCATAATTATTAGTGCTCCCTAGTTCTCTCTCTTGTTATGTGTCTCTCAGAAGCACTTAAATTATGTCTTATCCAATAGCTCAGATTCGAGTTTATGAATTGGACAGCATAAGGCGTGTAGTCAAAGTACTAAATGTCGGTTGTTTTAATAGAAAATATGTTAACCGATTAGTACAGCAGGCCTTTCCCATTAGTACACTCTGACAGTGTTTGAAAGTGCTAATTATAGCAAATGATTGCAATGTTCTTTTGTTTCATATGAACGACAGTACTAAACCGGGCAGTAAGTACTAATCCGGTACATTGTGTTTTGTACACAACATGAATGGTAGTTGTAGTAAATGCTAAATGGTATATCAAAAAGTATTTAAATACAAATTTGTAGTGAATGGCAGTTGTAGTAAATGCAAAATACTATATCAAAATGCTATCATCAGGTTTTAACTATGCCTTCTGTTGTAAGCTTACTGATTAGTAGTTCCATCCAAATGCACACTTTGTTCACCTTGTCTTTTTTTGGTGCATTTAAATACAAATTTGTTGATATTTTAACCTCTACTTGTCAAAATTTACATATCCATCTCTAGACTACATCGCTGTTCTTCACTGCTGCTTATTTTGCTTCAGCACCGCAAGTGTTTCAACTGCTTCCTCCTCAGGTACACAATGCATTGGCTTCGTTCTAGACTTAGGTACTATCCTAGACATTTCAGTTTGTGGATTTACTTTTTATTTTGCCTTATTTGCAGCCTCCGTTTTTTTGGCTCCAAATATGTATGACCTGACAATTGCTATGCTAATATAGCTAATGATGAAACCATATCTCTTTGTTAGATGATCTTCTAAAAACACTTATTTCTTGCTTATTTTACTTGCTGTACTCATGCGCGTTGAACAATGGCAATGGCTCTGTAACTTCTGTTACACCAAATGATCTCGACAGCCAAGGTGGTCAGTAAAAGCTGTTACAATATAGGTTGACGAGTTATGTAGACTGTCACTAGAGTTTGCTACATTGAGTTCATCTGGAGAATATTTTTTTAGGATAAAGAATTACCATGAAAAAGGTCAAGATCTAAATCATCTACATTGCTTTTCCATAGTCGTATATTTTTTTAGAGTTCTCTTAGTTTGCTGAAATAATATATTAGCCATTAATGGTGCATATACATGTAAGGCTGCAACATGGACTGAAGCATGAGTGCGGCCTATATTTATTTACAGGTAATGTTCTGACTGCTCTATCTTCAGAAGATTCTAATTAACAGGTTCTCCCTTTTCTCACAAATTATTCATGTTTGATGTTATACATTATCAATGCTCATATATGCTTCGCTTTTGTACATGCGCACGCGCCCATACGTACACAAACATCAAGTCAAGATTGAACTTTACTACCACATAATGATACTAGGCAACAGAAAGATAAAGTCACATTTGGTCTATCCTACTTTCTCTATGTTCTGGTCGTTGACTATGCTAATTTTTGTCTTAGTTGAAGCTTGACTATGCAATTCTTTTTTGCTACCTTAAACACCAGTCTTGTTTCTTTTTTGCACTGATAGTTAACATTCAGTTAGTAAGTAAACTCAGGTTCAGAAGAATTTGTAAGTCAAGTTAAAATGAAACCACCTGATTACCCTGAGATAGGCCTCCTGACGCCATAGATTCAAAAAGAAGACTCCAAGTGCAGGACAACTATCTCTGAAATTCATCCATATCTGTTCTAGTTGATGTGCTGAATGTCGGCTTGTCTCATATCACTAGCCACACCTCCTAATAATGGATGACCATCCAGTGTTTCAAAGGAGAAAAAAATCCACTACTTTCTAAAAGAAAAGGGAACTCTTCGAATATCTGAAATCTCGAGGTTGGAAACAATGTTTTATCATTTTCTCAATGCTATGCATTCCTGATTTTGTGAATTGAATATTAAAATTGTTGCTTTGGCCACCAGTCCGCCATCACAACTCAATGATATGAGCTGTTACTAATTGAGTTGTTATCTTGTGCAAAATCTTTGATATGGCTAGACATCACTACTTCCTGTTGTGTTTGCATGATGTAATAGAAACATCTGTTTTATGTGGTCAGCTGGCATAAAAACAAAGTTGGCGAATTCTGTGGCATACTATTGAATAGTGACAGTTTATTTATGTGGTCCAGAATATGTTGATTGCTTCATGCATATAATAATATATTATTCTTGGAAGATTTGCTTGCATAATTAACTTGAATAACAGTTTTCCCATGTTTTGTAAATTTTAGCTAACCACCCAAATGTGGTTGCTCATGGCTGTTTATTAGTATTTTATAAGTTCTAAACTTTATGGTATCCTTTTTGTTTCAGTCCCAACAATGGAGGTTTGCAAGAGGCTTGCATAAGATGGACCAAACTCGTTGTGATCAACATGACATCTATTGTTCATTGTATATGTTGTGTCTTGGGACTTAGCCAGTTTTCTAGATGAACTCGCTTTTGAAGTATATGTATGCCTGATAACCTAGGAAGCTTGTTTGGCGTGGCTGGTGCCGAATTCAGTCTTAACCTTCAAGTTACTAGTATAATGTCCGTGCTAACGCCATGGTTTTATCTAGGGAATGCTATATAAATCAACCAATTTATTTTTACAGAGTTTTACTTTTAGACAATTTTTTTGAGTCTATATACATTTTGGAAATCATCACTGCATATGATTAGACACCTTTACATTTTTCCTAACTTAATCAAATATTGGATATCTTCAGGGATGTTGTCGTAACACTCGTTTGCACGACTCGTTAAAATATCAGCCAAGAACTCCCTCCTCAATGATGTTGATAACTGTGCATGGCAAATAATATTATGTCATTATTTATTCGTGCAGTGATGCAAATATAGTTGGAGGCTGTATGTGCTTACATTGTTGATCGGCGGCAATATTATACCCTTCCACAGCTTCATAAAATTGTATACAAGAAAGCCTCTCAATTTCCTGTACAAGATCAGTGGTTTATTTTGCGTAAAAAACTAAAATATTTGTTTTTATCACATCAAAGTTGAACCAAATGACAAGTGATTATCAGTCTTTAGTGTTTGTTGCAACTTTTGTTACATATGCAGGGTATTGTCGCCGCCATGAAGATATACAGGGGTTCCTCTTTGAATTTGATAGTGCCATGGCGAGCATGAATATTCTAGCAATAGCTTAGGATGTACTTGTATATATCATATCTTGACTAATACCCGGCAAAGCAGATTGATTTTGTAGTGGATCCTTAATACGCACAATCCTGTTTTGCATATCTATTATGAATAAAATGTACAGGCCGTCCTTGTAATATGGCAGTAGAATCTAAAACACATAAATACAATATATAAGTGGTAAATAAAATAAATTAATTACACAAAATACTATATTGCATGCCTGGCCAACACTCAAGCACTTTTTTCAAGCCTTCACGATATACGTTGTCAATCGGCCCATAACATCGTGGATCTCATCCAAACCTAGTTATTTTCTATTGATTTCGCAGAAATGAGTAAGTCTTTGATGAATTATAGTATCTTAGAACGATTTGTATATAACAGCTTACAACAAATTTAAGATCCATGAGATGGTATTTTTCATTCTTCAGCATCATACCTTGGTTGTTCGCGAGCATCCGAATACCCATATTAAATGTTTCATGTTCTAACTCTTTGTCATCTTGTAAAATAATCATAATTTTCCTATAACTCAAAGAAATTGGATGTGGTCGTGTAGATCGTACCCACTTGTTGCTGAAAATACGAAAAAGGTACAAAATTAGTCATTGTAGCAATTACAGAGGCAAACCATTTTGAAAGACTTATTCTAAATTTTTTTCATTGGCGTAGAACTTGATGATGTTGCAAATGGACAACCATAGTTCTTCTTTGCTTTCCGACCTCAGTGTACTTATCATCTTGGCATCTAAAAAAGGGCGTACCCAGTGCCGTAGGCTCCCGTACAGCGGGGTTTGGGGAAGGAAAAATAGCCAGTAGCTATTCCTGCACAAATGTGCAGAGGCTGGGGCTTGAACCCTGGACCTCTTGGTCACAGGCGGTAAAGCTCTACCGCTTGCACCAGGGCCGCCCTTCCATCTTGGCATCTCCCGATAATAAAATATTCGCTTCGTCGAGCTCTTCGACATCATCAAATTGTTGATTTGGGGTTTCATTCGGTAGCTCATTATCTATTTTCCCTCTTGCCAAATTTATGGGGGAGTTGTATAATATTGCAGGTAGTTTGAACCTAAAGTGATCTATGTCATCCTGAAAACATGAGTAAGTCATTGTATATTATTATTAATCAATTAATCTACTTATTACATAATATAGCATTTAATCTATTAGGAAATACCTGTGTGACATCATCAGATAAAGTTGTCCAATTCCAATACTCCATAAAATTAAGCATCCATAATCCGCAACTACATCTGTGAATGGTACATAAAAAATGTGGTGTTATATATATATATATATATTTTAGGTGTTGACACAATGGCATATATAGACAAGATGGGAAGTTATTACAAATCCTTTTGGATTTTTTGGGTGATCATATGGTTATGTCCCCGTTTTGGAGCATTAACGACTGCCAGGTACCAGTGCCTCTACAGCATTGTCAAAATAAGTTGAACAAATCAATCGTTCAGAGTTCATTTGTTTGGATTTGAAAGTTATCTGATTCCGATTGTACTGATTGAAACTATAATATTGAGCCCACCAAATATTATTTGGAATTATAGAGCACTTCCAGGCTTTCGACAAGAACCATCCCACCAAATAATATGCAGCCCACTAATTTGTTACATTCAGGCAGCTATACATCAATGTCAGATAATAAAATGACTAAATAGAATCCACGTTCTGTTCCTGGTATTGAGTCATGCTGTCGGACCTGCTACAGGCACCAGATTTCACTTCCGTTGCCTGAAAGACGCTACCGAACCACTCATAAAAGCCTGAAAGTTTTGAATGCAGACATCATATCAGAGACAGGTAGCATAAACACCAAGCTAGACAACAGCCTAGTAGAGTTGTTGAATGCAAAAAAAAAAAACAGAGATCAATATTATAGTGTAGATAAAATGGTTTCAGTATACACACCTTTATTCACCAGTTTAGGATGTCCCTGTAAACTATATTCTTTGTGCTCTTTCCTGTCGGTTCCAAGTCCTCTTTTGGTTTTGCCAGAATTCTTGTTGCTGATCTTGATACCCCCCTTGATAAACCCACGTAAAGCTGTCCGTGTGAGAACACGGGTTCTGGAAGATAGATCCCAACGTTAGGGATGGTCTGTCCCTGCGATTTATTTATTGTCATGGCGAAACTCAACCTCACAGGGAATTGTTTTCTCTTGAACTTGAATGGAAGAGAAATATCATCCGAGGTAGACAATGGTAGCCTTGGTATAAAAACTCTTTTCCCTATATGCTGCCCACCAGTGATCTCAGCATCAATTGCATTGTCCTGCAATGCTCTGACCATGAGCCTTGTGCCATTACACAAGCCATTATTGGGATCAAGATTGCAAAGAAGAATCACAGGACAGTTGATTTTTAGCTTCAGCTCATGCGGGGGGAGGCCGTTTGGAGTTATTGAGTTTAAAAAATCAATAGGGTAGTGATTACTTGGATCATCAACAACTGTGTCAAAGCTGTGGTAAACCTTTTCCTCACCTAGAAACCTATCCATCATGATTGCATTTAGCTTATCAACATGTTCATTTTTAGTCGATAGAATAGCTCGCGAGCTCATATAGACGGCTGATGTTGCATGTTCTTCGAGAGCCGGGAAAATATCATCAATTAGTTTGTTGACTGCTAGCTCATTGTCAGTATATCCAATCACAAGCTCATCAGGCAGTTGAACATAATCATCTCCAATTGTTTCCTCAGTTCCATTTCCAATTCATAGTAGGTACTCGGAAAACCAAGGGTTTGACTGCACCCTCATGTTTTGAGACAATCTTATCTTCCTTATATTTGGCCACAAGTAGGATCTCTGCAGACATGTATCAGTTACTTGTGCTCTTGACCCACGTGGAACTACAGGAAGGACCTGTCTGAAGTATCCCCCAAATACCATGACTTTTCCTCCAAATGGCAAATAACACTCCATGACATCCTGTAGGGTCCTATCGAGACACTCGATGCACTGACGCTTGGTCATGGCAACTTCATCCCAGATAATCAAGGACACCCTATGAAGCAATTCTCCAATGGGACCTTGCTTTGAGAAGGTGCAGTTCTTGGTGTCATCAATTTGAATTGGAATTTTAAACCTGGAATGTGCAGTGCGTCCTCTGGGCAATATTGATGCTGCAATACCTGATGTTGCTGTTGCAATGGCTATTAATCCCTTGGACCGCACTCTAGCAAGGAGTGCCTTGTATAGAAATGTCTTGCCCGTGCCTCCTGGACCATCCACAAAAAAAACTTGGCCCTTGTTGGCGAAGACATGCTCAATGATTTCATCAAACCCTTCTCTCTGCTCCTTGTTAAGAGAATAAAAAAAGTCCAAGTGTTCCTGGGGTACGGAGACATTTTGTTCATCTCTAACTTCTCTCATCTTGTCAATGGAGCCTGAACCAACATCAGTAATAGGTGGCAGACCTAATTTGTTTATTTCTTTATCATATTTACCCATGGAGTGAAGCATATTTCATATGTCCCTCAGCACCATCTGCTCCACAACTGAACTGTTGTTGATGTCCCAGTTGAAGTCCTCACCTAAAGCATCCTTATGTTTGTCCCATAGGCCACGTATGTTAGTGGGCTCGCAGAACACAATAATTATAGCAAACAACCTCCGCAAGGCACATGGCATTTGGAAAGTGGTGGCCTCAGTAAGGGAGTCATCAATAAGAGTGTCTGTCCCAATAAGACCTCTTTTCTCACATGCTTCCCTAAAAGTAGCGTAAGTTACACCTGCCATTGTTCTCAAATCCTCAAATGATGTTGCACCTCTCACATGATTTAGTAAAACTCTCAGGAAGTACCTCTCTCCTTCGGCAAGGTTAGCATAGACAATCCATCCTATTTGTGCTGACGCTTGTTTCCTTCCTTGCCACATTTTTTTCCCTGGGAGCCACCGATAGTGTTCTGGAAATTCTCTATACAATATTTTCCTTGCTGCCCGTTCTTCATGGTTTTTACGAAAATACTCTGTCAATGTTGTCCTATTTGAACCTTGGCGCCTCACCACATCTTCTAGGTTGTCATCATCATTGTACGTCATGGATTGCATATCAGGCAAATGTAGCTGGAGCTGCAACAATGAGGGATAAACTCCAAACATCGGGAATCCGAATATTCTGTACACAGCTTCAGGTGGAGTTATGAACCTAGCATTCCTATACTGTTTTGTCTCATTGATGACACCATCATCTGCTTCATTTTGATGTGCATTTACTGAGAATGAAGCTTGGTCGTGGCCTTTATATACATACTTATATAGATACTTCACTGCTTTAATGCTTGAGCATGCCTCAACATTTATGTGACAGTTGTATCTAAAGAGCAGACCAGGGTTGTACGGCACCACCCACCTGTTATCTAATTCCGCTTTCCTAATCTTGACTCGACGACCATCATCCCTTCTCCTATAGGTTGGATAGGAGTCATTTCCTTGTTTAGTTGCCTCGTTGAACTGTCGAGGGAACTGAAAGAGGCACTCTCCATTCACCATGCACGGACAGTACTTATTTAGATTCCCACATGGTCCATGTAGCATATGGCTTATAACCAGATCATGCAACTCTGGGAATTTGTCCTTGTCCGGTATCTCTGCTGAAATAACTCGATCATATGAATCTGGGGTTGTCAACTTACTCTCTAACTTCATGATCAGGAGAAAATGCTCATGTGGCAGACCCCTTTTCTGGAACTCGATAACATGGACGTATGCAGCAACCTCACCAAAATACTTCCTCTTTGTGAGAAGTTCCTTAAGATCCCGCAACTTTGCCCTGTACACTCTCGCAATCAGTTCTGGCCTATCTTGCGGTTCCTGTCCTGGCTCAAGATTACTCGTAATCTCTTCCCAGTAGGGATTGCATGTCATGGTGATGAAGTAATCAGGCTTGCCAAAATGCTGCACAATAGCCATAGCATTAAGGAATCTTCGCTGCATGTCTCGATCGCATCCTGGGAATGATCTTGGCAGCACAATTCTTTTGCCAACCTTAGAACCCCACGTCTCTTCATCTGAGATAACATCAACCAGTCCCTGTATAAGCATTTTTCATATGATACATTAGTGCAAGGCGGAAACAAGAGCCGAATTTTCATATATATATATTAAATATTAAAAAATTCAAGAAACATAAACAATTTTGCATATGTGGCTACCTGGTATAGCTCTGCCCGTATTAGCTTTTGGTTATCGGGGTTCAAGTACCAATCTAGCCTCATAGACTCAATCTTTACGTACATATCCACAGCCCATTTGGAAAACATGTCCTCCAACAATATGATGTTAAAAATTCCCCGTCTAACTTGCATCTTGAAGCAGTAATATTCTCTTGCAGTTACAAATTTCTGTGCTCCATCTGCAATTGCACCTAGCACTTCACCATCCTGTATGTCATTGTCGCCTTCTTCTATTTGGTTGTCATCATTCTTATTATCTGCAAGAGAGACAGAATGTTACAAGCTGATATAACATCGGTTTAGCATTAACAATATTAGAGCATAGAATATTATATAATATACCTTGATAACCACCAGTAGATGGCATGGTAGCAGATGGTGGGTTGGCGTTATTAGTAGAAGTCATAGCTGCAGATGGTGGAGTGACTGGAGCAAAACAGTAGATGGCATAAACTTGTTCCATCCTGTTTCTCCTCGTGGACTATACATAGGATAACCTAATGGGTCATAACAACCATGCCATGCTTTGATATACTGCCGACGCTGATCAGTCTTTCCAAATACAATCACACTCCTATCAAAACATCTTAGTGGATCATTCCCATCCATCCAGATAGTAGCCACCTGGGACGTTGTTGGGGCATTGTACCTTCTCTGATCAGGTGTGACATTTGTGTTGAGTTCAACCCGATAGTCATCCAAATTTGGGAAATCACCATTTCTCCTAAAAGTTTGAACATATGGGTTTTCATGTAAA
This sequence comes from Bothriochloa decipiens, assembly GCA_023333625.1. NCBI lineage: Eukaryota > Viridiplantae > Streptophyta > Magnoliopsida > Poales > Poaceae > Bothriochloa > Bothriochloa decipiens. The sequence goes on from CM041647.1 coordinate 5,474,757, forward strand.
ATTACAAGAATCTTTCTGATGATGTTGATTTCAAGATCAGGGGACCTTTTAACTCTCTTTGACAAGTCCGCATCTTCTGTATCATAAAAGTATAGCTGCAGGTGCCGAGCATCGTCACCACTTGGCACCAGGTGGTCGAGACGGTGGTACAACCCACCATGAATTCGAAATGTGTAAGTACCGGTTCTCTTGGGACTATTAAATTCACGATCAACGGTGACCCCTAGACTTGTGAAGAAATGCAAGTTGATATAACGAATATGTTTCCTGAAATATTTTGCATCTGTGTCCACCTGACTTGTGAATAACCTTTTCAGCTCTTCAGGAACATCTGGTATAACTATTTGTACCTTTCCTTTTTTACAACAAAATCCCGGTGTCTCATACTGAAACCTCATCGCTCTGCAGTGACTGCAGTCAGGAACTTGCCTCAATTTATGTCTCACTGGTAGATTCTGGTGTATAAAGTCATATGGATCAGCATCCGACACATTGTCTCCAGCTGGACCCTCTGGCGCCACACGATATGACTCATATTGACACCCTGTTTAGACATGGTAGTTAACGTATTAATTATCAATTTAAATTATGGAATTTTGAACATGCAAAATAAAATATGCTCCAAGGAAGGATGCTTTACTTTGCGCATGTCGTTGAATGACTCCATCATCATCATATAAGTTATCACTTTGTAATCCATGGCCAGCATCCAGGTCATGCTCCTCGCCGTCGGAACAATCATGTGTCGGTTCAAATAATTCACTGTCAAATTCATTCTCATCGTCTTGGACATGTACACCCTCCCTATGCGCCTTAGGTAAGCTTATTTCTGCACAGTAGATATTTAATATTAAACATGTTAAACCAGATGACTGTGGTTTTTTAAAAAATTTAAATAGCCAAAATATATGTGAGGGATGTGCTGACCTGGCTCATCGGAAGCTTGTAACACTCTAGAAGGACCTGTATGTGTGCCTCTACGAATTGGAACATAAGTATCATTTCTATGTAACCAATCAGTGTGATATCCAGATTCCTCATTTTCCATGATTGTCGACAATACAGTTTTCAAATTCGCACTTCATATATATATATGAATATGAGCAGAGGTTAATGACATATGGCGTGATGGGCAAATATGTGGAGTGATGGATGGGATCGGATATCACTCACCTGCGAGTGAGGACGACTGCACTATTTGAGGCACAACAGATGTGGAAGCACCATTGTTTTGGGATGCAGCCTTCTGTCATGCTCGGTAATTCCGTTGGTACCCACGTTGTCTCCTATTCCACTCCTCCTTTTGTTCATTAGACATCTCAGCTGTACATTTCCGTGGTTGAGTACTCATTGTGTTACTAGCAGTGCCTGCACGTAACATTTGACTTTTATATTATATAGTACAGATCAAGGAAAATATTATAGATATAGTACAAAATATCATATTATTTTGTAGAGGTAATAATTTTGTGAATTAAATAATTGTTACCTAGGTGAGCACTTTCAGGGGTAGTGGATGACCCAATGCATTCATGGAGATGATTTCCGTGTGTATCTGGAGGCATATTTTCCTTATCCACTATAATTGGTGTGCTCGATTCTATATTGGAACAATTATTACCTGCATTTATTGTTGGTGTTAAAAAAGTCTCTAGCACGGGATGGGTCAATTGTGAAATACAAGTATGAAACAAAAGAGGATTAATTACCCATTGTTGATGAGGTTGGCACTGTTTGAGTCAAAACGGTGGAAGTGCTATTTGTGATGCAGCCTTCTGCCATGCTCGACGATCACGTTGGTACTCACGTGCTTTCCTCCTGCTCTCTTCCCTTTCTTCTTCGGTCATCCTCGCTCGACGATCACGCTGATACTCACGTTGTCTCCTATTTATCTCCTCCCTTTGTTCGTCGGTCATTTCAGCATGACAGTTGTGACCTCGCAATGTTTCAGCCCGCCTCCATGAGGCCTCATCTAAAGAGGGAATTTTGACAAAATTTGGATTAGATAACGAAATTAGAAAAAACACTCAATTATTAAATGACAATAGATTAGATTATGAAATTAGAAAAATAACCCACTTATTAAAAGCATACCTATGACGTTGGTGATGTCGCTTAGTGTATCACGTGTATATCCCGGCGTAGATATTGAAGCCACCTAAATGAAGAAAAAGGAACTGCAAAAAGGCAATCATGAACTTTATCATAAGACGTAAAATGAATATGCAGAGATGCACTTAAAATAATGTAATTTGGTGCAGAAATATAACCACTCAGCTATACTACATATATAGGTTGGGTGTATACATGTATATAGCAAGCAGCAAGGAAGCCAATGACAATCGTGTGTGCCTCTCTACGTGCAACAGGACCATGCAATGATGCACGTTGAGATACTCGCAACAGTTTCTGACAGCCAGAAATCCATGCACAACATGCTAATCTGATATTCTCCTTAAACATGCTAGAGCCACGACACAGCCTAATTGTCAATTACTGAAAGTGAATGCTATTTCTTCAGGAAAGAAAGGGATTTCCCAACGGCCTTAGCTCTAGCACTTCTAGCAGCATATAAGTGCAAAATCGATCCATTCCATCATAAATCCCGATCCCCATAAACTATATTTTTTTCTAATAATATATAATAATATATATTCCAGTTCCATCATAAATCCAGGTACCTGTGTGGGGCGCTACGGGCTCCCTGCCTGCTGCTGCGTCGATCGGCAATATGGTTGCGAAGGAGATGGCCGGGCCAGGCCGGCGTTGCAGCCAGGGGCGAACGCGCTCCTCACGTCCGCGCGTCCTTGCAGCCAACGGCGCCGGCCTCCTCCCGGTGCGCCGGACCGGCAGTCAGGCGGCCTCCTCCCGGTGCGCCCCGAGTCGTTGCAGCCAGGGGCGAAGGATGGTACGTAGAGGCCAGGGAGACAACGATCTCGCGCGACCCACGCCAACGCCGCCGCGACGATGGTCGCGAAGGAGATGGCCAGGGCAGTCCGGCGCTGTTGCGGGGTGGACTGCTCAGCGTGGGTTAGTGGGTTGCGTTGGGGGTTTAGTGGGTTAGTGGGCTACGTTGGGGTGTATGTTTGTTGAGGGTGTATGTTTATTCGGTCTAGCAGCCTAAGAAATTTGGTATTATAGTAGAGATGCTCACATGTATTTTCTTCATTGCATGTCCCTCCTTTTACCTTAGTTACATTAATTTAATTCCCAAACCTATTGAGCACCTTCTTCCAAAAAGGTCGGTGTGGTTGCGTTGTATTTTCTTAAAAATATTATATTGGTACATAGAGAATATGAATCTGGATAAGTTCTTCCAAAAAGCATATATTTCCCTCCATCTAAAAAATCTAATCCAAGTATGATTCTAGATAAGCACTTATTTAGATTTGTACTTAAAATTCCATTATTTTAGAAAATAGAGAGTATGTTATATCAAATTACTTTACATTGTTTTATTCATCTAAAAATTATTATGCATAAAAATGTCTATCTTTTTGAACTAATAATAGATATCAAAATTCTTTGGTTCACCTTTTGAATTTTTGAATTTAAGTAACTAAACCCGTTCTTAATTTTAGAACATTTTAATAAGAGAATTTGAAAATTCTAGAATTCTAGTGTAACTCTAGGAAGATACAATAAATTAAGATTACGTGGTGGGAATCAATGAGCATATTGCAATAAATAAACAAACAAAAGAATCAAAATTGGATTACTTTCTTTATATATGAGTCCGAGCCTTTCGAATAAAACGTTAACAATGGGAACTTAAGTTTTGATTGTGGATTCTTCAATTTTGCTTGGTGTATTGATTTTTTTTGGAAAAAGGAGTGTGTGCGTTTGTCTATTTCAAGAATATAATGGATCTATCCACCTTTTGATTTCAACGTCTCACCACATACCTCTGCACCTATTGCCTCTATATCTATCAGCGATGCATAAACTTGTATGGTTGTGTCATCTTGGTTCCTAAACGTATGAAGTATGAATGTGCTTGCCTTATAGTCTAACTTCATTTCCCTTTCAATCATGGTTATAGATTAAGAACTTAACTTTATCACACTGCTAATTATTTTTAGCTTATATTATTATTTTTAGATAATGGATATTTTATATCCGGTTTCATCTATCGAAAGATAGAAGCAGGCCAATTATTAAAAAATCTTGCCACAAACACGAACTACAAATAACTCCAACTTATAATCCGACAAACGGATAACCAACACGAAATAAGGTTTAAGCTAAGCATGACCAATATATCTTAACGATAACCAACCATTAAAACTAAAGATGCAGTGCGGATGTCTCTAGGTACTATTAATTCTCTTGGTTCACGATATATGTTCTTAATAATTCATATGAGTGTACCCTCTAGCTTGTAGTCTTATACTCCCTCCAACCTAAATTGTCTTCATCTCACATATCGAGGAGTCAATCAATATCATCTTTGGTCAAATATATACAAAATAGTTTCTATGTCAGTATAATAACTAGACCCTTTATATAATAGAATAAGTAATACTATCCATTTTTAATAAATCTAATTGAGATAGACCCGAACCTTTGTGCTATGTACGTGAAATAGTTTTGTGGTCAATCTTTTCTGGTAGATACCATGAAAAAAGTTGAACTTGAACTACAATTAGTGTTTTTTAATTATCACTGAAGAAATGATAGTACGAAGAAAAATTACCATTTAGCAAGAAACATAATTCCAAACACAATTCTTAGCTAAACCTACCACTTACTCCCTCTGTTCTTAAATAACTGTCGCCATTGTTACGCGTGCCATAATTTTGACTTAATTTATACAAATGTATGCAACTGTCGTCATTGTTATGCGTGCCATAATTTTGACTTAATTTATACAAAATATATGCAAAATTTGTATCTCCAATGGTACTAAGTACGTAACATAAATATTAATACTTTTTAATACATATTTAGTTAATGTTATTATTTTTTTGAAGCGTAAAAAATATATATTTAGGGACCTGAGGGAGTATCTAATAAACCGCTCAAAAGAAAAAAAAACCACAAGCGCTCCATCTAGTACTTGTATAGTCGTACTAATTAATTTTGGTACTATCCCACATAATCTAGGTACTGGACCCACTCTATCTGGTACTTGTACCAGTTAATCCTAGGTAGTTTCACATATAGGTACTCTCTCCGACCCCAAATGCTTTAATTATTTTTATAAATCTAGTTAAACTTATAAAAGTTTGCCAACATGAAAATCATAGCAACACTTATTTTGGTACAAGGAATATTTTAGAACATCACTTCAGTATCCCATGAGCTATTATACCCCATCGGTTCTAAAATAAGTACACAACATAAATTTCAAAAAGTACCATGAATGAGATTAAGTTTTACTAGAATTATAAAAATAATGTTAACATGTGTACCTCTGATAATATCATTAATCTAATAATAATAATCAAATTTATAAAAGTTTTACTGGCACAAAAATCATAGCGACACTTATTTTGGTACACAGAATATTTTAGAACATCACATCACTATCATCCATGAGCTCATTAAACTTCCTCTGTTCTAAAATAAGTACACAACACTCATTTTGAAAAGTACCATCCCTGAACTTAAATTTAACTAGAATTGTAGAAATTAGTATTAACATTTGTACCTCTAAATCGGATTAGTACCATCTTAAGATGATAGATCAGTGCTTAAGTACCATCTTAGTATTTCTATGTAAATTTTGTCAAACTTAAGCTCGCTTGACTCCCAAAATTATGTGTACCTCTGTACCTAGTTAGTGTCATTCTTGCTTTCAAAGGAATCAAATTCTTTTATCTTTAATTAGATATGTAATAAAATATTAAAAATTATAGAGCATAATTAGTATCATTAGATAGATCATTAAATCTATTTGCATAATGAACTTAATTATATATACAAATGTTGTAATATTTTTTATAAACCTAATCAAACATAAAGAAAGGTTAACCGACACGAAAGCCATGGCAACACTTATTTTGGGGCAAAGAGAATTTTAGAACGTCATATAAGTATTATACATGAACTCAATATACAGTAGCACTGTCTTTGACATGTCATCATCAATCTTCTTCCTATTTAGACCGTTGCATACCGTGCACATTGACCTCTTCGTAAGTCCAGAATCCTGCAGACTTCCATACATTGACCCGACGACACCACACATCCCTAGCTGCGTTGCAATCTAAGTACTCTTTATTCATTTCTTCAATAGACAGACCAGTGTTGTTTTCAGCATCCAACTCAACTATGTATGTGTCATCGCTCCCAACTGAAAAATCACCATAGTCAAACTCACGGCCATGCATGAACTCCTCAGTACCAATAGGATCAATGAAGCTAGCGACATAATCATGCTCTTCAGGTGTGCTGTCAGTACTCTGATCTTGCCCAAAAGAACCAGACGAAACACCATGTTTTGGTGACTCATTTTCAGATTCTGTGCCTGCATTATGCCGTCATTGCAGACAAGCTGTTGTGGAGTTTCTTCATTCCTTACAACATCACATTCACTGGGACCCCCTGTGAACATGTTTGGATTGACTCCATATGGAAGACCAACATCATTCCTAGAAGAGAGGGCACCAGAACTTGCAGCACTCAAAGAGTTGTTGGAAAGGACCAAAGACACCACCACCTATCAAATATGTTCAAAACAATACTGGTTCAAATAAAATAGTACACACTGATGACATGTTAGGATGTTGCATTGCTTAGAAACTCCAGTATCAACAAACAAGAGTTTTAAAAAATATCGCCATGTAATACGATTGTTTTAATAAACTTGAGTTTTTCTATCTTTAGGAAAAAAACATGACAACTATGTGTATGTCGCTTGGTATCCAACTTCCAAGCATTCAGTGCTGCAAAAATGAAATATAATGACAACTGAAAAATCAATGAAGCTAAACAGGAAATATGAGGGATGTGAACAGTTTATTAACTTGAGAAAAAATGAAGTACAAGAGAGAAAAAAAGGAAAATGATGGCAGACAGCTTTGCGGTGAACAAAAAATCAAACCTTGCTGATGAAGGAAATGTGAGTTTGCTGGAGCAAAGACAATTGTAGGGAAAACCATATTAGATCCCACTAGTGATGAATTATGCACTTGTGTTTCATAGGTCTGAGAGCTTTCTCCTTCCACAGCGAAATTGCATGGTGCAAAACAAAAAAAGGTTAGCTAGTGCAACAATAATGACCAAAAACATATGTTCAGACTGTTAAAAAAAAACTAAGTCACATATGCCTACAATATATAGTAACAGTCAACTATACAAACAGGGAAGTACTCGCTTTCACAAGAAACAAACAATCAAAGTGGTTCCCAAAGGTAATATTCAAAACAATAATTAAAATTCAGCCCATAGGACTAACGAAAATGGAACAATAGAGATTAGAGGACATGTTTCTAATGGACAAAAGCAAACCTTGCTGATCAATAAACTCTTCGTTTATTGAAGGAAGACGACTTGTAGGAATAACCATACTAGATCCAGCTGATGACGAATTGTGCACAGGTGCTTCATACGGAACAAAACTTTGTCCTTTCATAACGAAATGGGTTGCTGCTGGAAAAAAAGGAAATTCAACCAGCCAAATTCACATATGGATAAAAAATATAATCACATAACAAAACATGAGGTACACTGCAGAATGATAGAGCACAAGTTTTTGATGGACAAAAACAAACCTTGTCGATGACACATCTCTGAGTTTGTTGAAGGAAATCGACTTGTAGGAAGAACAATACTCGCACCCGCCGATGACGAATTGTGCACAGGTGGTTCAGACGGCACAAAGCTCTGTCCTTACATAACGAAATGGGATGGTGCTGGGAAATAAAAAGATATTGAACAAGCCTAAAATAGTCAAGTTCATATGGCACTAATAAACATAGTCACATATAACACTAACTGTGGAGTGTGTGGACAAAAAGGAATCTCAAACATATGGAATGTACAGGTAATGCACTGTAAATAAACGATTGGCAGTACTCTTTTTCACAAAAACAAAAAGACAAAACAAGAACCTGGTACCAAACGATATTGAAAGACAATGAGAATTACCTAAAGGAAAGAATCGTCGTATTGCGGCAGGCCTCCACTAGAACAAAGATCTGGACAACGAATGCAGACTGCTTCAGGAAAAATCTGGACACCGAGCACAGCAGAGAAGGGTCCACGAAGCCTAGATCTGGCGAATGCAAGCGCAGTATTCCACTACTCGACCTCCGCCACCGCTAATGCAGGACTACATCCTTCGGAGCAGATCTGGGCTAACAAAAAAGAGGTGGAAGACGGAGGGCACAGAGGTGGAAGACGGAGGCGCCATTGTCGTCCGCGGTGAGAGCTTGGGAGAGAGAACGCGGAAGCAGGGGGGGAATAGAGATGGGAGCAGGGGGAAATAAATTTTTAGGATGGGCGGGACGAGAAATAAAACGAGATGACGAGAATATCGACGAGAATACGAGTTTTCGGACGAGAATTGCAACCATGGCCGGTCAAAAAGGTGCTAGGCACGTGTCGCACGCTGGACCAGCGGTAGATGTGATGAACGGTTGCAGATAAGATATGATACCGCACATAGTTGTAAGGTTGATTTCTTGTATTTTTGTCCCTCCTTGCCTTGTTTGTCCAATCAGATCTTCACATCATCTTTATTTTCACGGCCAATATTCTGGCTATGTCCACATATTGCATCTACAAACCCTATACTTTGTTCCGACGATGATTTTATGCTATTCTGAAAGCAGCAGTGTCCCAACTCCAACTTAACCTAGTAACACGTGAACCGACACAGCAGGAAGAAGCAGTGCCGCCCCAGCACCAACTTAACCCGTGTCACATCCATAAGGTGCTCCGTGAATTTTCGAGCGACGAAATCCAAGCCATGACACAAGACTTCGGAAGCATAATAGGACGAGGTGGCTCCACCTAGGTCTTCCGTGGCAACCTCGACGATGGCACGCCTGTTGCTGTCAAGCGGATCAACATCCACGGCGGGCGCACCGTGGCCGGCGAGGAAATCATCGCCAACGTGCACCAGCGCAGCCTTGTGCACCTCCTCGGCTAATGCTCCAGCGCGGGGGTGGCCTCTACCTCATCTACCCCTTTTTTGAGAACGGCTCCCTGGACAGGTGGATCTTCCACGGCAGCGACGAGCAGTGACGCCTGCTGAAGTGGCCCAAGAGGCTCGGCATTGCCGTCGACGTGGCCAGGGCGCTCGCGTACCTCCACAACTGGTGCCACTGGCGGATCTTGCACCTCGACGTCAAGCCGGGCAACATCCTCCTCGACGGCGACCTCCGGGCGCACGTCTCAGACTTTGGCATCTCCCTGTTCATCACCCAGGACTGTGGATATGCTTGACGCCGCCATTGAACTCCAGCCGGAGAACCGTCATCATCTGCTCTGAGTTTCTCGTAGCCACTTTTGTTTTATGTCAACTTATTATGATATGTAACTGTACTTGCAATGGAGACCCATGCAAATTGCCGCGAGTAGCTATAAGTTTTCTATGTTTCCTTAAAATATTATTTTGTAACTTGTTCATTTGTTAGATTGAAGATCACCGCCATGCCCGCGACCACCGCCGCGACCTCCCTTCTGTCCATGCCCAAAGCCGCTACCACGACCTCGGACGTTGTTGTGGCCTTCTCCATAGCCGCCCTAGCAGCCATGTTAGCAGATGACTGCGAGCCACCTCCATGCAGCTCCATCCTCTGTCGAAACTCACGAGCTGAGTGTATAGCTCTCCAACCGAGATTGGCTCAACCCTAGCGGCCACGGCAGAGACAATTGGGTTGAAATCCAGATCCAACCCGGTGAGGATATAGGAGACAGGCTCTCGTCCTCGAGCTTCCTTCCTACTGACGCCATTTCATCTGCTAGGGACTTCAACATAGTGAAGTAGTCAGCCACGGACGACGCTCCCTTGGAGGCAGTGGCGAGCGCCATTCGCATGCTGATGACGGGCACCCTGGACTGGGCTGCGAACATCGCTTCAAGGGTGGCCCATGCTCCGGGCGTCGTCACCTCTGTAGAATCCTGGGAAAGAATATCCTTTCCCACATTTGACAGGATGTAGTTCAGGACCTGCTGGTCCTTCGTCACCCAATTCTCATAGTCGGGGTTGGGCTTGGGCTCGGCATCCTTGTTGTCCCCCTTGGCGAGAGGGAGAAACTCCGGCGGTGGCGCCACCGTCGACTTGTTGTACTTGAAGACATGCGCTCCCCTCGGGGCTAAGAGCACTTGTGCTTTCCACGATTGGTAGTTGGCATGCGTCAGCTTCTCGCTGACGGGTGAGAACCCGAAGGAGGGAACAACAGGCATAGCGGAAGACGATGCCATGATCTAACTCCGCCAAGAAACGGGCTCTGAATACCATGTGAAGAGGATTGAACGAGTTGCCCTCCCCAGGTCCCGTGTGCATGTTAAATAGGCCGGGAAAAACTGCCGGCGTGGCGATCAGTTACAACAAACCTCGACACAACAAACTCCACGACTTGAACTGCAAGCTCCTATACTTTAGCTACAAGCCGCCCTTGATCTACAAGCTAAGTAACAAAATACCTAGCCGCCTAAGGGCACGTACAACGCGTCGGCAAGTCTGTGTCCTCTAGTTTTTGCACAAAACACCCTGATATGGCGAGGGGACGGCGTCCTCGTTGTCTCGTGAGGCGACGGCAAGGGCTTGTGCTCCAAGACCAAATCGCCAGTTAGAGGACCACTGCCAAAAATCCATCCCATCTCTCCACCCGGTCGGCGGCAACGGAGGCAGCAATGGCGGCCCGTCGCGGAAGCAGCTCGGCAGCTGGAGCAGCAATGCCGGCCAGCCCGTTGTTCGCGGCTTGAGCGCAGCGGCATTACTCATCACCGCCGGTGCCGGTCACGGCAACGGCGGCCTCCTCCATGATGCGGTTGACGATGTCGCCGTCTTCCTCGTATGACGCCGTCGTCAAGAGAGAAGTCGACGTCGCGGAGCCCCCGCTCACACGCCGGCGCCTCCGCCCTGCAAGTGCAAGAAGCGCCGCCGCGGAAACCTTCTCCCGGTGACTCTGACCCGTCGCGGAGGTGGCCACGGAGGTCCATGGGACGGCGGCAGGACCAGCAACTTCCACAAAACGTAGAAGTTGTTCATTATTTTGGATGCAAAAACTTATTTGGTTTCCTTCCAGCTACTGCCTCTAGCATGAACATGTGTGAATCGCTTTGTTTCCTTGTGGATGTGAACAACACCGAAGCTTCTTTTGTAGTCATATTATGTTTTATTTGATTTATGAAATGTTTATTCTTATTTATGCTTGATTTTTCTTTTTTAACGAGCAACACAATGGTATACACAAATCTTATTTATTATTGACCGTGGCTACATGCAGTCATTTATTAAGAATTAATAGACGGCTAAACAGACAACTGTCCCGTCTCTTTGACGCGTATTATGCAAAATGGTCCTCAGCTTGGCTCGGAGACGCTCGTCCCGTCGCCTCTCGAGACGACGGCCAGGCTCGTGCTCCGAGGAGGGACCGACGAGCGCAGGGCATTGTACGGCTTCGTATCCACGACTGGACGCTATGCTCGGATCCCGCGTGGGCGCTTGCCTGCTCTAGTTTGGGCGCGCGCAGGATTTCTTTGCGCGCCAGCACCAGCGCCACCGGCGATGCCCGAGCCATCGTCGCAAGATTCAACGCCGTCGTCGCGCTGCTACCGCCGCCGCCGCCACCGGAGATGCCAAGCCCGCCGCTACCTTAGCAGATTGTTGATAAGGTGCAGATTGTTGATGCTATTTTGTCAAGGCTACCAGCATGATCTCTTAGGATAAGGTGCAAATTTTTTATGCTATTTTGTCATCAAAGAGCGGAAGTAGATGTGAAGGTGCAGAAAGATATAGAGCTCTTGCCACAGCTAACTTCTCTGAAGGAAGGAAGACCGGTGAGGCGGGTTACGCCAATCTATCTACCTTACTAATGCACCATCTTTTTTTTTCTACGTCCACCCAAAAAAACGTCCCCCGCAGAGGAGCACATTCTTCGTGCATCCAAAAATTTATACCCACAAAAACAACACCTTTAAAATAGACCGTTCAGATTTATCCTAAACATTCTATCCCCTTACTCATTACAAAATTAAGGATCCTGATCAAGTGTATCAAATCCTCTCATCTACTCTCACCTCCCACCTCCGCCATCAGCCCTCCACGCATCCATTGGATAGTCACGGTTCAAATCCTACTTCTCTCTCTTTTTTCCCAAAGAAAAAGACGGCTCAATTTTTTTCTTCTTTCTCCCTTGGCCGAACAGGCATGCATGGCGCGACTCCTCCACCTCCGGATCCAGAAAAAGAAGGAAAACTCCTCCTCCGCACGTGACTAGGCCGGCGGCGCCGCCTCCCTCTCCGCCCACATCACCTCCCTCTTCCACTTCAGCCGGCATCACACCACCCTCTCTCCATCCTCGGCGAGCCCTCCATCTCCCAGTCTGGCGGATGGCCACGGCCGCACCTCCCTCTCCCTCGCCTAGATCGGCTAGACCCTATCTCCCTCCCTGAACAGCGCCTCCTACATCGGTGTTGATCTATACTCCCATCGCCACTAATCAATCTCCATCGCCATCCACGCTCCCAAATCGCTGGGCGATACCGCCGCCAGTATCCCAGGTTCGGGGACTCCATGGCCGCCGGCGGGCGCAGCCTCCTCCACATCACCACCATCATCACGAACGCGACGTTGGAGATCGGGGCGGAGACAGGGCACGACTGGTCCTGCCAGCATGGAGCCTCAATGGAGCCTCAAGGTAGCCAAGGAAGTAGCCTCAATGGCTCGATCCACACTGCTCTCAGATTCCATCAAACGGTTGTGAAGAAAATGGTATTGTATCCTATCTAGATGAGCCGCTACACACTAGCACCAATCCTGTATTTTTTTGGTTTTAGATCTTTTTTATTTGAACGAACACCTTTGTTTTCAGATCTGATCGTGATATAGCTCATCATCATATTTGGCTGGACTGATGAGTAAAAATTGCTACTGCATAGCACGAGATGATAGCGGAGGTTCCTTGCCCAACTTTTTACAATTTGGCCCTTTTTGAACAAAATTTACATTTGGCCCCCTGGATGTTTTAAACACGCCTTTGGATGAGGTATAACGTCTCGGAGCCACAGATCTTGGCGCCGATGTACCCGTCGCTGAGCTGACGTGGCAGGTACCTCGGCGCCACGGATCACGGCGCCGAGTTCGGCGCCACAGATCTTGGCGCTGACCTTGGAGCCATGGATCTTGGCGCCAAGGTCAGTTGTTCAAACAGGCAAGCCATGCTCCCTTTCCCGAGCCTTGTTTCATTTATTCCTCTTTCCTCTCGGTTTCTTACCTCCCACACCCGTCCAATCTCTCCTCTCATCGATATTGTCCATAGAAACTTGAATTTGATCCGCACATCTTCATAAGCAAGGTAATCTTTCTCTCCTCCACTGTTTTTATGCATTGATTTGGTATATATCATGTCTATTTTTGCAATCCTAGATATGTTTTTGCCTAGTGTTTGATTTATTTTTTTTGTATTGTACATAACAATAGGATGCCAAGGCGTGGTAAAGCTCCTAGGCGTGGTAAAGCTCCAAGGTAATCTTCTATCATGATGTATAATTATTGTGTTCATTTTTGTTCAAGTAATTCAAAACTCTAGGCTTGTGGTTCAATGTTATATGGAGTTGCTTATTAGAAAGAATCATTTCCATTGTAGCTATGGTCTGTCGCTCCCAGATCCGTATGCCTTATTGCCTGTCCCTAGCGGTGTTCCAAGACCCATGTGTTGGTGTGGTGATCTGTGCAAGGTAGACATTTCTGAAGATGAGGAAACATAGAGGTATTGGATATGTCCCAATTTTGCATGGACTCCTACAGAGAAACAGTGCAAAAGTAAATTATGTGTAAGTGATTTTTATTGCGTATTGAATTATAGTTGTCATATTCCGTGACGTATATATTTTTTACATATTCCTTTTATTGCAGACCCCTCCACCGCTCTGTGATTTTGAGCAGTGGATCGACACTGAGATCAGTAAGACAAACAAGAGACTTCTCAAAAATCTGAAGGAGTGGGACGCTGAGTGCCTAGAGAGGTACGGGAGGAGGCTCAAAGAGGAGGCTGCACAGAAGAAGCACAAGGAAGAGGAGGAAAGGAGGAAAGCTGCTGCCGATAGGGAGGAGAGGGAGAGGAGGCTTGAGCGTGGGCGCCGAGCGAAGACAGCCCTGGAGGAGAATCAGGAAAGTGGCATCGCTGCACTCAGTAGCCCTGTAGTTTCTCCCTATACAATGTCACCATGGCTTGGACTTTTTAATTATGTTGTCATCCACTGCACTTTTAGTTTGGACTCAATTAAGCCATGTACTATGTTATCTACTTTGTCATCATGTACTTTTAGGATCGTTGTGCTGTTAACTATGGCCTATTATTGGACTTGTCATTGTGTTACTGTGACTTGTCATTGTGTTATTGTTCCATTCCTTCTGATCATAATATTTATTTTAATATCGCGAAGGACACATCTGGCAAATAAAAGCTAATGATGTAGTGCACTCAACACACAAACTGGCATGTGACAACTTGTACCAAACTAGGGTACAAGGTGCTCGACTAAACCTAACATGCCTTAGGTAATTATAGCAAACAACAAGAACATGAATGGCATGTGAGCATATGTACCAAACAAGGGCACAAAGTTCTTTTGACTACCCTAACATGCCTTAGGTAATTAATGCAAGCAAGAAACAAATGATATTGCAACTTAAAACATGTACCAAACAAGGGTACAAAGGTTCTCCTAGTAGTGCGGCCACATAGCGAACTGTGTGGGCCCTTCTCCACTGTATCCACCCAATGTTGTTGTTGGTGGTGGTAGCGTAGATGGTGTTGTTGTCCCCTTGTTTTGGTGACAAGGGCAGCTGCAATATGGATCATTGCACTACGGCTCCTGTGAACTTGCTCCATTCTCGTCATCGTCTTCGTAGTCCTTTATGCATGTGCTAACTTCTCTCTAGATCAAAGATACGATCCTACAAGTAGTAGATGTACTGTGCATGCGGCCAAATTGGACACGGGTCGACCCACCTAGTGAACCCACGGTTTTCGGATGTGTCAGAACTCTACAAAAACTAAGTTTTGTTAGATTTATCCCAACCAACGAACATATTTAACAAAAGATAAGTAACAGAAATTACAATAGCTTGCGGGCATTTGAAGAAATGCCGGCCTCCATCCATTCCGCCATCGGTGAACATCTGCACTAAGCAATCCTCACCATGCATATATTTTGGCCAAGGTTCCCTCCATTTCTCTTAGTTTTTCAAAGGCTCTTCTCTGCTAAAATCTCCCTTACTCTGCTCAAGGAATCGCTCGATGGCTTCACTAAAGTCTTCAGGACCAAGAGACCCGTCCCAAGCATTAGGATCTCCTTTGCACGGATTGGGACTTTCCTTTGCCACCCCTTCCCTCTCCCACTAGACATTTCTACGCCTTTGGTTTTTGGTTACATGGCATCTAATGTGTGGTATATATAGAGGGAGTGATGTTTGGCCGTTGCATTGTGTTGTAAATGCTCTCATGATGCCTGCTTCGAGATACACTGCAAAGGCTACACGGGATATGACGATTCACTGAAAAGCCTACATGCTATGGAGTACTGTTGCTATCACTGAAAAGCCTAGATTCGTATATGCAGTAAATTCATACACGAGCAATACGAGCAAATTGATTGGACAAGACAACACACATGTCGAAGATGTATTATTTAAAACATTGATACTGGTTGTACATTTTAATTTTTCTAAAAAAATTTTGGTAGAACTTCCCCTATTTTTGAGCTAATCTACAGACAAATATGACAACAATTAATAACTCAATAGCACATGTATAGACATACATTCGAGCTAATCTACAGACAAATATGACAACAATTAATAACTCAATAGCACATGTATAGACATACATTCGAGCTAATCTACAGACAAATATGACAACAATTAATAACTCAATAGCACATGTATAGACATACAGATATACAATGCATGTAGTCTAGAAATAAACTCCATTTAATACATATTAGGAGACAGTCCCTAGTAGTAGTCCGTACAGTCCATAGTGGTAGTCCATACAGTCCATAAATAAAGTCCATACAATACATATTAGTTCACAAAGTCCTGGGAGTCCATACAGTCCATACAATACAGATCTCTAAAATAACCATCCAAAGTAATCAAGTCCATACAATCCAGATAGCCTTAACCTACAAGTCGGTGTCACTTCCTCCTAGTCTTACTCTTACCCTTGTGTCCAAGAGCATCGATGCCTGGAGTGAACTTGCTAGGCGGACTGCGTTGCCTTGTTCCTACAACCTATGTGGGCTGAGTCGAATGAGCACCCTCAAGCTTAGAGTCCCCAAGCTCATCATACGAACGCTCGCCTTCTGTCTCGTCGTCCTCGTCTACATTGTCCTGGAAGGTGTCCACGGTTCGCTGCGAAGAGCTCTGTCCTCCAATACCTGCAGATAGTGGTCAAATGAGGTGGGCATATGAGTCGTTCTAGCAAGTACCGGTGTACTCCAGTAAACTAAATAAGACATGTTTTATAGATATACCTTCTTGAGAAGAAGCACCGGTCTGCCATGGCCTTTCTTCGACCACCTCCGTGCTAGTACCACAGCCACAACGAGCGGCAGCACGCCGCAGCCTTCGTGATAGCCTCTGTTAATGGACCAATGAAAACATTTCAATATTCCATAATACAAATCTGATGTACCAAGTTATTCCATTACAGTATTCAATTTAGATAGAGTTGTCAAGTTTTGAATTACTTGCAGAAAGCTGTTAATTGTGTGTTCATCCACCCCTGTCCTTGGAAATTGTTCCATATCACGTACAGATTGGATCAGCGTGTTACCCTGTCAAAATCATACATAGAGAAAAGTTTTGGATACTAAGAATTTAAGTTTTTTTGAAAACGTTCACCGGAGGAGGAGAGCCCACCTGAATAATTTTTCATTGATTTTGGCAAACCAGTGTAACAGAGGGTGCCACGCACCTAGTGTTTACATGGATATCAGAGAAGTACAACAGGGGCGAGAGGGATTACAACAATAAACAACGACACCATCAACAAATTAGCAGGGGAAGGAGAAACACCGAGAAATCCTAGGGTAAGTCTAGACACCAGTCGAGAGCCGTTAACCGATCGCCGATTTACGCCACCACCGAGCCACATACTCGCCGTTTTCACCAGAACCTTAGTGCCCAATATCACTCCTCGTAGCTATGCCACTCCGTTGCTGCCCGCCACCTGAGACGCGAAATGTGGAACGGGAACGAACAATGGAGTGGGTACTAAGAGTGGTGGCGGGCACGCAAGCCCAAGATCACCGGACACGGCGACCTCCAATCTGATGGTGAGGCATACAGCACATCCGGGTCTCACCCGGCATAAGATTTTCTAAGCACCATCATGGAGAGCGTCGACGGAGCAGAGGTGCCAGAGACAAACACTTGTCGAAGCGACGGCAACAACTAGCAACCGGGCCAGTCTAACCCAGGAGAGGAACAAAGAGCAGGAAGGAGAGGATGGGGAGGACAAAGAGAGCTCATCAAGGAGGTGACATCCACAGACATCACTGTCCTAGGTCATAGTAGGTAGCAGCGGTGGCAGAAACTTCAACGACGCCTCCAAGGAAGGGTATGACACTAGGTGCGCCATCGTCGCCGGACCGGACTCAGCCGGATAAAGCTTTCGCCAAGATTCCAACCCAAACCAGCAAGCTGAGTTTGGCCGGCCACCACCACTAGCAAATGAAACCTTCGACGACGCCTCCAAGGAGGGATATGACGCAGACTTTGCCACTACCACCGGCCAGCAAAGAGCTAGGCAGGGTTTTCACCCAGGTTTCATCAGCCGGCGCTCCACAGGCGCACAGCCAAGAATTTAAGTTTGAAGGCAAACTACGGTAAAATTCAGTAAACATCAATAGTTCAAAATGAAAATGTACGTAGTAAAACATGCCTACAAACTAGCTGTACGTAACATTCAGTACCAGATTCATGGAATTCTCATATAGTAGCAGTGAATGTTAAATGATGTGGTCAAAGGTTGGCATTACCACTCGGTCCAGGATTGGTGCAGACTCGACTAGTGTTCCCGCCCTCGTCGTAAGGTCGTAAGACGTTTCTTCATCTTCAGAGCACTGAATATCTGCATAGTCTACATTGGTCCATTGCACCTTCAGCTTAGTCCTTGTTGCCCCTCTGTACCAATTTAGGTAGGCTTTGAAGTTCTCTTTTGTGTGCGGCTGGTCATCATCATACAGGTTTTGATGAAGATTGTCCCACTCCTCGATGTACTCACGGTGCAAGGTCTCAAAGTCCATCTCCTTCTTTTGTTTCTGACGATCGATCCTGTAGGTTATCATCAATTAGTATGCAACAAAAAAAACATATATTATTCGGTATTAATATTAAAGACACTTACTTGTGCAAGGCTATTGACGTGGAGAATAATGGCTTCACAGGCCAATGCTGCATCAACCCAAATTGGCGTGCAACCCGTCGTGGCAGGTGCCACTCAACTACGTAGAAACAGATCAAAGGGCATTCATCAAGTACAAGTCTTGGTCCATCTTGCACGCCACGCTTAGCCCAAAGTCCGCGTACATTTCGTCGTCGTACGGCTGCCAATTAACCTGCGATATATTCATTTGTCAAGTATTGCTTACATTCAGTAAAAAAATCGATTGTAAAATGCAGCTAACTTTCCAAGCCTGGCGTGAGTGCATCCAGCTCATTCGCAAACTCGATGTAGGCGTGTCTATTCCGGGCGAAGGGACCGTTCACTTGGTCCCAAATGTAGGCATATGTCGGGCAACGTCGAAGGCCTGGCACGTCGAACCATGGGCGACGCTTCTCCTTAAGTACTGGCCTTCCGACCGGTAGACGAGTCCACATCCAAAGCTGAAGCAAGTAGATACATCCTCCTAATGATGGACACTTGGAGGACCGGTGGCACGCCTCGCAAAGCTGCCAGTATAAGAATCCAAGAACCGCAGAACCTCAGCTGTTTACCGGTGACTGTCTGCTCATCTGCATGTTTAGGACAATTGCCAAAATTATCCCTCAACCATTGGATTGTTACTTCAGAGGTGCGGGTTTGAGGTGTCTCTGGAGGAAGTTCTCTTCCAAGAAAGTGCTCCACTCTAGCTCTCCAACCATCAGCACTGCAGCGGCCAATAACTGGGCAGCCACTTATGCGGAGACCAAGGAACTTCTGACTGTCTTCAAGCGTAACAGTCATCTCACCGTAAGGTAGGTGGAAGCTATGAGTTTCCGGCCTCCATCTACAAAACAAGAAAAGACTACGGTTATATGCCATCGACCACCAAAAAACATGAAAGTTAATCAGTTTATACTTATGTTACTTGTCCACTAAAGCTGAGATTGCCGCGGGATTCAAGGGAGGCAACCCACGGCGAACCTAGAACGATACGACACCAAGTCCAGCTCTCTCAAGTAGAGGAGTGTACCTGTCGTCGTACTACATGTCCTCGAACTTATCGTGGGTTCGAAGACGAAGAGGGGCCATTTCCTGCAAATAATGCAAATTCATTTAGAAGTTAGTGAACACAGGTACATAAGCAGAGAAAGAAACCAAACAAAAGTGGGTCCTTACCCCCCCTCCGCGGTGAGTCATCCTCGGTGGTCCTTCTCGTAGTACTGCTCCAGCAGGTGGCACTGCACCATCCTACAAAAAAATATGGAGAAATGAAAGATTAGTTTCAAAACCATGAATAAATAGCCTGTGTGTGCTAAACATGTTGGTCAAACATAAGTTAATTTCACCTGACCAGGGGGCCAGTGGCATCTACGAGAATTATGCCAACTCTACCATATTTTTCACACTGATTTTGTTCAAGGTCACTAAGAAACGGAGTTGCTCTCCCTCTCCTCATCCTACCAGAAACCTGGTCCATGGTCATCTTGAACCTATTCCTCTTCCTGGTGCCACTTTGTTCCATCGTGTTGCTGGATCCGCAATGTACTTCGGCCCAGTGTAAGGTGGCCACTGATCTACCTCTAGGAAAGGCTCGAAACGGGGAGCCCAAATCTGTACAAGGCTATCAACACTAAACTCCTGTGGTATCTGGGTCTCATAGGCAAAGTTGCGATGCTGAGATGCTACAACATGGTGAGAACAAGGAAAGTGATACTGCCTGGGTTTCCCACAATCGCATTTGAACTGACTAAGTACCACCATATAACTCCTTGATGGTCGGACCTCACCATCTGACGTTGTACGACCCCATTCTATGACTTGATACCAGCCACTGATGTGGTCAAACCAAACGACCTCATGTGTGCCTGCCCTCACCTTTGCCTTGTCAAGATGCTTAGTAGGTTTAGGTGCCCATTTCTCATTCTTACTTTGCAGTGCTAGTGCCTGAGCATGTCTCTCATTAAACCAAGCAACCAGCCTGTAAAAGGTGAACGATACGATGGCATTGACGGGCATGCCACGTATACCCTTGAGCACACTATTAAATGACTCAGCCATGTTGCTAGTCTAAAACTCATACCTCCATCCACCCTCATTGTAGGCTCTTGACCATTTCTCACGTTCCCTCAACAATCATATTAGCCACTGCCTTCCATCTACGTTTGTTGCGGTATTGAGCTGCTCCAACTTCTCTTGGAAGAACTCCACCTCAAGCATGCGCGCCACCTTCTCGAATAAAGGAAAGTTGTCCTTGGAGCCATCCTTCCTAAGTAAATTCTTGTCAAGGTGCCGAGTGAACCAACAGTGGTGCAAAGGTGCATACCCTAGAATCTATTCCTGAACGGCACTGAGTATGCCCTGGTGTCTATCAGATATGACACAAACCTCCCTATGAGGGACAATGACATGTCTCCTAACAAGCCACAGGAACCATCCCCAATTGTCTTTGTTCTCCCTCTCCACCAAAGCGAAAGCCAAAGGCACCAAAGCGTTGTCTGTGTCACAGGAAATGGCTACCAGAAGTGTGCCCATGTACTTGCTAAGCAGAAAAGTACTATCAATGGATAGCACTGGACGACAATGCCTGAAGGCCGCAATGCACTGGGGAAAACACCAAAATGCATGGAAGAATATATCCCTCCCATTTATCCTTTCATCTGGCTTCGGGATATACTCATAATGCATGCCTGGATTAGCAGCTTTCATTGCATTGAACATTGCAGGCAGCTGCTCATACCCCTCCTCCTAGTCCCCATAAATCATCTTCCACACCCGTTGTTTTGCCCTCCAAGCTTTACCATACTTTACCTCATACTTGAAAAAATTCTGTGCCAAATCCATAAGTGCGGAGACCTTCAAGTCCGGTTGTTTCTTCAATGTGGCGTAAAAATGTCTGGCAATGAGGGTAGAGGTCAATTGTCGATGCTTTGCTTTTAGATTTGTTTGGGAACAAGTATGTGGACCTAAAATTTTAGTAATCTAGAACCTTGTGTCCTTTTGTTTGCGAGCACACACCCTCCAATTGCAATCAGACATCTAGCAAACCACCGTGTATCAGCGCTCCACATAAGAGTGCCTAACCTTGAAAGGCCTTTTACGGTGCACAGCATACTCCTGTAGCCACCTTCTTAAGGTGGGCAAATCCTTGAAGATCATGCCCTTCTTAATTTCCACACTCGCACCATCCTCAGGAGCCTCTACCAGCTCATCATCTCTTCCATCAGTATAACCATGTTGACAATCACCAAGGGAGCTGAATTCATGAACCAGAGGATCACGACCAGGACAATAGCGTCTAAGAACCTCCATTTCTTCTACACTCAAAGCTGCAACTGGGTGGTCATCATCAGAATCAACGTCCCTTGTTGTGCCATAAGGCTCCTCATCATCTTCAATTTGAACATCCACACTGTTGGAGTCCATAAACCCTGGGTTCACGCTAGTTGGTGGATGAACTGGAGGACAACCATGATTATTAGGATTATGTCCTGCAGTTGAAGCACAAATATGGATGGCATTGAGAAAAAGGAACGTAATGAGGAAGAATATGGATGGCCAAAGTGTTGGTAAATCACTTACTAGGGTGATTCTGGGTCAAAGGGATCTCCTGAGGGGAAGCAGCAACATGATCACCATCAGGACATACACCAACCTCATTCGGCGCAGATTGAGCATCAGGCAGTACAACCTCATCTTCCACATTCACCTCGAGGTTGGTTAATGGAGGCTCAGAGGGTGGACGGTTCACCGGTGCTGGCGACAACACATGACCTGATCCATGACCATGAGGGGTAGGGTCATTGGACAACTTCCGCACAACCACATCTAAGTAGCACTGAAACTCACTCTTCATGACACTTTTGATATATTTCTCCCATTTAGCCTCCGATGCAATTGGGACCATCCATCGAAAAATACAGCCTGATTTACCATAGTGAAGCACCACCTTAACTAAGTTGTCATCCTCGTTTGAATTCCAGTGAAGCTCGTCACGAGCACTACCAGGCAACTCCAAAAACAAGGGTCGTTCATCGAACATGAGAGGAACCATTTGCATTCCAACAAAACTGACATTCCGAAACTCATCTTCCTCCACACTTCCTCCGTAATATAGGTTGACTACGTTATCCATCTAGTATGCACAATAACAACAAATTTATAACGCATAAGAGAAATTGTAACTATGTTACTACCTAAATAAATTAAGAAGTAACTAAACTTGGTAACACCATTCGGTACAATGGCATTCCTATTTTAACTAAATTGACAAACTAACTAAATTGACTAACTAAACTATCTTATAATTAGCTATATATAATAGTTTACCTAAACTAAATGATGAACTATATATATTAGATGTACAATATAGTACTATATTAAGGCAATGCCTAATTTACTCTAATGTAATACGGAGTAGAATATTTCTCGATTTGGATTTCGAACATTGTTTTACAGCACTAAACTCTACGGAATCGAAATAAAAAAATTACCTTCGATAGTCCTCAGGAACAGCCGATAGGAGAAAGGAAAGAGGCCGTTGGGAGAGGGGGTGGCGCCACCAGCACCAGCGGTGACCACCGGCCAACGGGCCGGCGGCCCAACTGGGGAGCGATGGGGCCACCCTCGCCGCCGGTCTGAGCTGGACACTATACCACAGCCAATCTGCAGCATCAGCAAAACAGTCACTATAAGCCGCTATAGGGGTAGAACATCGGACGCTATAACGTTATAGCGACAGATGTATTAGTCGACGCAAGTGGCGTCGCTATAAGTATATAGCGTCCGATAGGGTCTTTAGCGTCCGATAGTTTGATGCAAAATGTATAGCGGGTCTTTAGCGTCCGATAGTTTGATGCAAAATATATAGCGACCGATGTTCAGTCACATTGTTTAGCGACCGATGATTAGAGGCTATAAAACTTTATAGCGACCAATAATCAGTTGTTATGAACAGACATGATTATATAATTAATTCCACATTAACCATACAACTTTAGGCTTAGTTTCACATCCATACAAGTTCTCATTACACATCAATCAAAGTGTATAAACATATCTCATATATTTCATTGATGTCAACATTTGTACAATTGTACTTTGGATAATCTACAAATCGACCACCACACAGCCCAAGCACTTCTAAAGAGTTCCCTGTAGAGAAGGCAAGCATGTATACATCATAGTAACCCAAAAGCTACATACAAGGAATGCATCTTAGTGCATCACGCCTTTTAGTCCATCTTCCATGATACAAGGGCTTCTAATAGCCTGTTGACACACCATCAAGCACGCTGCTTACTGCACCTCCCATTAACACATCTGGAAAAAGGAAGATTGTGTTACCAGCTATCTCAGGCAGCATAAGATGTTAAAAGGACATTTCAGAACCTGTCTAGAGATAACACATTTCATATAACCACAATTAATATCACTTCTAATTATCCAGGACAGGGTATAAGAGAGAGAGAGAGAGAGAGAGAGAGAGAGAGATTTCTAACTAGTAAAGGTAACAGGAAATTCATAATAATTTAGGGACTATCCAAAGTGTGTCTGACTAGTAAAGCATTTCTAGTGAGTGCATTTTTTTGAAGGGCCATTGACATGGTTGAAATTTAAAGAGAACAAGTTATCTTAACACAGCAGCAAACTAGATAGCTTATAACAGAGAAATAGTTCATGGGATCACTGAGCTATAATGTTGTGCCGTACTTATTACTACTTTTTATTTCGTGATATGTACCAAATGCTTTAATAAGCTTGAAAAGATATTCTCCAAAACAATGAGGGTTGCAATACTGACAAATATTTTGAAGCATGCATGGCTTTATATGCTTCAGTAGGTGTACATATTTAGCAATTTCTTCAGATAGCAGTGCATGACAGTTATTAAACAACTGTGTTTTGTGAGAAAGTAAACAGCTATTAAACAAATTTCACTTGGTAGTGCAAAGTATTGCTGCACATAGATAAAGACATACTTCTAGCAACATGTAAGAACAAAAATCAACAAATGCGTGGTTAATTATCAGCACACTTGGTAGTGCAAAAGTATTAGTGCCTGCCTATATTCCTTCGTCAAAAAATAAGTGTGGCTGAAATGACAATATCAAATAAGCGTGACTGGTTTATTAATAAGAGATATCTGGCAGTTGCCTGAAGCTAGAAATAACTAAAGTTTTAGGTTGTTGTTTCACATATTTCAAAATGGTAATAGGAAAACCTTGCTTTGAGAATAAATATATTCTAAAAACATTCTAGCTTCTGCATCACAACTAGCATTGACTGATACCAATTAATTTTTCTCAGAAATTTGGTCAGAAAGTGCTACTTGGATCTATCGATCTTGAAATGTACTGAGACATGTACTACAATCAACACAGTGAGGCAAGCAAAAAGAGTAACACTTCAGAAAACCACACTGAAACAATTACCACACGAAAACAATTACCACACGAGAACTTGCAGGGACAATCCCTACATCCCACCATGAACCGACAGATCAGATCCCTCCCTACTAGCCACTAGCTATTCGTCAAGGTTGAGGCCTCACCTCGTCGGAGCCGTAGGAAGCTACACCACCGGTCGCTGGCGGCCGTGATGGTGAGGAGGACGAGAAGCGCTATGGCTGCCAAAGAAATTTAATTAGATCTAAGAAATAGTACGAACCAGATCAATGAAAATGCAGAATTGGCACTCACTGGGAGCCGATTGAGGAGCTCTGCCCTGTGCCAGCACGACACCGTGTGCCCGTGCGCTGGCTGGGGAGCCGCGGAGCTCCGCTCCTAATGGAGATCTCCTCGCTCAGATCCACCAACGGTGGAGTCGAGGACGGCAGGAGGCGCCGCCGCCGGTGGAGTCCAGGACGGGAAGGGGCGCCACCGCCCGGGGAGTCCAGGATGGGAAGGGGTGCCTCCATGAGGAGCTCGTCATCGCCTCAGCCCAGCCACGGAGGGTGCCGGCGGCGTAAGCGTCCACCCCCGCTGGCGACAGCGGCAGGACGTGCGGCTGCAGCTTGGCGAGCGGTAGCCCAGAGCGGAGTATGGAAGAGGACGGGGATAGGGGGACGCGTGGATGTGGCCGAAGAGGGAGGATCCAACCTGCTGAGCAGCTGCGGCGGCCGCGGCAGGGACGGCGAGCTCGCAGGCAACGGCGGCCAGATGCGGGATGCGTGTGTGAGATGTGTGTGGCGGCTGCCTCCTGTGGGGGGTGACCTGGCTTAGGGTTTTTGGGTTAGACTCTAACTGGTGGGCCACACTGATTTCGGTACACGCAAATGGGCCGGGCTGAGCATGCTAAGATGAAAATAGGCTATAGCGTCCGATCATTCGACTTTACGGTTTGTTTATAGCGACCAATGTTTCGATGCAAACAGATAAATGTACCGACCGATGTTAGGTCAGAAGGAGTAAAAATAGCGAGCGATGATCTGTTACTAAGCTATAGCGTCCGATAATGAGACGCTAATAATTGGTTATAGCGACTGTTGTACGACGTCAGAAGGAGAAGAAGGCGCGACGAGGGCGGCCGGCTCCTGGCCGGGGACGGCGGACGACGCCGCGGCGCGCGGGATAGGGCCGTCCGGTGCCGGACGCACGGAGGAGGGACGGCGAACGGCCGGCGGTGGAGGAGGGCCAGCGACGGAGGCGGGTGGGCGGAGGAAGCGCGGGGGACAACCGGCGGCGGATGAAGGGCGGCGGCGGCGTGCTTTTGCGCGGTGCGTGCTACTGAACAGTGACGCGAGGGAAAGGGTTCAGGTGGGAGTTTTGTTTCTTTAATTTTATTTTTTTATTTCAGGTGGGCGCCAAGATCTGTGGTGCCAAGCTCGGCGCCATGATCTGTGGCGCCGACCTCGGCGCCGTGATCCGTGGCGCTCCCTACCACGTCAGCCCAACGGCGGGTACCTCGGCGCCGAGATCTGTGGCGCCGAGACGTTATACATCGGCGCCACCGGTTATGGCGCCGACCCTGGGTCCAAAGATGTTAATATGACACTTAGGGGGCCAAATGTAAATTTTGTTCAAAAAAGGGCTAAATTGTGAAAATTTGGGGTTCCTTGCTTGCTGATGTAATCAATGTTAATTGAATAATTGAATCGTTGTATGTTTTGTAATGCCTTTTGACATGTAAATTATTTCTGAAACAAATTGCCCTGTAAATTATTGTCTACCAATTAGGAAAATGATAACATGATGTCTAATCTATTTAGTGGTAATTCTTTCTGATAAAGACAAATTGGATGCAATCTAGGACTCGTGTTACTTACTGCAACTATAAGTGATTTGGCTAACCAAAATACTGTCTAATCTATTTACTGTAATTTTTCTTAATTTATATTTGATGTTACTGCAATTCTTCACTGAGTTTCTTTTATAGATGGTACTTGGCTAGACTGATCCAAGTAGTATCAATTGTTTTCTGCAGATATCTGCCTATGCACCCTTTTCTGCTCATCTCCTTGATCTGATAGAAATGGTAATGTGCATTTGAGAGCTTAAATGGTCACTTACCTTTATTGTTGTAAAAAGATACTACTGTGTATCTGTAAGACTATCCTTATGTTATGCCTACTGTTGTGTTGCAGGATGTTAAATATCCAGGGATTACAAGTTCTCATTATTGATTGTTTTATTGAGGAGAGTAGGAGGGGCTGCCCCTACTATCCTTGCTATTGATTGATTCTAGCAAAGGTTCTGAAGGAACGGCCAGAAAGGATTCAGAAGATGAGGTGTCCATCAGAGTGAAAGAAATAGTCCCTCCATGTTCGGTCAGTAATGCATTTTGTCCTCGAATGTCATTCTGCTATTGCAATTTTTGTCTTTTGAGAATAATGTGCTATTAGTACTGCATCTTGGACAAGCACATTTGGTTTTAGGTACTGAATTGTACTTCTTACCAATTATAGAATGTGTCAAGTAGATTTTCGCTCTGAATTCCAATCTATATTTGCATGTTGGACCAGCAGTACACTCTAAATTTGAGAATAAGTAGCTTCATAACAATAGTTCCTGAAAGCATAGTGGTTCTAGTGTTTTTGTGCAGAGATATAATAGAACGTGTGTTGGTCCTAAATTGACACGAAGCTCATGTGGGTAGGGTCTGATGGTCTCTATGTCTGCCTAATAAATTAGTCGTACAGTATGGATCCACATTCTCCAAATCATACAGAACTGTGTACATTATGGATCTGCATTTCTCCAAAAAACTAAAATATTGAAGAAAGCCAAATTACAAAGATCAAACTGTCTTTTGGTTGTGTTAATTTGTATGTTTGAATGTTGCCGTAGCGATACCACAGGCACTATACTATACCTATGAATTTGTTTATTATTTGTTGACATTATCTTGTGTACTCACACTGACAATTATTTTTGAAGGAAACCAGACCGTCAGAGCTTCCCAAAAGTTGTTGATCTGGAATCATTACCTGATAGTTAAGTGAGTATGAATGAAACATGCTTACTTCTGCCCTCTTACCTAATTTTTGTTCTATAAAGTACTTATGGTTTTATGACTGCATGTATATTTGTGATGCACCTTCGCTTGTATGGTAAATTTCTCTTTGCAATATCTATGTTAACACTGACTACAAGATGATACTTAAATATTTCCCTGCAGGTTTCAAACGGCTAATTCTCTACAACAAATTGGGGAACTTAAAAGTAAGAATCAAGGAGGTCAATACTACAATTAGTACTTCTATATGTCACTGTAGTTTTGAAAAGCTGGACGGCGAGTACCTTTGTATGAGTGTTTTACGGATTAGTGAAACTTAAACTATAGAAAAATTATTATCGTTTGGTGGTTTTCATGTACATCCAAGAAGATATTAGCATATAATTAAGTTCTCAAATATTGTCGTGCAAACAAATGTTTTGATAACTTTCCTGAAGATCTCGGAGTCATGGTTAAAGACTTAGGCAAAATGAAACTTAAATGGTTAATACGAGAAATAACTTTGCTATGCTTTCTTATACAAAAGTGTTTATTGGTTTGTATACATACTCAAATATAATTGTGTAAATTTTAAACTATGAAAAAAAACATTGGTTGTTTTTTATGTGATCTCTAAGATAGAGCCGTAGCGTTAGCACGGGCATTATACTGGTATGTACAGGTGCACCCTCGATCACACAGAAATAGTTGTGAAGCCCTTGAAGATCATCCAGGAAAACTCTGACAAAACTGACGAGTTCTTGAAGGAGGTAACTAATGATTCGTACATTAGAAGATAGTACCTGTATGCTTATCGGCCTTTCTGAAACTGCATGCTGGCCTCTGGTCCAATGGTTGGACTGTTCAGTGGGACGCAGGTTCAAATTCTAGTGTTCACACATTTTCTTGGAATTTTCCTAAAATTTACCGGCGTTATACGTTAAGTGGTAAGCGACGTTTCCGTCGACGATGAGGCACTAGTGGTGACTTCAAAAATCTCTAGATATGTTGGCTCGTGTAACATCCTAGATATTAATGACAATTAAAATCTTGATCATATGCACTGTCAAGCATAATCAT
This sequence comes from Bothriochloa decipiens, assembly GCA_023333625.1. NCBI lineage: Eukaryota > Viridiplantae > Streptophyta > Magnoliopsida > Poales > Poaceae > Bothriochloa > Bothriochloa decipiens. The sequence continues at coordinate 5,503,823 of CM041647.1, forward strand.
TAAGCATCATGGCATAAATGCATTCATCATAAGCATGTTTATGTCATTGTTGTGGTGTTTGTTTTATACAAGAAATAATGTTTCTTATGGTTTTGTTAAGTTCTTTGTCATTTTTTGTGAATTTGCAAGTAATTAAAATAACTAAAACTTGCCATGTCTTTTTATGTATTGCAAAGTGTCATGTGTAAATCAATCTTGATGTGTCTTAACTAAAACAAGTTTACTTTCATAGGTTGCTTGTGCTCCTTGTTTTGAAATGTGTTTCAACCCAAAAACACTAATTTTTAATGTCACTTAAATCATGGATTTATGCCCTATATGAATTAAGGTGTAAGGTGATGCTTTACACTAAGTTTTGTGTAGGGGATAAATTCAAGATCGACATTTAAAATTGAGCTCCAAGTTTGAAGTTGAGTTTGAATTCCAAAACTTTTCCTTGGTTTTGGCAGTTCAAATTTGAATTCAATTTGGGAGCTAATTAAAAGAATTTCATAAGTCAACTTGGTCAATGAAATGTGGCATTGGGTATGTGGCCCAATGATGCTTTTGGATGACGTTTGTAATCACTAATCAATCACCAATTAATGTAGAAACAAAAATCAAGTACCGATTTGTTTCAAAAACCCTAATTTCTAGAAAATCCAGTTTTACCTCCTTCTCAATTATTCAAAATCTACAAATAATTTTAGGGCAATTCAAAAAGCAAGTTTGTAGATCTTGATGATACCTACAAAGTCGGTATTCAAAGTTTTTCAAATTTCAATGCAAATTACAAAGTAATTTTGAAAATGCATCTTTCCAACATATGTCCCCCTTTGAGTTTAAATCCATATCTCAAAAACTTTGCCGAATTTGGGAAAGATCAAATATGAAAAATGTGGGGTTTGAAAAGTTATGCAAACTTTGTATTTGAAGATTTTCAAATTCTTTAGCAAATTTAAAAGTAATTTTAAAAATTCAAACTTAGGGTTTTGTTCTTTTTTGAATTTAAATTTAAATCTCCTATTTCCATTCGAAATTTAAAAATGTTTGTATTGATAAAAGTGTATATCTTGAAAATTCATGAAACTTTTGTACTTGGACTTTTCAAGTTCTATTCGAAATTTTGGAGAAATTTTGCAAAATCATGCCACGGGCGAATCTGTAATTTCATCCAAATCGGCAGCCAGCCTGCCTGCTTGCCGCCCATGACCTTCGATGGTATTCCAGTCGCCTCCGCGCATGCCACCTCTTGCTCAACGTGGACAAGCGGCTCCTGCGCGTCGTCTCGCCACCTCTGCGTGTCAAGACGACGTCCTTCGACCCTCCCCTATAAGTACCAAAGTGCCGTGGACGTTTTCTTATTCTTCTTCTCCGGATGGCCGCCGCCGCCGTCGTCCGGTCGTCGACGAAAATCGCTGCCACCACTCAACTATCGCCCAATTGCTCTCGCCAGCAGCTTCGCAATACTTTTGCGCTTCTCCTCCACCCGCTTACTCGGGCCATTCTCGCCGGAGTCGCTCCCGTGCGCTCATCTTCTCTAGAAACGACCGGAGCGCCGCCGCGGAGACCTTGTGTGTGGACAGCTCTCTTCGGAGAGTCCCTCGCAAAACCAGCCAACTTTATAACTTCGCCTCGATTCCCTGGTCCTTCTCGGCCCGCTCTTTTGGGTCCCTACCACGCCAGGAACTCCGGAACACCGGCACCGCCACCAGTCCGCTCCGCCGTAGGCCACCCCGCCGTCCACGGGTCTTCACGGTGAATTCTGTTTCCCACATTTCGTGTCCTTGAGCTCGCCTTGACGTTGCACACGTGATCGACTCGCCTTTTTCTCGCAGCCGAGCCCCGGATGCGCCGGAACGCCATCACCGCAGCCGGAGCTCGCCGCTCTGCCTCCGCCTCGATCGAGGTGAGCACCAGCGCCGCTTTGAGCTCCTTGAGCTTTCACTGCTGAACGTTTGGTCTGTGCCTTGCCGGAGTCGTTAGAACGCGCCGCGCCACCGCTGCAGCTGGCTTGCACGCGGTTGGCCACGCGCGGGGTTGACGGGTCGCTGCTACTGGCCGGCGTGACCCCGCGGCATATTCTCGTCCTCGCCGCGCACGCGAGCGCGTGGGGAAGGGCCGCCACCGGGCACCCCCTGCGGTCGGTCGCACCCTGCCTGGATGCTCTGCCCTAGGGTTACCCAGGGACCTCAAATCATGAATTCAGATAACTCTAGCGGCCCATTGAAAATATGATGACTCATTTAAATAGTGTCTTGTAGTGTAGTGGACCTGGTTATGATTTTGAAAAAAATCGGGGAATTTTATGAAAATATGCCAGGCCAGGCTTGGGTAGGCTGCGTTGGGCTGGCCTTCCCACGGTACTAGGCCAAGCAGGGTCAGATTCGGCCCAAGCGGTCCTTTTTTCTCTAAAGTTTTATTCTTTTTTAGAAGTAATTAAAAGTGTTGATTTTATTTATTTCATAACTAAATCATCTGAGCTCCTAGAATCTTAACAAATTTTGTTTCTGTTCCTTAAGGTGTACTTCATTTAGAAAAAATATAAAATACCAATTTTGATTAAGTTTTATATGTTAATTAATTAGCCTAATTAACTAATAAATAGAGCTTTCATGAATTTTATAATCCATATATTTATCAATTAATTCTGAAATTAACATTGCAGCTTAATTAGGCTATAATCTACCTTAGATAAAAATTTAGATTTAAGTAGACAACTTTTAATTTATGCCTAAGTTTATGCTTAATTAATTAATTAATTTAATTAGGTAATTAACCCTAATGACTTTAGGATTTGTTTGACTTTGGGATTGTGTGTTGACCTTAGGTCATTAATCCTTAATGATCTTTGGCATTTAATTAAGTTTCTTGAGTTAATCTTAATCAAGTAATTAATCCTTAATTAAGTATTACTTCATGTAATTAATAAAAATCTTTAATAAAGTAATTAGCACTTAATGACTTAGGATTTGTTTGATTTTGGGATTGATTGATGACCTTGAATCATAATCACATAATGACCCTTGGTATGTACTTTGTTGTTTGAGTTCAGGTTAGCTTATGTTTACGACAGGGTAGATGTTATTTCATGTGTTTAATTAAGTTTGCTTAATAAAGTAATTAACTTTAATGTAATCCTACGGTTAGGGTTTGTTATGTCTTGTGTGACCTAGCATCATTACTTGTGATGATCCATGGTGTTTAATCTACTTGCTTGAGATCATGTTACATTGTTAATGATAATGTTAATCATATCTCTAATTTAGTGCTTTAATTATTAGGTAATGATTTGCTAAAATAATTAACCTAGACTCCAATTTAATTTGGGTGAATTTTTGATATGCATGAAGATCGTGGAACACTTTCACCTCTGCTGATCCATGGCAATCACTTGTGTGTCATGTCCATCATACACTACTAATAATAACAATTAAAAAATGCTTTTAGTTTAATTAATGTTATTTTTAGTAATGCATGTATGTGATCTTGAAAGATTTTATGACTTTTATATCAAGTTTGATGAGTAGTGCTTGCTTAAGTAACTTGTTCTTAAGTACATAATTTAAGCTGGTATGATTTCACCTTAGGCTTGCTTAAATCATATTCTGTGTAATATGCTTTGCTTCTTATTAAGCTTTGTAATTGACTTGTTAATAATGTGATTAGAATGCATGTTAAGTGTAACACTAGAGCTAGTGTTGAATTGGTTTTGTTGTCTTGCAACTTTATCATGAAGGAAAGTTGTACTCAAGTTTACTCAATTTTGTTATCATCAAGACATCACCCTGCATCATCATAAGCACTTCATCAACCTGCATATGAACATCTAAAGAGTTTATTATACTCATATGCATCATGCCATGAGCTCATAATACTAAAAAACGCATCATCCCTTTAACATGTAGTTGTATCGAGAGTGAGTTCGATCGTGTTGATCAAGCTTCAGAAGTGCCATCCTTCGTGGATGTTGAAGAGGTTGGTATTAATCGATCTTCAGAAAAGTGTCGTCATCCACCAATGATGTTAGAGAAGGTCATCCATTCTTGGTGTTGAAGTCGTTGACCCATGGTGTTGGTGTCATTCATCCCCGGTGTTTGGTGCCAAGTCTAATATCTGTGATCTCTACGAGAACTAACCACCACTGCAACACAGGCAAGCCCTGGTGCATGCTACCCTTTACCTCTATTTTACAATGCTTTATTACACCTTAAGTCTAGTGTAATGTGCATTAAGTTAGTAGGAGTTGCTCGATACCATTGCTACATGATTACTTTGGTCTGCATTAAGTGTAGGTCGATCTCTTATGCTTAGTCATGCTTAGACTTCGATAGAAGTAGAGTGGTAATTTCATCATTTATGAGAAACAAGTTTATCTTTACTTCTCCTGACCTAAAGATAGGTCGTGAGGGCATATGAATATGACTATGGTAATATTAACTTGAGACCGGACGGGTAACTTGCGTCGGGAAAGGAGTCTCAATGTAGTGTTCCCATCTATGTCGGTTAAGGACCGTTCATTGGTGAACTGCGTGCGTCGAGACTTTGTAACTAGCCACATACCTTGTTGGAAAAGCTTTTACTTAGGATACTCCATTACAAGGACGGCGAGTCCGTGCACTGGGAGTGGAGAGATGGCCGGGCGAGATACAAGCTACCCTCGTGGGCTGAGGATATACTTGTGGGTTAGAGTCCCACATATGTCATGCTCGAGTCCCGGATTTGAGGTGTACATGTATTCCCGGGTGGCACAGAAACCGGTCTCGTTTTGGGATGTTCGAGAGTAGATTCAATATACTTGTGGGTTAGAGTCCCACGTATGTCGTATGGTTAGGGATCTTCAGCTGAGTAAATCGATTCGAATCGTCGTTGCTCCTTAGTTATGGGGACTTGATTCTCTATTCATCATCATAGTTAACAAGTGGAACATGGTTACTCTTGGTTATGAGATGGAAAAGAGATGGAGACAAGTTGTGATGCTTAATACAAGTGATTGAGATAGAATAGGTACAAATCAGCTATAACAAGATTCACCTAAAATTGATGCTAAAACCTGACTAAAATGTTGAAAGTAAGGACGATCCACTAATAGTAATGCTTTTTCAAAAAACTCCTCTTTTCTAGCTCAACCACTTCCAATAAGCCAGCATATCCTTAGAGTCTTTTCTTTTAGTCGGGTAAGTCTTGCGGAGTACCCTCATATACTTAAGGTTTGTTAATCCCCTGTTGCAGGTTCTGATTGATGCCCCTAACCAAGGTTATGTCGCTAGGCTTGACATGATTTGGTTGTCCCTTGCGACTTATGTGTCCTACCTAAGCTGTCTTCTGTAGCTCTACTCCACTTTCGTAATTTAAGTTAAGTTTATAAAATTTAATTTACTCATGACTTGTAAATTTTAATTATATTCTTCCACACTCTGATGTAAAAGTTTTGTATCAAATATTATAATATTGGAGCTACTCCTTTGTTGATCTGATATGGGCTATAAAAATGGATGATTCGGGTTTCCTAAGGACACCCGACAGACTTCGTAAGTGATATGGAACACATGCATAGCCGTCGGAGGTCTATTGAGACAGGTGCATGTGGCCATATTATTTAGGAGATTCTGTCACAACTCGGTCCTTCGGAGGTGCTTATAGTGGTAGAATTTGCGTACGTATGTTTATAGGGTGAGTGTGCATGCGTGTTATGGGCCTCCGTGTTGTACTGTGTTTCTCAAGAAAAAAATTACTTTTAGTTCTGAAAACTACATGCGGTGCTGCACTAGCTTATTTTTTAGAAAGCTATGATATAATCTAACTGAATAACAAATTTCTTGTGTAGAGCTATGATGATGTATGGCGTTGTCATGTTGATCTATCTGTCTGAACTACTGTTTAAAGTATTATCTGCTAGCTGCCGGAGCAGTCCAACATTAGTTTCTTTTGACCTGGACAGTTTTTTTTGACCTACATCTAAATATTACAATGAGGTTGCACGAAATTGATGGCACATGTATGTAACTTCAGCAGTCCTGGGGCTAATGATAGCTGTGTGAAACGGTAGCTGTTTTTGGACACCTGGGTTACGAGGACTTGCAGCTATGAATTTTGTATCAACTTTATTTATTCTATGTGTTATTAGTGGATTATGTTGATGTAAAAATGTGACTCCTCGCGTCAACGTGTTACTTGCAGGCCAAGTGAACCGGAGCAAGAGCATGTCTCCGATCCCTGCGGCTTCTCGACAGGCTCTCTGGTCGATCAAATCCGTAACGTGTCAGTCAATTTGACCCTGAAATTGATAAGGAGAGAAAATAGTCAGTAACATAAGGTGGAACATGTTGGTGTTGCTCCAGACAGTTCCAAATATATGGCCAAAAAGCCGGATTCATCGGACATTGACTAGAAAGTCAAAAACCAACATGTTTTATGAAGAAATCGGCAAAATTAAGTACACGAACAGGTTTAGCAGAATAGCCGATTCTTTAGGACAGTAACAAGTGTGATAGACGAGAAGATAGAACAAGTAAATAAAACATTTAATCTGGCATATAACACTTTTCCTGGACAAAGATACGCAACATGTGAATTATTAATCATCTAAGCCAGGAATTGAAATATAACTGTATCAGCTATTTAGCCGATAAGGGGTCCATGAAGCAGGAACGAGTGCTCGCCTATAAGATCAAAAGAAAACCTGATCTAGCGATCCTTGCTCAGGTTAAACTGTTCCACCGGATGACACTCAGCTTAACTTAATACACAATGTCCACCGGATGACACTATGCTTAAACAAAAATGCTAAACCGAACTTGAATCAGCCTTAGATCTACTTGTTTCCGTGCAAGCATCGAACCCACAGCATGTAACAGTCGAGATCGATAGAATTTAGCTGATGACAGCATAAGTTCAATCGTTCTAATTGGAATAAGCGTGTAAAGCATAATAAATCATGCAAGAACGATCAACATATAAGATTTGAGGCCAAATCTATCGAATCTCGATTGGGCAATGATGTTGTTACAATAAATAAATCATTAAAAATAAATAACATTGGTAACTTAATGAATCTATCAGAGCGCCACGTCTAGATAGAGCCGATAACTAACCCATATCAACGCATAACAAGAGGTCGGTCGAAGCCGATGCAGCCTTGTCAAAAGAAAACACGAGCCATGACGGTACTTACAGCAAACTAAAGGCCGATCGAAGCTGATGCAGCCTAGGTCGATGAAGAACTCGCTGAGATCTACGTCACTCCTACTCTAAGGGTTTGGCGTGAAGCCAGTTTGTTGATTGATTGTTGAATAATCTTTACAATAGCCGGGGTGTATATATTTATACCCTGGGCTTTGATTGTGTCCTTGACTAATACGAAAGATAAAATATTGTAATAAACTAATTAACTAACAAAGCTGATAACTTGGGCTCCACTTTTCCTTCCCGTAGAGTCCTTTGCATTTAATCCATCGCAAATCTCCATACTGGTTCGAAATAGCCGATTCCCCACTAACCGCTATCATCAGCACTCAGTCGATCTCGAGTAGTGTCTTCTCTAGTGGGCTTCTATTCGCGCGCACACCCAGTCCAAAATTTGGTGTAAACAGATTATTATATTCATGGTTTTATGAAACTTGAGAAGTTCTGGGGTTTATGAATTTTGTAGCAACTTCCCCCTGTATGAATTATTATACAGATGGTTTTAAAAAAATATTGTAATCATGTTACTCTCATTTATCCTTGATACATTTTCTATCAAATACCCACAAAATGGTATACAAAAAGTTTATTTATATTTGATCCTACCTACATACAAAATATTAAACAGCTTCAGATCCGTCTGTGAGTTTTATGACCTATCTTTATACATGTCTTTACGATAGATTCAAGGCGTTTAGAGACGAACCCCGGGTTGTACAAGAGCAATAATGCGTCAACGGGCGTCAACTGCAGTCTGCAGGACGGTCACCATGTGGAACCGATAAGAGTTAGGCAGCGTTCAGGTGCTCTCCTGGTTGAGTCCTGCATGTTTGTACCCTCGTACATGGTCCGGTTCCCTTGAAAGGCCGTCTGTACAATCGAACCAGTAGAAACCGATTGAACCGTCCGGTTTTTAGCGGAACCGGTGAACCGGCGGGTTCCATACGAACTGGGCTGCTTTCGAAAATGCAAAAGTTTGCGGTAGCGTGCTCTGGCCTCAGCTGGTGGCCGGTGGCGTGCATGCACCTGCACCTGCGTGCAGCCGCGGTGGACCATGCAGCGGGGCCCCACCTAGCTGCTGTTGGCCTGTTGCCGCTGTGGACCTTTTTTTTTTTGTTTCTTATATCTGCTGACGTCAGTGCTTTCTTTTAAATTTCATAATTTTAAAACTTATACATGTGGGCTTCAAACTAGATAAATAACATATCCATCTTAGTTATTTCAAAGCTCGCAACAGTGCAATCTATTTCAGCATCTAAGATTGTATTATAACGATGAATATTTAAATTACTATTAGAGCTCCATTTTGCCCAATTTGTAAGTGCTCCGTATATTCTTTTTTCATTCGTATTTTCTACCTATCTTGCAAAACAACTCTAGAGGTGGTCATATATTGCAATTTTGTCATCTTATTTTTGCATTGACAAATATATCTTGCTAATTATTTTTTTTATATTATTAAATTACACCGGTCCAAAGTATTTATGACCGGTTCAATACATCCGGTCCGAAACAATCGTACTGACATTTCAACCAGTTCTTAACAGTCGGACCAGTGAGCCATCGAACCGAAGACCTCACCGGTTTGATGTTCGGTCCGGTCCTAGCACACGCACTATATATATTCCCTCGCCTGTATGTAAACTCTTCTATATATGGTCCCGGACTTTCATCTCCGCAGCCAGCTAGCGCTTTTTTTGGCTGTCCACTTCCAACCTCGCAGAGTGTACGTCGTAGCGACTAGAAAGTAGAAACATGGCGGATGTAGAAGCTTGGCTATATTCTCATTTGGCATCTGGAATCTCTATATTGTACTCCGACGATGCTTTGATGCTCTTCATGGTGACGTGGTGCCGGTGCCACGCGAAGCGGCACAGCAGCAGGAAGCACCAGCGCCCCAACTCCAACTTACCCCGTTTCATATCCAAGAGGTGCTGCAGGAATTCTCGAGCGATGATAGGGCGAGGCGGTTCCGCCCATGTCTTCCGAGGGAACCTCGACGACGGCACGCCCGTCGCCGTCAAGAGGATCAACATCATCCACGGCGGACGCACCGTGGCCGGCGAGGACTTCCGGAGAGAGCTCGCCAACGTGCACCACCACAGCCTGGTGCGCCTCCTCGGCTACTGCTTCCAGTTCCAGCATGACGGGGGCGGCCTCTACCTGGTCTACCCCTTCTTCGAGAACAGCTCGCTGGACAGGTGGATCTTCCATGGCAGCGAGGAGCAGAGGCGCCTCCTGACGTGGCCCAAGCGGTTTTGCATCGCCATCGACGTCGCCAAGGCGCTCGCATACCTTCACAACGAGTGCCACCCGCGGATCCTGCACCTCGACGTCAAGCCGGGCAACATCCTGCTCGACGGCGAGCTCCGGGCGCATGTCTCAGATTTTGGCATCTCCCTGTCCATCACCCGGGGCGTGCCCAGCGTCATCAACACGCGCGGGAGGGGCACGTTAGGGTACATGGCGCCGGAGATGCTCATCAATTCGGTGTCCGACAGGTCCGATGTGTTCAGCAACGGAAAGACACTTCTCGAGCTCATCGGCGGGCGCCCGAATTTCGTTGCCGCGGTCTCGTCAGCAGACGACGCTTCATCATCAGCCACGCCGGACCTTAGGCGGGACTACTTCCCTTATATTGTGAGGGATATGATGACGCGAGGCGAGCTCATGAAGGCGGTGGACGCGGCCATGGCGCACGATGGTGTGGACGACGAGGAGGTGAAGACTGTGGTGGAGGTGGCGCTCTGCTGCATCCAGGAACAGCCGGACAAGAGGCCCAGGATGCAAGATGTAGTGGATATGCTCGAAGGGCGAGTCTCCGTTAATCTCCCGCCCGAGAGCCATTCACCATCTGCTGTCATTTCCTTGGATTCGGTTTCCTCTCTTAGTGAATGAATTTTATTCTCTGAACTTCAGATGTTCTCGAAATATTTGATGTAGCGTGATAGAATTAGTTTATCATCCGGTAACTCTAATATTTTATGTTTTCTCCTTGCGTTCCTATGTGCTGCGTTGATGTGAGCGGCTGTGAGTTTCTTGGAGCGTCAACTTATGATATGTAACTGTACTTGCAATGGAGACCCATGTAAATTGCGCGAGTAGCTATAAGTATTTATTTTCCGTAAAATATTATTTTGTAACTTTTCATTTGTTACATTGTGTTATTATTAATCGTCCTTTTATTTATCCAATTGTATTCGTCCGCACGATATTTCAACACCCTAATAAGCCTATAAGGGAATTGTCCACCACCCACGGAACCAAATCCGGAAAAAAAAATCGGACTCCGATAAAACAACAAAAAAAGGACTATCTAGAAAAAAAGGAAAAAAAAAAAACTCCTAAAAAGATCGGACTCTGGCTCCTTGTATTCATCCGCACCAACAACTATATGTATACAACTAAATATGACATCGGCAAAGTTAAATGGTGACATCTCCGTGGGCATCATGTGCTAGGAGTACATGCCCTTATAGGAGGAAAAAAAAAACTGCAGAGCCGATGAGCAATAAATAATTCGCATGGCAAGCAAGCAGGCATATCGTCCTGCAATGCCCTTAGGAGGAAAAACACTGCAGAGCCGATGAGCAAATAAATAATGCACATGGCAAGCAAGCAGGAATATCGTCATCCACTGCTTCAACCCGCGTCAACTGCAGAACGTACGGTCACCATGTGGCATCGACAGATAGTGGCGGACCAGGGATGTCAGTGCCCGTGCCGTCGTCGATCCTGAGCCCCGAGCGTGCGGCGGCCGAGCGTGCTGCGCCGCTGCGTGCGGGGTCGCACTCGCACGGTCGCGTTGAGCCCCTGGCCGGACTAGCGGCAGGTTGGAGGCCAGCGGCCGGCGACGTTCCGGCGTGGGGCGGGGCTGCGGGCAGCGGTGCCGCAACGGCCGCAAAGGGCGGCGGCGCGTGCGGATTGGCTGCGGTTTCACGTGCCCTCCTGTTGACAGTGAGGAGTTTCCCTATCACATCTGTTATAGACTGTAAACGTGCCACAGCCACGGGTCTACCGTACCCGGCTTGCCATCGTGCCTATATGACACAATATTGGTTCCTGAGTAATACACGTGTATTGTCCAATTCCTATTACGCTTTCATGGTATCACAGACGGTTCGCTTCTGCACCCGTGCTTCCACAAACCCTAGCCGCCGCTGACTCCATTGCTGGTCCCACAAATCCTAGGCCGCTGTTGACACTCCGTCGCCGGCCATCCCACCACCCGCCGCCGAGACCCCTCTCCGGGCCGTCTTCCTACCGCAGAGATCCTCGCTAGGAACCTTACCGCCGCCGATCTAGTCGCTGCCATGGCACCCAACGACGATGCCGCCAAAACTGCCAAGGCCAAGTGCCTTGAGGAGGAGGCTCACCATGCCGCTGCCGCCCGTGATCAGGAGCTCGCCACCAAGGAAGCCGCCAACGCCACCCTCCACACGCAGGCGATCGCCGTCTTCAACATCAAGGTCCTTGTTTCCGTGACCTTGGAGAAGCCTGCTGACAAATATGGCCATTGGCAAGTAATAAATTGTGTATTCCTCAATTCCTGTTACACTTTCTACATCGAATGTTTGGATGTCAATTAGGAGGATTAAACATGAGGCAATTACAAAACTAATTGCATAAACAGTGACTAAATCGTAAGACGAATTTATTAAGCCTAGTTAATACATAAATTAGCATATGTTTACTGTAGCATCATATTCGCTAATTATGAATTATAATTAATTTTGTAACTAGTCTATATTTAATACTCCTATTTAGTATTCAAATATTAGATGTGACATGGACTAAACTTTAGTCACGTGGAACCAAACACCCCCGTGAAGCTAGGAGATATATAAACATGCAGCTCTAATCATGGCCAGCCTCCATCACAATAGAATGACCTTATAGCATTCATGCCAGTTAAAATTTTTAATTTAACCATGTTTATAGACGATATTAACAACATTTATATATATAAATAATTTTATTATAAAATATATTTAATGATTCATCTAATGATGTGTCATAAATACTAATATATCTTTATATTTTTGCACATGGGAGTCTATGCTAAAATATTAATACTTTTTACATAAATTGTGACTAATTCACCTTTTCCGGATTAGATAAAGCCACTGCAGACGGGCAGATTTGGTACTGTCCCTACTCCAATCTCGGTCCTTACAGGCGTCTGTCACGGAGGCGTACGACGTTGGATTATTGGACCGCCCAAACTGCCTTGTCTGCCTTGTTTGTCACGGAGACAACGTGCAGCTTTAATCACGGCCAGTCGTGCGGCGCAATAAATGGCAGTAAGGGTGCGTAGTTGGGAAGATGACAATTTTTACATGTCACATCGAATGGTCTAGATTGGGTTTTTATATTTGGCATTATTTATATCATATTAATATTTAACCGTTTGTATTAACATTAAATATAGATAAAAATAACTAATTATATAATTTAATTATAAATCATAAGATGAATTTTTTAAACCTAATTAGTCTATGATTGAATAATAATTACTAAATACAAACGAAAATACTATAATATTAAAAATTAAAAAATTACGTATCTAAACAAGGCCCTTGTTTAATGATAAAAAACTTATTTGAAAAATACAGTAACTTTTTATTTGTATTTGGTAATTATTATCCTATCATACTCTAAATAGGCTTAAAAAGTTTATCTTATAAATTACAGACAAACTATATAATTAGTTATTTTTACCTATATTTAATGCTCTATAAAAAGATTTAATATGATAAAAAATCTTAAAATTTTTTTAACTTTTCACCCCAACTAAACAAGGCTAAAAAACTAATTACATAGCTCGTCTGGAACCGCAAGACGTATTTATTAAGTTTTTTTGACGTCACGTATTTATTAAATCTAATCATGGACTATTTACTGCAGCATGTGAGGTACTATAGTACTTAAGCCTAATTATGTCTATAGAGACTTAAAATATTTATCTCATAATTTCTAATTTTTTATTTTATTTATGTTTAATACTCTATGCATACGCCAGCCACAAAACAGCGAGTAGCGTGCGTGGCTGAGGCTGCTGAGCACTGAGCAGAGCGAGCGCTCGCTAGTGCTGTGCCGTGCTGTGCAGCTGCTGGCTGTGTGCTGTGCTGTGCAGCGGTTGCTCCTCGATCTATCCTCCTGGTCCCTGCTACTGCTGCGCTCCTCGTCGCTTGCTCGTTACCACACATCGTACAGGGGTGGGGTTTGCACGTCATTTTACAGGAATGACTTATTAGTATTTTAAAACAAAATTTCATCAACTTTCTTTGCAAGTCATTTTCGGTCATCAATTGGCTTTGTATGTGGCTATATATTCTACAGAAAATAGTGTCTCGGGAGTTGTAGTGAGGCATCGTAGTCTTTGGCGCAAGTGATCAGTTTTTGTTTTCTCAATACAAGCACGTCGGTGGCAATCTAGCTAGTCTTTGGGGTTATAATTATTAGAGTAATGTATGCCGTGTGCATCTTGATATGGAATAGTCAAGAGTGCTTTCAAGGTGTATTGTCTTTATGTAGTTATCTTGAAAACTAATAACAACTTCGTTTATGGAAAAAAGATCAAGTGGTACTCCGTTGATCCCGAAATATAGTACATTATATGACTTCTAAAATTTATAATATAATATAGTGCATTCTACATGATGTCAATATATGTCTAGATATGGCCAAGTTTGTTAAAAGGGAAGCCATAATTTAAGGAGCAACGACTTAATTGGGATTAATTAATATATGGTACATGCATATTTGAGGATTATCTTAAGTTGTCTTAAAATTTTTGGAATGCACTATGTTATAAGAAATAGGGAGTAGATCCTAATAATCATTAACAACAATGGCCAATTGAATACATTATATTTTTCAAAAAACAACCCTCCTTTATAACTATGATAATAGCTTAAAGCAAACTCTAAATATATATCTTTTTTTGCTAAATTATCCACCTAGGCATTACGAAAATGGCCTATAGTAATGCCCTATATTTATATGTAAATTTTCTACCTTTGCCAGTATGAAAATGGTATAGAGTAAAACACAAAATTTATATATAATAAACTACACACCTATGCGTATAAAATATAATCTATAGTAGCCCCTGATTGTTAATTAAATTCCATCATATAAACAATCAAAAGAAAATTTGGATCTAAATGGCAGCCTAAAAGAACTCCTAAGTTTGATATAATATACACTCCTTTGCTATTTTAAAAATAAACTAAATTAACCCTTAAACCTGCGTGCGCATTAGTTACCCACCTCTGCTATTATTAAAACTAAATAAAAAAGTGAAATTTAACTGTGTTTAGAAATAATAAGAGCATATTGGCAAGATCTGATGGCTTTTTTTAAAAAAAAACTAATTAGAAAGAGGTGCCTAGAACCTTAAATTAATGCTGTATCTAATTTAATAGAAAGGGCAGCATGTTTAGCTAATCTGATTTCGATTGGGTGAAACAATAAGCGGGGTTTAAAACGGGATAACTACTGCAGGAGTTTTGATTTGATTGAACATGCTTCCTATGCATATCCTAGAGCTGCACCAGGATACTGCTTGCTGCTCCCTCCGGCCTATAAAGTTTGTCACGTGAAACAGGGGCGGAGCTATCGATATGGCAAGGTACGGCGATAAATTCCCAGCGATTTCTACGTCCAAATGACTATGTACCATGAACACATCTAGGGCGAGATGAAGTTTTGCCGTAAAATATTATCAGCGGCGGCCAGAGATATACAACATGAATCTTAACACACATCCGGACCACAGCTCAGTGGAAGGAAACAGCATAAAAAATATGTCGGAAGATATTTAGAAATTCCGGGAAGAAAAGCAGTAGCGAACCGTTACTTTGTCGTTCTCCTGGGCTTTAGGCCGCGTTTGGGCTGCTACTTTATTTTATACGGACGTATCACGTATGGGCCATTTGGCCTTTTTTCCTTGGCCAGCCTGCCAGCCCACGATCGCAAAGTCTATTTCGCGACCTGTCGCGCTCCGTGGCTATCGTGCCCAGTAGTTCCTCTCGCCTACCCAAACGTTGTGGCCTATTCTACACCCGCGTAGCTGCTTTTTCCTCTTTTTTTATACTAAAAAAAAGCTGCTTCTTTCTTTCGTTCCGGCAGATAGCGTTGCGACCCCGTGGAGCGCGTGCCCGACGCTGTGCCGGAGCTGCTGCGGCCGCGCGCCCACTGGCCCGCTCGCCCACGGCCGCCCCCCATCACCACACACCCCCCACCCCCCCACCCCCCAACCCCCCCAAGGAGAGCGGGATTCGGCCCCGGCCGCGAGGGCCATGGCCATCCGCCGCGCAAGATCCGACCGGCGACGGATCCTCACATGGACGGCTTCTTGGCGGGCGCGGACGGCGCCGATGTCGGGGGCTTGACGCCGAGTAGGTCTTTGGGCAGCAGCACGCTGTCGACGGAGTAGACGGCGCCGGGGTGGTGACGAGGGCCGTGTCCAACCTGGCTGTTGCTGCCGGCGGTGATGTTGAGCGTCTAGGGCCGGTCGGAGCCCGACGCCTACGTGCACGCTGGGTTGCTAGCGGTCTTGATGGAGCCGAAGGAGTAGAACTACGTGCTACTGCACCAGCGACACTTGTTCCTGCTGCGACAGCTTGTTCAGTTTGCTTTTTCATTTTCTAATTTAATTTTCTAATTTAGGTTTTCAATTTTATTTTTCAAATTTCTTTTTTTCCTCTGTTTTCAGTTTAATTTTTTATATTGAGTGTTGTATTTTCAGTCATGTTTAGGTTGGAAGTTCCAGTTGAGTGTTATTTAATTTCAGTATAGTTTCAGTTCAGTTCAACTTCAGGTTCAGATTATAATCTCAGTATTAGCTATTTCAGTTTCCTCTATGTTATCTTTTTAATTTCAGTCTTCAATTACAGTTATCATACTTCATTTTTTTTCCAAACCGTTTCAGTCTTAATTTTCATGTTCAGGTCCTAGGTTTAAGTTCAATTCCAGTTCAATGGTCTATTTCCTGGCGGCGCTGGCAAGGCGATGGTGGCGGCGCCGTGGTGGAATAAGTCCTTCCGGGCTCTTCCTCGCCCCTTTGGCACTCTGCTCCAGCGTCAATGGCGAGCTCGTGGAGGTGGTGCTCCCTGTCTGGAGCTCCTATACAGGAGTCAGTGCCGTTTGGTGCTTCGTCATCTCGGAGAGGTGGCGGTGTCGGCGGCGCGTTTCGTCGGTCTTATGGATGCGTCGACGGCTGTAGGTGCTGTGGTCTGCGGGCGAGCGGATCGACCTCGATTTCCCTTCGGCTGCAGTCGTTGGCGAAGGTCGATTCGAGATCTGGGAAGCTCGAGGCGTGTTCCTGGCCGAAGCTTCTTCAACGACGGAATCGTCCCGGCCTTCGCGTCGGGCGGCAATTGCGGCTCGCTAAAGCCAGTGTGCGATGGAGCTCGTCCAGATCGAGGCCCTGACGCCGGAGTTGGGAGGGGGAAGGGTCCAATGACCTGGTTGTAATTTTTATTTTTCTCGAGGCCCTTACTGCAAAGTTAGATGGGGCAGCTGTCCTCTGTATCTTTATACGGTGTACTTGTACGAGTATGTACGTGTTTCCTTAACTATAATACAAGTATTCCGTTCAAAAAAGTTCCTCTATTTTTGTTTCAGTCTCAGTTATCTCATTTTTGTTTCGGTCTTATTTCAGTTTGCTTCAGTCTCAGTTCAATTCTTTTTTTGTTCAATCAGCCTCAGTTCTCTCATTATTAGCTATTTCAGTTTTTCTTAGCTCGGTTTTAGTCTCTGTTCAGTCTAGTTTCCTTTCCAGTTCAGTTTTAGTTTTAGAATTTTTCATTCCAGGATATATTGCTACTTATGTAAGTTGCTCCAATTGAGTGTTTTAAGTAATAATCAATGTTCTTTGTAGATGTCAACTTGAAGGGTGAAATGGAATGTTGTACGCAATTCAGATCATTACAAGTTTATGGTTGTTTATTTTGAGTGTCATATTTTTAGGTTTCTTTTTAGGTCTTTAGTTTTTTTATTTTTTTAGTTTTAGTTTTCAGTCTAGCTTTTTTTTGAAGTTTCAGTTTTCAATCACCCTTTTAAGTTTGAATGCCTTTCTAAATCCTGCATATTAGTTGCCTCACCTATAGTGTATAAATTATCACAAAATAGTAGCCATTGCACACATAAGTTGCCACAAAAGTATTTGTCCTCAACTTGTGCAACTGATTCTATTTTTAGATTTGTTGTAATAATTTGCCACCCAAGTTGTATAACTATAGTATTACATAATAGTTAACCCTTTCGATATTTTTTGGCCCTCAGCCTGTGCATACTATGTAATAACATCTTTAGTATACTTTTATAGCAACTTTAGTTTTGGTTTTACATGGTAGTAATATTTTTTTTGATTTCTTGACCAACGCCGCCACACCCCCCACCTGGGGCGTTTGTGCATATACCACGTAAATTATAGCATTCTTTTTTATTAGCAAGTTTAATATTGCATGGTAGCAACTTCTTTGATAAATCTTCTAACATGTATTGTATATGCAAAATACTTATAATGCATTCACAGAAACAAATGTTTACCATTCATCCAAAAAATTTTTACACATAAAGTATATAACTTGCATCTGCCATATAAATAACTTGCTCCCGAGCGTTCAACGTAATTTGCACCAAAAAATTTCCGCAACTATAGTTTATTTGTTTGGTTGTCAATTTTAGTTATATTTTCTGGTAATTCTTGATTTACAGGTGTGAATTTCAGTCAGTTTCTGGTTGTTTTGGTTTTAATTTTATATGTTTCATTTCTCATTCATGTGTTTTAGTGCGAAGAGGAGCGGTCAATCTACGGGGAGGAGGAGCAAATCGACAAAGAAGAGGAGCAGGTTTAGATCGATGGAATAGGGTGGCTGCCAGCAGATTAGAGTGGAAAGGAGGAGCAGCCCGTAAAATTGTACAACTATCGTATTATGTGGTAGTAACTCTATTGATATTTTTTTCTCCTCCTAGTGCATACTATGTAACAATTTTTTTTTATGTAACAACTTTAGTATTATATGGTGGTAACTCCTTTTAATATTTTTGCCCCAAGCTTGTGTAAACTATGTAACAACTTTAATGTCTTTGCGGTACAACTTTAATATTATATGGTAGTAACTCCTTTTAATATTTTTGCCCGAGCTTGTGTAAACTATGTAACAACTTTAGTACATTTTTACGGTATAACTTTAGTATTACGTGGTAGTAACTTCTCTGATATATCTTCTAGCACATATTTACACATAAATTGCTACTAAAATAAAATTATTCGAAACATATGCAACTCAGGATCTAGTTTTATTCGTCTCGTCATGTAGAACATAGCGGTGCAGAAGGAATTCAAAACGGATATACCATTCAAAAGTTATAACATTTTAAATATTTTGTTACGCTATAAAATGAGCAGCAGCCGGTCACGGCGGGGCTGTGGCCACGTTGCGCAGTTTGCTGAAATAGAAAGGACACAGGACTGTTAAAATACGTTAGGCTTCTTGTTAGAAATGGAAAAGGACTCGGATGGTTGGATCGCGGGAAGGATAGGAGGGTCGCGCGTTATCATAGTCCATTCACGATGACGTCCATGCCAGCACAAAAGGCTGGAGCAATCGGTCCTCTATGACCATCGGTCTTCTACAGCTTGGGAGTGCCGACGTTTCAAGTCCCCGCGACGCCGTCTATCGCTCAGGCGCTCAGCCATCTCTTGCCGCGCCGCCTGATCAGGCGATTACCGCGAGCGCAACTGCACAAGTCCGCCATCTGTGACCGCAAGTCCTGGCATCGCTAGAGGCAAACTCCGGACTCCGAGACTGAATCTCTCATCAGTCATCAAAATCACTAGATCAGGATTCAGGACATCAACAATCAATGAACAGGTAAGGCCAACGCCCCTGTTTGTGTATATATTTTCCTAGTTATGGGATGCCTGATTGTTAATTAATTACTTAATTTATTTGATTAATTTTATGCAGTGAACATATAAATTATCTAAGGATATTTCAAAGGAATTGATCATGAGAAGATTAAGAGATCTTGTTATATTTGTATAAACCAATTTAGTGAGAAATCTTTGATACATATGTGATCAATTTTGCCATACCTTAATTTTCTTTTGTCCTCCCCCACTGTCTAGACTTTAACAAGCTACAGTACCTGCTAATCCGTCAGTACTCCAACCGAAACAGCATGCTGTTGCTGGATTAATAGATACAGTCAACCTGCCATGCCATTACCTAATACTATCACAAACTACTTAAAGAAGATGCCCTTTCTTCTTCCCTTACTCTTCTCAACAGCCTGCAATCACAGAAATTCCTGATTCATCATCGAGGCATTACAAATAAACATGTAAGCATAAAAAATCAGTGAGAAACGTGGCTGTACCATCTTTCTGAATAGCCTTAGTATTAGAACAATGGCATCTCGTGATCTGGATTTTTCATTATAAAAAGAACAGTTAGCATCTCTGTGTTATGCCATTTTTATGGCCTAGGCTGAAAGCATCTAAGCCCCTTGATGTGGGTTTCGATGATACATGAAAATATGATTATCATGACTAACGTGTGTTTAGGAGAAACAGTGATAAGCTAGGTCATGGTAATGGCAATCTCGGGCAATATGGTGTTCATGCCCCGTGTTGATGGAAATCGTTTTGGTTTTTAAAAGATGGAAGACAAGTTTTAGGATGATTAGTTCCGATCATCAATGGTGTTAGAGGACGTCGGATTAGTCGATAGGACTTTGTTTTTCCTTTGGCCGTACTATTAACGGGGTGCATACACTACTACAAAATACCTTATCAGTGCCGGCATCATCAGTGCCGAAATTTAAAGAACCGGCACTGATAGCCTATTTTGGCACATCAGTGCCAGTTCGTGACACGAACCGGCACTGATATGACAATATAAGGTTAGAACCAGCACTGATGTGCCTCTCGGGTCATTAGTGCCAGTTTGTAACACGACCTGGCACTGATAATGAGTCATCAGTGCCGGGTCGTAAGACGAACCGACACTAATAATAGATCGACACATCAGTACCGGTTTGTAACACGAACCGGCACTGATGTTGTTATTAGTGGCGGGTTGTAACATGAACCGGCACTGATATGGGCCATTAGTACCGGCTCACAGATCTATATAAGTTTAAACAACATTTTTGAAACATCAAATGGTCTCGGTTGAAGAAGTCATGTACATAAGAGTTGTACAACTCATCAAGATCTATAATTCCTATTTTGGTCATTTTTGCATATGACAAAGTGAAAATAACATTGTTCACAAAATTTACATATCTCTCTTATAGTTTAGGGAACTCTATGAACCATATAAGTGATATATAAATTTTTTGAACAAAGACATTATTGCTTCGTCGGATGAATAAATGGTCAAAATAAGGTTTGTAGATCTTGACAAGGTATGAAATATTGTTGTTGAAAACTTTTTCATTTGAGTTCATCTTGCTATGCTAAACTACATCAGAATTTCAAAAATTCAAAATATGACTTTTTCAAAGACCTTAGATAGGAAAACACCTAAAATAGTATTTGTAGATCTTGAAAAGTTATAAAACTTTATAGTTAAAAACTTTTTTATTTGAGTCCATCTTGCCATGCTAAACGTGCGTTTGAATTTCTCAAATTTAAAATTCAAATTTTATAAATGACCTCGGATGGAAAAACTTTTTAAACGAAAAGTGTAGATCTTGAAAAGTTATGAAACTTTATAGTTGACAACTTTTTGATTTGGATTCGTTTAGGGCCTCCAAAAAGCTAATTACACTTGGTTTGATATAATATGCGGGGAAACAAAATAGAATATAGACACAAATGACTAAGGGGTGCAGTGGTAGAGCAGGGGACACGCGAGGGGGAGGTAGCAGGTTCGAATCCTACAAACCGCGAAGCACGCGATTTTTACACGAAAAATGCCGCGACTTCCCCACATTTGAAAAAAAATTTGCCTATTTTTTCTGCAATTTTTCGGATTCCTGTAAACCCACATTAGTGCCGGGTCAAAAGAGCCGCCACTGATGCTAGCCCCATATCAGTGCTGATTAGGTAGTGCCGGTTCAAAATCCGGCACTGAAGGGGCCTCTGAAACTGGCACAGATCAAGTAATCTATAGTAGTGATATGGATAGCTTGACCTAGTTAAGTCTAATGGTTTAGGTGTGGTGCACACTTATGAAACTTAGCGCTAGGGAGCTACAACAATGCCCTAAGATTGGATGGAGTCGAAGCCGTTCACAAAGAATTTGAATTGGACGAGAAACGAGCTTCACAGTGAGCTGTGGACGCTAGCCAGTGAAGCTGCGGACGCTGACGTCAGCGTCCTGACAGGCACAGCACTTGGCCTGTGAGCGCCGGACGCGTCCACAGGGTAGCGCCGGACGCGTCCATAGCTGTCACTCATGTTTTGAACCGTTCGGACACTACGTCCGGACACGTTCGGAGCCGTCCAGACGCAACTCAGAGGAGCTTGCACATTGGTCAGACCGCCGAACGCGTCCGGCGCTCCAACGGCTAGTTGACGATTCAAAAAATGAACGGGCCAGATGCGTCCGGCACCTACCTTCGGACACGTCCGAAGCTTGCGATTTTTCTGAGGTCGGGGTTAACGGTTGGATTTTGGTCTTTGGCCTATAAATACAACCCCACCTCCTCCATACGACCTCCCTTGCTCATTTGGTTCAGCTAAGGCATATATTTCAGTGCATGGGAGTGCAAGAGCCCTAAGTGATGTTCTAGTGATTTGAGAATCCAGGGTCTAGCCCTCATTAGTGATTCGAGAGTAGCAAGTGTGCATCCACCGTCTCATTTGGCTTTGTGAGGTCAAGTGAGAG
The DNA here is from genome assembly GCA_023333625.1 of Bothriochloa decipiens. Taxonomy (NCBI): domain Eukaryota; kingdom Viridiplantae; phylum Streptophyta; class Magnoliopsida; order Poales; family Poaceae; genus Bothriochloa; species Bothriochloa decipiens. The sequence continues at coordinate 5,525,842 of CM041647.1, forward strand.
TTTGTTCTTGTTACTCTTGGCGATCGCCATCACCTAGACAGCTTGGTGGTGATTGAGAGCTTGGTGATCACCAACAGAGCTTGTGAATGACCCAACTCATGATGTGAGCAGTTGTGGGCGATTCACCGCGTCGGAAAGACAAAGAATCAGCCCATAGAGAGCACTCAATCCTTGCGCGGATTGAGGAGGAGCTACACCCTTGCGCGGGTGCTCCAACGAGGACTAGTGGGGAGTGGCGACTCTCCGATACCTCAGAAAAACATCACAACGTTCTTCTTCCTCTCTTTACTTTGATCATTTACTTTCAAGCAATTCAATTCATGTCTTTACATTCTTAGAATTGTCATGCTAGAGTAGGATTGGAACTTAGGGTGCAAAACTTTTGTGCGGTAGAAATAGAAACACATTTAGGCACAAGGGGTGAAATGGGCTAGTATGTTTAAATTTCGCATGAAAATTTAGAATAGCCCAATTCACCCCCTCTCTTGGGCATCTTGATCCTTTCAATTGGTACCGGAGCTAAGTGTTCATTAATTAGGCTTAACCGCCTAGAGCAAGATGTCTAATGGGTACCGGAGCTAAGTGCTCATCAAGTTTGGTCCCTAAACAACAAGCTTGATCTCTTGTGTGTAGGTGAAGTACAAGACCAGTGGAAGTCATTGGGTTATTGATAGTGGTTGCACACAACATATGACTGGTGATCCTCGTATGTTCACCTCACTTGATGATGGGGACCAAGATCAAGACAAGATTACATTTGGTGATAATTCAAAGGGAAAAGTCAAGGGGTTGGGCAAAGTTGCAATATCAAATGATCACTCTTTATGTTGCACCATTGAGCTTCAACTTGCTATCCGTTGGTCAGTTGTGTGATCTTGGCTTTCAATGCTTGTTTGATAAGAAAAAAGTGGTTGTCACAAAGAAAGAAGATGCTCAAGTCATATTCAAAGGTTTTAGATACAATAATCTCTATCTAGTAGATTTCTCCTCCGAAGATGTAAGTTTGAATACATGCTTATTCACCAAGACTTCACTTGGGTGGTTGTGGCATAGGAGGCTAGCACATGTTGGTATGGTTACACTCAAAAAGCTATTGAAGAAAGAGCTAGTGAGAGGCTTGAAGGATGTCAAGTTTGAGAAGGACAAACCTTGTAGTGCATGTCAAGCTGGCAAGCAAGTTGCAAACACTCATCCAACCAAAGCTTACTTGTCAACATCAAGAGTGCTAGAGCTATTGCACATGGATCTATTTGGACCAACCACATACAAGACCCTTGGAGGGAAACTTTATTGCTTAGTGATTGTTGATGACTATTCAAGATACACTTGGACTTTCTTCCTTCATGACAAGACCAAAGTGTCTGCTTGCTTCAAGAAGTTTGCCAAGAGAGCACAAAATGAATTTGATGTGAAGATCAAGAAAATTACAAGTGACAATGGGAAAGAATTTGACAACACACACATTGAGGTTTATTGTGATGAAGTTGGGATCAAGTATGAACTCTCTTCCACCTACACACTGCAACAAAATGGCATAGTAGATAGGAAGAACCGGATACTTATCACTTTGGCAGGAACAATGCATGATGAATACAATACATTGGAGAACTTGTGGGCCGAAGCTATTAACACCGCATGCTATGCATCCAACCGGTTATATCTCCACAAGTTCCTAAACAAGACCCCCTATGAGTTGCTAAATGGAAAGAAGCCAGACGTCTCATACTTTTGGGTGTTTGGTTGCAAATGCTATATCTACAAGAAGAGGCAACTCCTAGGGAAGTTCCAAAGACGTTGAGATATTGGTTTTCTTGTTGGCTACTCATCAAAATCCAAAGCATATCGTGTATTCAATCATGCCACCGGCTTGGTAGAAGAAACATATAATGTGGAGTTTGATGAATCTAACGGCTCCCAAGGAGCAATTGAGAATCTTGATGATGTAGGTGATGAACCATTGAGGGAGGCCATGAAGAATATTCCTGTGGGAGACATCAAGCCAAAAGAAAATGATGATGAAGTGCAAGTCATGGACAAGCCTTCTTCTTCATCAAGTTTGCCTCAAAGTGATGATGATAAAGATGGGAGAAATGAAGACACTTATGTCTCCCATGAACAAAGAGAGGCACAAGCTCAAGATGTTGATGCTCCCCAACCATCCCCTCAAGTGGTTGAAAGAAGAAATCCTCAACTCCAAGCATATCCTCAAAATCTCATCATAGGGAGTCCTTCAAGGGGTGTAATGACTAGATCTCAAAGAATGACTAACTTTGTTGAACATCACTCCTTTGTTTCTTGTGTTGAGCCTCAAAATGTAGATGAAGCTCTCAAGGATCCAGATTGGGTCAATGCCATGCGTGAAGAATTGAACAACTTCACCCGCAATCAAGTATGGATACTTGAAGAGCGCCCCAAGAATGCAAGAATCATTGGAACCAAGTGGGTGTTCCGCAACAGGCAAGATGACCAAGGCAATGTTGTGAGAAACAAGGCAAGGCTCATGGCAAATGGGTTCTCTCAAGTTGAAGGATTAGATTTTGGAGAGACCTTTGCACCGATTGCAAGACTTGAAGCCATCTATATCCTCCTTGCATATGCTTCACACCATGAGATGAAACTATTTCAAATGGATATGAAGAGTGCATTTTTAAATTATTTCATAAATGAGCTTGTCTATGTTGATAGAAGGGAGGCCCTGGTGCAAGCGGTAGAGCTTTACCGCATGTGACCAAGAGGTCCAGGGTTCAAGCCCCAGTCTCTGCACATTTGTACAAGGATGGCTGCTGGCTATTTTCCCTTCTCCAGACCCCGCAGTGCGGGAGCCTACGGCACTGGGTACGCCCCTTTTAGCTTGTCTATGTTGATCAATATCCCAGGTTTGAGGACCCTAGATATCCTAATCATGTTTATAGGTTGTCAAAGGCAATATATGGGCATAAGCAAGCCCCAAGAGCTTGGTATGAGCCCTTTAAAACTTTCTCATTAAAAAGGGCTTCACAATTGGGAAGGTTGACACCACACTATTCACCAAGAAGCTTAATGGAGAAATCTTTATTTGTCAAGTGTATGTTGATGATATCATCTTTGGCTCAACAAATGAAGAAGATTGCAAGAAGTTTGGTGACATGATGTCAAAAGAGTTCGAGATGTCTATGATTGATGAGCTCACCTTCTTCCTTGGTTTTCAAATCAAGCAAATGAGAGAAGGGACCTTCATCTCTCAAGAGAAGTATACCAAGGACCTCCTCAAGAGGTTTGATATGAAAGATTACAAGCCAATCAACACACCCATGGCATCTAATGGGCATCTCGATCTTGATAAGGGAGGTAACTCGGTTGATCGAACTCTTTACCGTTCTATGATCGGTAGCTTATTGTACCTTACCGCATCTAGGCTCGATATGATGTTTAGTGTGTGCATGTGTGCTCGTTTTCAAGCGGATCATAAGGAAAGCTCATTTAAGTGCCGTAAAAAGAATCCTTAGGTATCTTAAGCTAACCCTAAGCATTGGCCTATGGTATCCCAAAGGAGCAAGATTTCAACTTGTTGGCTACTCCGATTCGAATTATGTCGGTTGCAAAATTGATAGAAAAGACACATCCGAAGGGTGCCATTTTCTTGGGAGGTCTTTTGTTTCTTGGTCATCTAAAAAGTAAAATAATGTTGCTTTGTCCACCGCCGAGGCAGAGTACATTGTCGGGGGGGGGGGGGAGGGGAGGCTTGTTGTGCACAAATTTTGTACATGAAGCAAACCCTCCTTGACTATAGAGTCAACCTTGGTCAAGTAACACTATTGTGCAATAATGAAAGCGCCGTTAAAATTGCTAATAATCCGGTTCAGCACTCATGCACAAAGCACATAGATATCCACCACCACTTTCTTAGGGATCATGTCTCCAAAAAGGATATATCTCTACTTGGTGTGAGGACCGAAGATTAACTTGCGGATATCTTCACTAAGCCGTTGGATGAATCGACCTTTTGTAGGTTAAGGAATGAGCTCAACAGTCTTGACCTAAGCAACTTCGTAGAAAGATGAGATGTGTTGTCTTTGCATTGCATTGTAATATATACCATGTTTAAATTTATGAAATTCATGTAGGGCTTGTCTAACATGGTTAAGATAACCCTTGTTGGGAGGTGTGAAGAAGCTTACCCTTGGTTCAAACTTGACAAGCCAACTAGATTCAAATTCTCGTATCGCATTGCATATGCATGGTTGTTGTTTGTCGTTTCGTTCAATTTGATCGTTTCATCGCCTATTTTTATAAAAATATATTAAGTCTGTGGCAAAATATTTAAAAAGTTAAGGGTTTTCGAGTGAGTGAGGATCTTATATTAGTTTCAGTGAGTGTTTATTTGAGTCTTATTTAAGTTGAAACTTAGTTGGGAGAAAGATCCGCGACGTTCGGAATCATTTTCAGCTCAAAATGAAGCCTCGGACGCCGGTACGTGGAGCCCTGGACGCTCAAGCTACGTCCGGCGAGTGCAGGCAGTAAAAACAGCAGAAGATGGTTGGCCGGACGCTGAACAGTGACTAGGCTGCGTCCGACGGTCTCGCGCGGACGCGTCCGGAGGGAGTAAATCATCAGATCCCTAGACGCCGCACTATAGCGTCTGCAGGTGGGACTCCCTGCGTCCGGAAGTCTTCGCTGTTTGCAGGGTCCTCTGTGTTACGTCCGGAGCCTCCATGCTGCCACGTCCGGAGATGGAAAGTTGTTCGTCTCTTTTGACTGTCACGTGAGGCCCTCACCTCCTTCCTCATTCCCAATCGAGCCGGCCGTCCTCTTCCTCCCGATTTCGTACGCCAGTGTCGCCATCGCCGTGCCGACCTCGCGCCAGTTCCCGGACTACGACTGGTGCGTGCTCGAGAAGGCCCGCCCGGCCGCGGTGCAGAGCACGCCGCGGTACCTGCAGCTGCAGGCGCATGCGCCGGCCACGCCGACCAAGTCTGTCGCGGGCGGCTACTACTTGCCGTCGTTCCACGGCGGCTGCCCGAACTACATGTCGAGCACGCAGGCGGGTGTCGCCCCTAACCCTAGCCGCGCTTGCCCTCGCTGAATCCTGGCCCGCGTCGCCCTCCTCGCCAACAGGCCAGCAACCGCCGCGTGCCGCCGTCCTCCATCCAGCCACGTGCCGCCGCTCCTCCTCGTCCCCGCGTTGCGCCATCGCACCACTCGCATGTCCTATCGCGCGCCCGCGCCCCTCTGCTTGCCGCAGTGCCGCTGTCGCGCTCCCCCTGCACCACCGCTGCCACTCGCGCGCCCAAGCTCACCGCGCCGCGTCCCTGCATCATCTCCGCGCGCCAACCGTCTCCGCACCAAGCTGCCTCGCCCCGCGCGCCATTCATCTCCGCGCCGAGCCGCCGCCGCAGCTCCGCCCGCGCGCCCCGCATCACCAGCCACGCGCCACCGCCGCTGCTAGTCTCCACGACCGCGACGCCGCTCGACCTCTGCACCGGCGCCGCGCCCAGTCCTTCGCTCGCTGCCCCGGACTGCCGTACTCCTGCACCCGCACCCTGTGCGCCCATGCTCTGCTCCACCGCGACCCGCGCCGCGCGCCCTCGCTCCTTGCTGCAGCTCCTGCTCTCGAGCGCCAAACTCGCCCGCGCCACTGCAGCTGCTCGCGCCCGCGCCGTCCCAGCACCGTGGACCGCCAGCAAGTGCCCGCTTTTGCGGCCGATTTTGTCAACTGCTCTAGCGAGTCATCCAGAACCTCCGTCCACGACGTTCCTTTGCTCTGTACTCTTCTCTGTGTTGAGCTCGCCGCTAGGCGTCATCACAGCCAGGAGCCATTTCATCTGCGGTGAGCACCTCCCCTGCACACCAGGTGTTCGACAGAATGTCTGAACCACTATCTCAGTCACTGAATTGTTCCTTTCTCAATTCAAATTCTGTGCAGTGACCTTCCTTGTTGTCAAGGGTGCTCCGCGTCGTCAACTCTTATCTCTTCACAGGAAATCACCTTACCTAACGTAGCTCATTCGTGCTAGTCTACTTCTCATCTCCGAATGCTTGCTTCTCCTAGGATATGCTCATATCTAGATAATGCTTATGGTTGTATACCTCTGTCTATTCATTCTATTGTAGGGAGCATTGTCGGTCGAACACTTGTGAGAGTACTTGACAACTGAGGCAATATGTGCATTTGAGTAGTGGCAGCTTAAACCCTAGGCCAAGCCAGAGGGTATGGTTTGAGGCCAAGCCTGAGGGTATGGTTTGAGGCCAAGCCTCTAAAGGCGATAGTGCATCTTCTTGTCAGTTTTATGCAGATTTTTTTTGGCAAAGATTCAGGGGGAGTTTCTTGACATTTCTTGCTTAATTGATTGATCAGCTCAGTGACAGTTGGCAGCTATGGCTCACGTGAAGATGCCTGACAGGGGTTCCGGAGGTGGTGATGATGAAGAACCTCCACGTCCCCCTTGTGCTTTGCTAGCTCAGAAGGGAAAAGGCGTGGCTACAAAGCAGACAACCAAGAAAGGGTCAAAGAGGTCCAGAGAGCAGCGAAACATACATAGTACCAGTGACCGGGACAAGCACCACCGACACGATTCCGTCGTCAATTGCTTCAGCTGAGTCTCCTATAGCTCCCGTCACTGAGACATCTCCCCTTACGGCTCCAGCTTAGCAGCCTACTTCACTGCCAGAGCCGCAGATAGTTGCAGCTACAGCTCCAGAGATAGCTGCCCTATTCACAGAGACCACAGAGCAGACCCAGACCACTTCTGCCAGTGACACAGTGAGAGGGTTAGATAGCTATAGATGGTCAGCCTCCCGAGTCGAGTCCAGATGATACAGCTCAGTACATTATGACACCTCGCACTCGACGGACCGACTCGTCTGCTACTCCTTCCTCTCTCTCCGTCCTTAGGTTTTAGTCCTTGATGCCAAAGGAGGAGATGTGAGAGTATGTAGGATTTAGGGGGAGTTTGTAAGAGGGATTTGGTTCTTTTGTTGTCATGATACACTCTCATGCATCATGTTTACTTCCTTGCATATCATTGTATTATATATGTGTGATGGTACTCTCTGAGACACGTAATGGTTTTCATATTCATATCTTATATCATGTCCTATGTCTTATAATCGTTGGCTCATATGTGTTTTTGCTTCCGCGTTTTACTCCGATTCCATATGAGCTATATATGCTGTACTAACTCTTCATACAGATCATATGAGTACATGTTGATGGCTTGGTGTCACATTGGTCATTTTAATTCCTTGTTCTTATTGTCAAAGGTGAACCAAGCATGTTTGAAAACCCCAATCTAATCTCCATACTCGAGAGGTTGTCATCAATCACTAAAAAAGGGGAGATTGAAAGCATCTAGGCCCCTTGATGTGGGTCTCGATGATTGATGACAATATGATTATCATGATTAACATGTGTTTTTCAGAAACAGTGGTAAGCTAGGTCACGGTAATGGCAATCACGGGCAATATGATTTTCATGCCCCCTGTTGATGGAAATAGTTTTGGTTTTTAAAGGATGGAAGACAAGATTTAGGATGATTAGTTCCGATCGTAGATGGTGTTGGAGGACGTCTTATTAGTCGATAGGACTTTGTTTTTCCTTTGGCTGTATTATTAAGGGGGTACAAACGGGTAGCTTGACCTAATTAAGCCTAATGGTTTAGGTGTGGTGCACACTTGTGAAACTTAGCGCTAGGGAGCTACAACAATGCCCTAAGATTGGATGGAGTCGAAGCCGTTCTCAAAGAATTTGAACTGGACGAGAAACGAGCTTCACAGTGAGTTGTGGACGCTGGCCAGTGAAGCTGCGGACGCTGACGTCAGCGTCTTGACCGGCACAACACTTGGCATGTGAGCGCCGGACGTGTCCGCAGCTGTCACTCATGTTTTGAATCGTCCAGACGCTGCGCCCGGACGCGTCCGGAGCCGTCCGGACGCAACTCAGAGGAGCTTGCACATTGGCCAGACCGCCGGACGTGTCCGGAGGTCAGCGTCGGACGTGTCCGACGGTCCAACGGCTAGTTGCACGATTCAAAAAATGAACGGGCTGGACGCGTCTGGCGCCTACCTCCGGACACGTCCGGAGCTTGCGATTTTTCTGAGGTTGGGGGTAACGGTTGAATTTTGGTCTTTGGCCTATAAATACAACCTCACCTCCTCCATACGACCTCTCTTGCTCATTTGGTTCAGCTGAGGCATATATTTGAGTGCAAGGGAGTGCAAGAGCCCTAAGTAAGGTGCTAGTGATTTGAGAGTCCATGGTCTAGCCCTCATTAGCGATTCGAGAGTAGCAAGTGTGCATCCACCATCTCAATAGGCTTTGCAAAGTCAGGTGAGAGTTTGTTTTTGTTACTCTTGGCGATCGCCATCACCTAGACGGCTTGGTGGTGATTGGGAGCTTGATAATCATCCGGCGGAACTTATGGATGACCCAACTCATGATGTGAGCGGTTGTGGGCGATTCACCGCGTCGGAGAGACAAAGAATCAGCCCGTAGAGAGCACCCAATCCTTGCGCGGATTGAGGGAGAGCTACACCCTTGCGCAGGTACTCCAACGAGGACTAATGGGGAGTGACGACTCTCTGATACTTCGGAAAAACATCACAACGTTCTTCTTCCTCTCTTTACTTTGAACATTTACTTTCAAGCAATTCAATTCATGTGTTTACATTCTTAGAATTGCAATAATAGGGTAGGATTGGAACTTAGGGTGCAAAACTTTTATGCGGTAGAAATAGAAACACATTTAAACATAAGGGGTGAAATGAGCTAGTTTAGGCTTTAATTATTTCAAGAATTTTAGAATAGCCCAATCCCCCCAGGCATCTTGATCCTTTCGTAGGCCATCACTCTAAAATAACTAAACACAGATGCAAGCATAACAAAGGTAACAAATGTCATGCGGTCAACCAAGCATAGAAGCAAATGGCCATTAGGAGCATGCTGTTGCTGGATTTAAGTTGTGGAGACTGAAAACTAGAAATCAGGGGAAGCCACGTGGGATTCTGTCATGCTTTCAGTGGTAACTTGACGCATCAAAACTTCGAAAGACTATTGCAATATACTACTACCACAACAAACACTCACAGTAATTAGCATGAAACTCACGGGTCATTTTCTGCAGGCTTTGAATTGTACTCGATGCCATCAGCAGACACAACTGAAAACTTAGTAGGACGCCCATCTGGGATATTGATCTGCAAATATTGCACAGGATAAATTATAAATCACTATACATACAAAACAAGAAAGAGAACCCTAGAGAACCCAGAACCTAAAATACTGAAAAGCATAAAGAAAAACTGACTAAAACCATTTCCTTTCGCAAAAAAAAAAATGTAACTTTTGCGTGTAGTCTCCAAGACGAACCTTACATTTCTCTAAAAAATAGGGATGCACCTACAGCAACCTTTTCAGTATAAGATATAACTAAACCTACTAGGTTCACCATGATGTAAGATTGAGACGACATATCTGGTACATGAAACTAATTTATATATTATTATATTATCATAGGTAGTGCCGGCAAAAAAATAATTAATTAAAAGATGGTTACAAAACCCCAAGACATTTTTTTTAAAAAAAGATGAAGTGTCACACAGACAGAGAAAGTCTAAGGACAATGTTTTTGGAAACCATACTGTCATCGCTTGCTGAAATTTCTCTGTAACGACAACACCGCGATGTCCATTACACTTAATGCTGTAACCTTTCCTCTTCATTGCCAAGACAGCTGGTTCCCAAATATCTAAAAATTTAACCTGCTGAGAAGTTTGTTGTTGCATGGTTATGTGACAATGGAAAGGTGTAGACAGTGTGCTCTTGGACGACCATTTGAGAAGAATTGGAGACATACAAGTAAAACAACTTCATAATAGACATGCCCCGTGGAGAGAATTTTCTTAATGTACTCCTTTGTTTCAGGATCTGCACAAATAAGAGTGACTCTGACAATGAGATATATCTAGTATCCAAAAGAAACCCCTCTACGCCATAACATGATTCTTCCCTCACACTGGCAGGTCAAGAAGAAATGGAGCTCATGGTCAATCTTTTTTTTTTTGAAAACATACATAGGTGCAAATGAATGAAAAGAAAAGAAATAGTTGTGTCCGCTACTTAAGAACAAACGCTCTTAGAAACTCACCACATGTAATTTTTCTTTGATCATTGGCATAAACCTTAATAAAGTCCCCCTACAATAAGAGAAAAGATATTAGATACATCAAGCGGTTCCATCATCCAACACAATAATAATTGTCTAATGTATAGTTTTCAAACCATCAACTATGTGTTAACACCCAACTAGCATATAACTAATTAGTTATGGTATAAATTCTAACCTAAAGCACATCTATATATGTTTTTCCCAAACAGTAGAATTGGCTCACCTTTATCCGTTAATAATATTTTTATCTAACAAAAAAAGAACATACAACCACTACTACAAAGTAGAAAGTCCCTAATGATGCATTTACCATCAGGGAATTTGAAAAAAAAACCCGTCAAGGAAATTAAAATTTGTTTTCCCTGAAGATACACCATCAAGGAGTAACCGTCACGGCTAGCTTGACAGGGAATTGCAATTTCTCGGACAGTTAACCGTCAGGGAAATAAGATTTTAATTCCGTCAGGGAAATAAGATTTTAATTCCTTGACGCTGAAGAACCCACAGGGAAACTATACAACCGTCAGGGAAGATAGAATTTCTCTATCAGTTTAAACCATAAAAATAATGTGAATTATCTACAGGGAAGATAATTTCCTTGAGGGTGACAAACCGACAGGTTAGAAAGAAATTTAACCCTGACGGTCGATTTCTAGCCATCATGGCGAGATCTTTCCTTGACGGTTGTATTTTTTCTGACAACTACCACCAGAAGAATTTTTTTCCCTATCGATGTTAAACCGACAGGAAAAATACTACCCACAGAAAAATGAAACGACAGCCTTTTCCATATAATTTAAAGCAGATATATTTAATATAATAATCATGGAATACCAACTTAAATACAATACACCATCATGTATACATCATGTTAACATAAATTCTTTTTCTTCTTAATATAAAGATACGCAGCTCTCCTGCGTGTTCGAGAAAAAAAATGTTAACATAAATTCAAACAGCCCTTGCCATCTTCCAGTTATTGCAAATCTCAACAACGAAAACAACTGCCTCTCAGGTCTTCAGCAAATGGATTTTAGCCATTTGTTTCCCTCGGTATACGCTATGCGGTAGAAGTCACTAGTGTGAGGCCTATAATAACACAACAAATAGGTACCCACCATTTAATATAATAAAACTACACAAAAACTGACTAATCTATTGAGTATCGAATCCATGAAAAATTAAGAAAGAATAAAATGCCATTAAGAATGGCCAGCATATGATGTGAAGATATACCCTTAGGTTTCTGTCATCCAGAGGCTGGACTTCAATCGCTAGTAAACAGTCCACATCATCAGCATTTACTAAATAGGCAGGCTGCTTTGCACCTGCAGCAAACAAAAAATGTGAGTTCTAAAGCATCATTGGTATACCGAAAACAAAACAAAAATGCCACAAGGTTTCGTGTTTTTTTTCTTGCGTCACCAGAAAAGGTACCTTCTATGAATTGTACTGATCCATCATCCAAATGGCGCACCCACTGTGACCACAAAAAGAATTGGCAAAAAAACGCAGATTACAATGAAAACACAAAATTGAAAAGATTCATGAGTAAATAAGAATTTATTGGAATATTTAAGGCGTGGACAACAAAGGCAATAGAGCAAACCTCAAAATTACAGGTTGTAGTTCCATGGATGGGGTACCCACTTGCTTGAAGTTCTCTACCAGGAAAGGACTCACCTGTGATTCGAAGTCCTTCTATGCCTGGCAGTGGATCATCCTCTGCACCTGCCCATTCATAAAAAATGTGGTTTACCATCATAACTGAGGTAATAATATAGTATGCATATGCACAGATTTAAAGGTGCAACACCTTCGGAAGAAAAAGAACTAGAGTTGTCCAGGATAGTTGGAGGATAAAGATATGGTGGATTTGCATCATTAAGACCAGATGCCAAATTAGGTAAGCCTCCAAAATGCCACTGTGCAGAAGGTTTTTGTGGAATTTGGGCGTCAGCTCCCTCCAGATTTTCCGAGTCATCACTCCTAACAAGGTCCTTGAATGATGGGTTTTGATAGTTGAATTCAATGTAAATTTGAACAGCAAGGGAATCATGGTCAGTTCCTTGAGGGACATCCTTCATATTATGGTTGCTGCAGAACATTAGAAGCCAGTGAGAAACATCCAAATTTCATTCTTGATGTTCCTGTTTCAAAGTACACTGCCAACACCACACACACTGTACGCAACTCCCCCACCCCCGGACCCACCCACCCACCAGATAGTAACCAACATATATTACTATAGTACATTTTCGCATGATGCATTTCAACTTACTCGTCATTGCTCTTTTTTGCTGTGGAAGCAGATAGGTGATACCATTCACTGATGTAACACTGTGGTTGCTGAATAGAATAAAGAAACATATTAAAGGAGAATTCACAAACAACTACAGAAAAATGTAAAGCACAACTTTATGTACAATCATCCTATAGTCATGATAGCACCTTGACTTGAATATGATAAAGAAACTACTGTGTGTTTTTACCAACTAATATGGAAATGAGACATATAACTTTGGACCATTATTCCCTATGTTCTCTAATGTCATGTTGCTGTGTACCATGCACACATCCAATTTTGTAAATCTTTGAACACCGGTACATGAAAGTAACATCAAATTATGGTCAAAATCTTGCAACAAAGACTGCAAAAAGGTAAAAACCCTGTGTGGGAACATATTGGGAAAGAGGGCAAGAGAGCTCATTACTAGAATAAATAAATCTGCAAAAACTATATTTGATTTATTAGGGGCTAGGGTGTATTAATGCCGAAACTTCAATCTAATATCAATTTATTCAAAGAGGTGAAGTATAGAATACTTACGGTCGCTACTGATGTACTATTCTCTCTAGTTTCTGTGGACAAGTTCGTACTTTCCATTTGATAAAGTCGGTGAAGTATATGCTCTGTAGTTGGCCTTCTACTAGGATTACTGTCAATGCACTCTAATCCAATCTCAGTGCATAGTCTTATTTGTTCCAACTCTTTGTTTCCTTGTGATATCCCCACCATGTTCCTTCAACTTTGAAGCACCTATAACCGTAAGTTTTGTGTTACAGAAAGAAACAATATTTTTTTTTGGTAATGTACATTGCTGGATAATTTACAGAAGTGACAAGTGTATAAATGAATTGATGGAACTGGGTACAATGTGTAGTCAAGTCGCGGTAGAACGTAAGTTAGGAGTTGGACTCGCCTTCTATTAATTGTAATGCTTATCTGGGAATAGCCAAATAACTGTTCTTACATTATCAATTTCGGCATACCCCTTTTTTTCCTGTCAGTATTTCTGTGATTATAACACCAAGGCTATATATGTCTGACTTGAATGAGATTACCCCACTATAGAATTCTGGTGGCATATATCCCCTGCATCAAAATTTGAAAAACCTGGTCAACGAATGGGAGGAACAACCAGAGTATTCTTCGTACCTAACCAAGAAAAGGTTCCTTCAAGTGGCTTAATGAACTTACATCGATCCAATCAATTTTGAAGTAACAACCCGACTTTGGATTTCATCAAAGCACCTTGAGAGACCAAAATCAGCAATTTTTGGTACCATGTTATCATCTAGCAGTATATTTGAAGGTTTGATATCTAGATGTACAATTTTGTTTTCATGCAGGTAATGCAAACCCTTGGATACGCTTGATTGTTTTGTATAATATTGTCCACTCAAGCTGATTAGATGCATCCATAGAGTGAGGAAATGGAGTTCAGTGAGATAGTTGAAATCTTTAATCTCTTTAGTGATAATAAACAGATGAGATGGATACAATTTCATATTTTTTTTGGAATATTTAAATGAAATGATCCATGATTATGGGAAAAAATGCAAAGAAATGTTGGGTTCCACATGACCGTATCTTTAGTGTAAATATCAAGAGTCCTTGGTAGATATTCAAAGCATAGCAATCTTTGTTGTACATCTGCCATGACAAATTTCCCATCGTAGTTAGCCATTTTACCTTGTGTATCAGCACAGTATCCCAGAAACCGCACAACATTTTTGTGCTTCGCCTTCATAAGACAACCAACCTCTTGCTGGAACTTATTCTCATGAATATGTGTGTTGATCAACTTCTTTACAGTGACGATTGTGCCATTTGTAAGTGTTCCCTGCATTTGAAGGACCCTTAGTGTCAGCCCTGTCTAGAATAGTTTTTATCAAAAACTAAGATAGTGGTTAGTTATAGTACCTTATAAACCACTGCGAACCCACCTCTGCCAATTTCTTGATCACAGGAGAAGCCTCCTGTGATGTCTTCTAAAAGTGGTTAGTTATAGTCTCGAACTCGACTTTGGTGATCCATTTGCACTTACATATGCCTCTGCACCGTTTTCATGCTACATACTAACCAAACATCGCTATGAATATCTGGCTTGCAAACATTTAGGCTGGCCAGTGGCCTAATGTGACACTGAGTACGTGGCATCTCCCAAACATCCAAGGCAAATTTGGTGCCAAGCCAAAGGTGAGTTTTATTCAGGAAACACTGCTAAAAATTAGCAGGCTCAATCGTGACGAGAACAACGATGTCTTTATATTGGACTAAAACAACACTTAGATAAAATGCTAAGACAGGATCTTCCGATGCAGCAAAAGCAGGCATGTGGATGTGGGTTCAGATTTCTAGTTCCTGGACTACATAGCTCGTCTTGCACCAAAAAAAAAAGTTTATAATAAAAAACTCATGCTGATTTTGAAAAATGGCCAGGCATTTTTTTTCCGAGACCACGCCGTTGCGCGCTTTTCATTAAGTAGAGTAAAGGAAAAACAAAGTTTAGTACAACACACCAAAGGAAAAGAGAGAAACTGGAATGGTAACACCAAAAATGGCCAGGCATTTTAGCAGTGCAAAGCCAATCAGTAAATAATATTGCAATTTTAATCCTGTAAAAAAAAGGGATTGAAGAGCGTTGTCAATTTTAGCAGCAGGGCCAAATTTTCTTTTCTATAGCCTGCAAAAGTATAAATTTGATTTGAGAACACACAAGTTTAACATGTGGATGAGTATGTATGACTTATTTTTGGGATTCTTTTTTTTTTTTTTTACTTTTGTTTGATCCCTAAGGAGGAGTATACTCTGTTTTCCTTTGTGACTGACAAATGATCCAAAGCTGTGAACACGAACAGGACGGCCTACTGATTACTGATTAGTGTGTGTGTGTGATTATATACTAAAAAAAGGTAGGTACAAATCAGGAGAAAAGGAAGGAAGCTAACAGTTGAAACATGGGGGAATTATTGACTACCTAAAGAAGACAGCGCTGGGCCCTCGAGGCGATGCTTCGTTCCGGCTTGGATCTGAAACCAGCAAAGAGGAAGGGAGCAAGGGATGCTCGGCTACCCGCTTACTCCGGCTACCCGCGAATGAAGAGCGGGGTACAGTACAGCGGCCGGTGTCGCTGGACGAATTGTGGCAGCGGTGGCGGAGGGGATCAGAGTACCTGCGATGGCGGAGGGCCGCAGGCGATAGAGCGAGCTAGACGGAAGAACAGCTAATGGAGAAGAGCTGTGTTTCGGTCAGGCTTGACGCAGCGTGTTGCTCCATGATGGTCGGTTGGGAAAGAGAAGACTGAGGCACCACACGAAGCACTGTAGCCACCGCGTTTGCAAATTGCAAAACGGGGGACGCGTGGGGCCCCCAGAGCGTCGCCAGCGGGAGAGAAAGCGGCACAGGCGAGAGAGATTCTGGCGAGGGAGAGGAAGCGGCACCACCGTGGGAGAGAAAGCGGCGACTGGACGTGCGGAAGAGCGGCGGCGCGCGAGCGCGAGAGAGACGACGCGTGGGGGCAAACGGGGAAGAAGTTTACTTTATCCCTAACAGGTGGGGTCCATATATATTGGGGATTGTTTTTTCTCGCTCCGTTCCAGAGAAGACTTTTCAAAACCTTCAAAACTTAATTTTATATCTCCCAATAACTAGTTTGGAGGTTAAGTTTTTCTTCTACCGTTGGAGATGCTCTGAGTGACGATGCGTTACGGCGTTACTCGCTCTAGCTAGGGTAGTGCTAAAAATCCGTACGTGCTGGCCTGAGAAACACATATTTAATTAGACTATATATGTGCATGTGCGTTGTAGGGGGGTTCACAGATATTTGAGCACACCTAGCACAGTAGCACGTGAAACGTGACCTGAATATATTAATAAATTTATTTGCCAATATAATTACAGAAGAAAAATAAAGCTTGTCACATATTTTTGTCACACATACACCGTGTAAAGTGACGTCAAATTGTAACTGCACATGAACAAATGAATTAATGAACGGGTTGACAATGATTTATTTACCCAAAGAGTCCGACACGCGCTAGGACGTCCTAGCTTTAGGACAGTCGTCCGCGTGGCCCAATTAGCGCCGAACAGCAAATAAAGCTCACGAACCCGCATGCATACGAAATACATATTCAATTTAGCGGCGCGCGGAAACAACTGGACTGCATGTACTTGTCTGAAGAAGGCCAGGGGGGAGAAGTTGGGTCGCGTTGCTGGGCCGCCAGTGTGAAAGCCCATCAAAATCTTACTGTCCCAGCACTAGAACCTAACAACACAAGCAAAGCCACTGTGCGATGGAGCTTCTTATGCTTAATGCGTTGCCCGACGTTCTTGACAGCGGTGGTGGCCGGCGACGAGGACGGCGGGTGCTCTGGATTCAAGGAGGACTCAGGGACTTTGATATAATTTTCTTTTTCGTTAGGGTCCTTCATATTATTGGGTTTGGACGGCTATATCCGTATCCTTGTACCTATCTATATTTGTACGTCATCATGTATGTTTTCTTTATCTGAAATACAGATATATTTTATAAAAAAAAAAGCGCCGGCAGTTCCACCCGTGGAGCGAGTGACGAAGGCTCCCACGGCCTCGTGCAGCAGCAGCAGCTGTGTCGGTGGCGCCCAGTTCTTCAGGACCAGTCCTCTGCCTCTGGTTCTCTCCGAGAAGCCGTCCGGAAGCAGCGCCTCCAGATCAGCCTCGTCAGAGCTCTGCTCCTCGCGTGAGCTTCGGCTTCGCATGGCCCACAAGAACCTGTGCCCGGAACGCGCCAGCCACCGTCGACCAGAGGCCCGACGCAGTAGATCTTCGGCGTCGTCGAGCGGCCGGGCAGGCAGTGGCCGTCACGCAGCGCTTCCAGTGCCCTCGGCTCCAGCCACTCGAAGCTGTTCACCAGAATGCCCGCAGCTTCCGGCATCCGGGCGAGCTGCCGCAGACGGACGCTGCCCATGTCGCTCTCCCAGTCCTGCATCGTGTCTGGCTCTGGCATGTCGTGGGCGCGGACTGCCGGCACGCCGGCGATTCGGGGGCGTAGACGCCACGGCGCGGAACAGAGGAAGAGGTCCGGAATCTGGAGGTATACACCGCGAGTCGCTGGCCGCGGACGGGTAGAAGAAGGGGCAGGGCGGGGATGGCGAGCTCCGTGGCGACGTCGAGCGCGTCGGTGCAGAACATGTCGACCACGAGGGCGTCGACGGCGGGGGCTCGCGACGCGAGGAACGCCCGGAGCGCGGGGTTCGCAGCGCGGAGCGCGTCCAGGATGGGCATGATGGGGTGGGAATGCTGCTTGCTGCTGCTGGCGCAGGGCGGGATGGGGAGGAGGTGGACCGTGATGGAGGGACTGGCCGCAGCCAGGCGGGCCAGCGCGGCGTGCCTCTGCCCTCTCGGGCGGATTGAGAACGGCAATGGTGACGGTGACGCCGCCACCGTGGCAGAGGATGGCCTTGGCCAGCTGCGCCATTGAGGTTTACATCACCACCGCCTTTTCCGTCATTGGCCTTTGTTTCTCACAGACCTCACACGTCACAAGAGAGTCCAACAAAGCAAGACCAGTGGACGGACACGACAGAGGCAAAGAGCCGTTGTTGGGGATGCTGTTTCTCGTTCCGCGCACGCAACACGCCGTGAACGACTGGAGCATTAACGTCGGCAGCTCCCTGCGTCGTGGTTGGACAATGATTTAGCCAAAACCCATCACCTTGTACTGTAAATCTGAAGAACCTGGTGAGCGAGTTGGTCGCCGTTGCTTCCTCCCATCCGGTGAGTCGACGGTGACGTCCATCCTCGTGAACGATGCCAGGTGTGTGGGTCAACGTGGGACCAGTTGACCCACGTCAGGCTCCGGTTGTCCCCCGCCGGCGTCCGCTGGATGTTAGAGGAACGTGGGCAGGTAGTGCTCGTTGGTGTAGTAGTCGCGGCGACAGAAGCGCCAGAAAGAGCGTCCAGTAGACGCGGTCTGTGAGCGACGACGTCGGCGGCGAGAGGACCTGGTCCAGGTCGAACCACCACGGGGCTCATGCAGCGGTTGCTGCCGCGGCCCGTTTCCGCCGTGGACACCAATCGACGATAGGCGAAACGGAGCGCGGGCACGCACGTCACGCACCTGCAGAGGCCGAGCCACTCGCGTACACCAAGCAGGCACGTACATGAAGAGATCTCCGACGAGGCAGGTGAATACGCGTCCAGAGGATACGGCGATACGCTGTGCTTAGGCTGCTTCTCTGATTGGCCGACAGTCTGCATTGTTGCAGGCTTTTGCAGGAATCGATTGGCTGGCGTTGAGTATGATGGGGCCCATAGAATATTGAAATAATAAACTGCATTCATGCGCGTATCTCGATGAATCCTGGACCGTTGAGATAAGCACCCGTGCTCGCTTATACTCACGTTGTCATTCACATGCCGGGAGCTCAGAGCTGTGTGCTGCTGATTCAGTGATTCATGATCACTGGATTTGCATGAATTGTTGTTGCACTGTAATCAAGATTACAAGGTAATTTAGTTAGCATATCTTTAGCTCTAAGCATCACTCATGTATGATAATCAGCACTGCAAAACGTGTCTGGCTACAACTCCGATTGCCCTCCTTCCAGTTGAGTCAATCAGATGCATCTGGACACAGGTCAGGCCTCGGTTCAGCACCACTCCTGTCTCATATACACAAATCAGCACTGCAAATGCATTCTGGGCACAGATCCCACCTCTTTTCAGTTGATTCAGACAGCACCATTGATGCGTCTGGACAGAGGACACAGATCAGGCCTCTTTTTTCAGTTGACAACTTGACAAATTCTTGACTGCATGATCTGTGTCCTTAACTTAAACCTACGATTTAGCAACATTGGTTACTTTGGCTGTTTGTTCAGCTCCTCCGTTTTCCGGCGATCTTCCTTAACGATATACCTAGAAGCATCCATATGAAGAAATATCTCCTGCTCTTCTACTTCTAAATTAATAGTGTCCAAGTTGTTAAGAATTTGTCATTATTGGATCTTATGAAGAAATATCATTATTGTGGACATGATCTTAATGCAGGTCCCACTGTCCATAATGGCACAGTCTGAGCAACTACAGGAACAAGCGTCATGTTCCGAGCCATGTTCCATGCTCTGCAAGTACTACGCCATCTGGTGTCTTTGTCATATGGATGCTTCTGGGTATATCGTTAAGGAAGATCGCCGGAAAATGGAGGAGCTGAACAAACAGCCAAAGTAACCAATGTTGCTAAATCGTAGGAGCTGAACAAACAGCCGGCATGTGAACCGCATGAAAACTCCATATCTGTGGAAGAAACCAAGCAAATTGACAGAAATTCATTAAAAGATATTCTAATTTTTTCTGATCTTTGGCGTTACCCCGAAAGCACCACTGATGACTGATGTCGGCAACTTGACGGGCGCCGCCGCCATTCTCAGACCCTGGGCTTCAAGCACCAACTCTGAGATGCAGGGGACGGAGCAGAGTCCCTTCTCTGCTGGGTCCCGTGGCGGGCCACCGATCCCGCATTACACGAAGCTGATGTAGCAAGTGGGATAAATAAGATGCAATGTTCACATGTATCGTTCCAATTCAGAAAATGAATGGAAAAGTATATGAAAAAAAAGTAGAGAGGCACAAGACAAGCGAAGTGGAAGACTTACCTGAGGGGTAAAGACAGAGGCAAAGCTACTGTCATTCGCTTGCCGAGAGCTCAGAGCTGTGTGTTGATCATTCAGTGATTCGTGATCACTGGATGTGCATGACTGAATCTTTGGCTCCAAGCATCGCTCCAGTATGTGGCAATCAGCACTGCGAAATGCATCTGGCCACTAATCCGACCGACCTCCTTCCAGTTGAGTCAATCAGATGCATCAGGACACAGGTGAGACCACGTTTCAGTTATCAAGTTGTTAAATGCATCTGTCAGGAGAAGGCTCCAAAAGAGATTGTATATTTTTCTGATTTTTGGACGTACACCCAAAGCAGCATGCCATCATACAAAACTGATTTTGATCTCTCCAGCAGGCAGCAGCCATGCTATTTTCTTGCATCGGTTTGACACCAAAGCAACACCTTAACATGTCCCAGGAGACCATGGAAGCTGCACATCCGTCTTTGCCTCTGCCGAGCACCACCACCAGAACAGAGGATCATCTTTCAGCTACCTTTCTTAGCAATATGGTTTCACAATTAAATAGTATTATGTTATTTCTGTGTGGCCAAAGTTTCACAAGTGTCCAGGTTTTGTTCAACAATTGTGAAAAATATTATTTTTACAGGATTGTGTCTGCTATTTGTAAATTCAGTGATCCAAAGTTTTTTTTTTGACGGCTCACTTATTGAGGTCTCAATAACCATTTTGAGATGTGGGAAAAGCAAAGAGCACATAATTTGCATTGTAGCATGATTCACAATATCTTGAACTTTATTCAAGTACTGTCTTGTGCACATAATTTTTTGAAGCCAGATGCATATTATTATTTTGGTTAACGAGTGCCTCCAATGGGGATTCTCTGCATAATAGTTAGTAGCATGATAATATCAGTGCAAGTTCATGTTTCTAGGTAACCAAAATTAGAATGCCTGGAAGTAGTGAACAACACATATCGATAGAAGGTCAATTAAACTCAATTCGGTAAGCAATTTGTCAAGTGCAACTATGAAGAATAGCAATCATGACGTTGGACCAACAGATTGGTCCAATGGTCCTACATCAAAAAAGAAATGAGAATAACAGAGTCTAGAATTAATAAATATTAGAGTAAAGAATTAATAGAATTTCCATAATTCAGAGTTAAAAGCAAAGTATTGCATTTTTCTGCATCAGTATCTCAAGGCAACCTAGAAGTAGTTTTTCTTTTTCTTTTTTTCAAGAACCTTAAGAGGGGGTAAAACAGTTACATTATAACCCACCAATGCCAGTGCAATAACGCGAGGGGTGTTGGCACGACCTGCGCAGGCCTCCCTAGAGGACTGGCACCTAGGACTTGATCAAGGACTAAATGATGACTAAATTGCGTGACACATGGAGGTCTTAATCCTGCAACCTAGAAATAGTTGAAGCAGGTTTTAAAAGCTGAAATCGTTAATCTGCTAGATCACTTGAGAATCAAAGCAAATTGCTACAAATGTTGAAATGATAACTCCACAAGTTGAGGGCAATCCTTAATGATAAGCACTTCCAAGAAAGGAAACAACTGACAAGGGGCATGCACAACCAATTTTTTGACCATCGTAAGTTTTAAAAGTTTTAGCCTTCTCAAATTCCCAAACCCTCTATCAGGATACTGCCTAAAATATTTTTTTTCATGGGGCAAATCGACTAGCCACAAGTCTCCTATAGGCGGGAATTTTTTCCAAGCTGCACCTTCTAGGGCAGAGAGATTCCAGATTTTTGAGAGATAGTTTAGTACCAAGCCACGAAGAACAAGTGGCTCCCCTGTGTCCTTTAACAGATAACTTTATAAAATTGCTATTTGGCTTAAGCCTTTCAAGAACATATTCTTCTAGTGTAGAGTCAGTGGTTGATCGGTCAGTATTACCCTAATGTAATGTCAATTCATGTAGGCGGCTTTTTTGCAACAATTTTGTTTCTTGTGCTTCTTCTTTCTTCTGATGATTTTCAAAATTATCAATTCTTAATGATCCACGAAGGTCTATCAAATGTCCTATCTCCTTTAATTCAAAACCTTGAGCTTCTCTTTTGACCACAAATCTTCTTGTAGTGATTTTAATTTCTCAACCTCAATGATGCCAGAGTGTATTGCATCATCTCGAACAAGACAATGACACAGATTTACAAGGTTGCACATGTCCCTTGGTAATTCAATGATATTGTCACAGTGTGTTGCATCTAGGACCATCATATGATAGAATTTGGAAAATTTTGTTGAAAAATGTTAGTGGGTATTGAAGAGAACTTTCAATATGAAGGTAGCGAAGATGGAGAAGATTATAAAAGTTGTCAACAGATATTCCACATTATAGGATGCATTTGATAGGAAAATAACACGAAGGCCCTTTGCTCCACTAAATAAATCAACAAAATATCTCATAAAGCAACCCTGGTGTTCACAAAATATCATCAGAGTCCTTAGCTTGTCAACTTTTAATCTTGTAAACTTCACAAAAATCCATAACACAATTTTTGATAGTCAATCTATCCTTGGTACTGGTACCATCTATGTTGATAGACAAATGGTGGATTGATGGTAGGAATTGTGTGTAGCTTACTTGAGATTGAGGATTGTCTATACTAAGACATTCAAGCGATGAAACTTTCCGTGCTAATTCATGTAACAGGTCATGAATAATGTAGCAAGTTCTTCCATCTTTTTTCCATTTATTTTCCAAGAATCCATAGTTAACCAACTCAATCAAATGGTTCAGCCCAATATCTTCAACTTTTTTATTTTCACCATGTTATGAATGCAAAATTTCCTGTCCTCTCCAAAAGTTAATTATCTCTTCTCTTTCAAATTTGTAATCTTAAGAAAACAAAGCACAGAAGGAGAAACACTGTTGAAGGTGAGTAGGTAGGTGATCAATGCTCATCTTCAGAGCAGGCATAATGTCATTCTTGCCGTTACTATGCTCCCATTCCTTACTTTCTAAGACTCTAGTCCAGTGAGCCAAATCTAGTTTGGTTCTCAACAATCTACCAATAGTTTTTGCTGCAAGAGGGGATCCCATTAGTCTAGCAGCTATCTTGAACCTAGTTTCAAGCAAGAACGAGTGATCCTTTCTAGATTGATCATCATCACCAAAGATAATTTTTAGGAACAATTCTTGAAATTCTTCATTTTCTATACCTTTCAAATATATTGAGTGGTCGTTTTCTTTGAACCATTATTGGGGCTTGTGGGGGAAGCCTTGTGGTGGCTATGATTATATTACCATGTACTTGTGATTTTTGGAAGGGCACCAAGAGTTGTTTCCATTCATCCTCATTGCTGCAGTCCCATATATATGATCTAATACAAGCAAAAGCCTCTTATTTTTCAATCTTTCACCTATTAACTCACAAGCAGTACAATTAGTACTTTCACCATCAACTTTAGGGATATATTTTTCAATCTCTGTTAGCAGCTTATTAACATTAAAGTTGAGTGATACACATGTCCAAACTCTGACATCAAAATGGTCTTGCACTTCTAGACTGTGTTGTATATGTTGTGCAAGAGTTGTCTTTCCTATGTCCCCAGGACCAACAATTGGTATAACAGTGATGATCTCGGAAGAATGCTTACCCTTTGTGATATCATGTATGATGTTATTCATTATAACTCCCTCCCATACAGTTTCTATTCTATACTTTGAGAGGTCGTGACAAAACGACTCTGTGCAATATTTGGGACAATTCTCCAATTCGAACCTAATGTTGCAATAGTGCTAGAAACATCTTGGAGCATGAGCCACAATTTCTTTACAATATCCTGCATTCTTTTGGAGGCATCCACACTATTAAATCTCAACTTGGGCGGTTCATATTATTTGTAATAAGGTTTCTCCGTGGTGAATTGTTCTGTATGCCAGAGTCAACTTTGTCATCCTTGTCACTATCATCATCAACATCAGGACCAATGACAGAGATGAGCAGGGGAAGCATTTACAAACAGTGTGGATGGGGTTGCAGCGAGATCTGGAAGTCACCTTTGCCTTGCACCCATTGACCCCTTGGCTAGACAAGGCCCCAGGAGTAGTAGTAGAAATAGAGAAGCATGAGTGCAAACAGTTTTTTCGAGGGAAAGCATGAGTGCAAGCAGTTGATCTCTTTGTCAACAAACTTTGCAGTACGTGTGGCGCACATTTAAGTTAGGTTGTGGGTGCAACCCTTGGGATGCTCGTCGGCAGCAAGGATGGTGTCATCCAGCTCGTCCTGGGTGCGGAAGTAGTCCATCTCATCCAACAGATCGTCGGCGTCGTACCCAAGCTCCTTGAGCTCCT